>LKUV01000002.1:600000-1028465 GCA_001414455.1 Hymenoscyphus fructigenus | reverse complement strand
AACACGATATACAACCCTCTTTACTAGAGAGTTAGGCTTAATTTAGTGGTGGCATTTTATATTTTAAGGGGAGTGTCGCGTTTTAGTGTTCTAGTGATCGGCTCACCCGGGTGATCGGCTCACCTGGGAAATACGTTATATTTAATTAATTAATTAGAAATTAAATCACTACATCATAAATTTGAATCAGAATAATACGTATATAGGCTCAAAAGATAGCCTTAATCTGGGGCTTTTCAATAATATAAAATTCTTTAAATTTTATCGAGAGACTATCTTTTAATCGCGCTATGAGTAAAGTAGCTGTTGGTACGACTTGGTTTGTGATAACTATCGTATATCGTACGTCTTGTAAAGAGGTTTTATTGATTCATTGTTGTTTCTAAAAGAGGGAGAATTGAAGCCCAAAAGCAAACATCCATAGACGCAGAATGGTCACGTGTATAACGCAACCGACCCAATAAGGTTGTAGCAACAGTAGCTTTTCGTGATTAATTTTGCTTCAAATCGCGGATCCCACACGTTCCACCACGTACAGGTAAAACAAGCCCAAAACTCTCAAGCACTTCAGCGTAGTGATTGTAATCACTTTTCGGCTTAAAAAGTTGTATAAAAGTACCTTCTTTTCCCTCCAAAAGTCTCTCATCTTCATCTTCCACTTCCATCTTTTACTACTCCTGGAGAGTAGCAATTTTTACCCCTCTTTTTTACCCCTCCACGCCTCGCCAAGAGCCTAAAATCACTCCACCACCACCACTAATACCTCAAAAGACCAACCACTTATCCTACCACTATCACTTCTATACTTTTTCCCCTCAATCAATACCTATTTATCTTAATTTTGCCAATTTTACCTACCTCCTTTACCACTAAAAATGTCCTCCCATGTATCCTCTTCCAATTCCACTACCCCTGCACCCATTTTCCGCTCCTCGTCACCCATCCTTGGAAGGGCCACTACACCCATGGATGCCGACTCCCCTTTGAGCTCAGTAGGCACGTCTTAATTTGGAGAGGAATTTAAGATATATTCTAACGCTTGTGCTGATGCCGAGGGGGATATTACGCTCAAGGATGTAGAGGTGTTGATTTTTACAAGTGATTTTCAGTGAATCTGGGAATAGCTTCATTTTAAGCAATTACGTAATCTAAGTGCACTATTAATATACGGTAGTATTTATTACGTAGTACTAATATGGCCTAAAATTAATTATCTACTATTCACTTTATTGCAGTAATAAAAAGTGAGGATTTTACTGCAGTATTCTACTGCCAGTACACTACTGACACCACTGTTTATCACCATGTTGCTCATCTAAACATTCTTGGACATGAGAAAGGAGTTCCTCCGCAAGTTGCAGATGAAGATGAGGTCCTGATATTGTTCTTCCGATCTTCACCACATCTTACATAATGGGTAAAGCCTTCTCATATTCCCCCATGTTAGAATATGCCCGTGCTAGTTCATGCTCTGATACAAGACGACTAGGGTGTGTAGGAAGATAAATCTTTTGCTCAATTTGAACCACGTTTTCAAAGATCTCGATAGCTTTCTCTAGCTGGTTGTTGGCTAGATATGCTCGTGCTAATTCATGCTCTGATGCAAGACGTTCAGGGTGTGTAGGAGGATAAATCTTTTGCTTAATTTGAACCACGTTTTCAAAGATCTCGATAGCTTTCTCTAGCTGGTTGTTGGCTAGATATGCTCGTGCTAATTCATGCTCTGATGCAAGACGACTAGGGTGTGTAGGAGGATAAATCTTTTGCTTAATTTGAACCACGTTTTCAAAGATCTCGATAGCTTTCTCTAGCTGGTTGTTTACATATGCTTGTGCTAGTCCATGCTCTGATATAAGACGACTAGGGTGTGTAGGAAGATAAATCTTTTGCTCAATTTGAACCACGTTTTCAAAGATCTCGATAGCTTTCTCTAGCTGGTTGTTGGCTAGATATGCTCGTGCTAATTCATGCTCTGATGCAAGACGTTCAGGGTGTGTAGGAGGATAAATCTTTTGCTTAATTTGAACCACGTTTTCAAAGATCTCGATAGCTTTCTCTAGCTGGTTGTTGGCTAGATATGCTCGTGCTAATTCATGCTTTGATGCAAGACGACTAGGGTGTGTAGGAGGATAAATCTTTTGCTTAATTTGAACCACGTTTTCAAAGATCTCGATAGCTTTCTCTAGCTGGTTGTTGGCTAGATATGCTCGTGCTAATTCATGCTCTGATGCAAGACGTTCCGGGTGTGTAGGAGGATTAATCTCTTGCCGGATTTGAACCACGTTTTCAAAGATCTTGGTAGATTTCTCTAGCTGATTATTGGCTCGATATGCCGATGCTAATCCATGCTCTGATATAAGACGACTAGGGTGTATAGGAGGATTAATCTTTTGCCGGATTTGAACCACGTTTTCAAAGATCTCGATAGCTTTCTCTAGCTGGTTGTTGGCTAGATATGCTAAAGCTAAATCTGTACGAGCAATGAGAACCTTATCATTGTCTGGATTCAAATCTTCTTTATCAAAAGCAACAACATCTGTTAGTGTTTGTACACTTTCAGCGTATTTTGCGGTTCCTTTTTGATATAAAGCCAAAATGTGTTTAATATCTCGCTCGCTTCTTGTTTTTGCTTCAATTTCATAACCAACCCTGGATAATAGAAATTCAGCAAGTTTTTTAGCGGAATCTAGGTTGTTTCCTACACGGAACAAACACCAAATAAAACGATATAGCATTTTACACACTTCCAATCCAGGATGTTTCTTGTTATCAAGTATTTCTCTATGTTGAGGTCCTAGACATGATAAAACATGAGGCTCAATCTTATTGAAGAAATCTTGATAATTTAGATCATCAATTGAGAGGTATGTGATTGATGAAGCTGTTGCCCATGCACTCATTTGGTCTTCAGGGTACAATCGGTCTTTGGCCCATGCGTGAACGAGTGGATGCATAGATGTATCATTGGTTTCAGTGTTGAGCGTTATGAGGGAAAACGAAATTAGAGCACGCCTGGCTTTCCGGAAGGTTACTATATCAAAGATCTCGTGAGACAATGAATGTAAGACTTTTTGTAGATGTAGTATATGCCAGGAAGAGGGCAAAGAAAAGTCGTCTTTCTGATCCAAGAGCCTGCTTTTCATAGCAAATGCCCATGCTTTGGTGAAAATTTCCTCTGGTACGCGATCTCGGTGTAAAAAGGCAAATATCTTAAGCAGCTGAAGAGCATCTACCCATTCTTGAAGGGATGATGCCTCTATAGCCGCTGCAGAAACCTCAAATGTTGCGTAAACATCGCCATAGATAGACTCTGCTTGACTTGGCCGGTGTTTTAGTAGTATGGCTCGTTGGTTTGCAAAGTACGCTGGATATTCTGCAAGTTTACACAACCCTTGTCGGATGAATGCACCTGCTTGAGTGATTGCTAAAGCATGTTGACTAAGACAATCTTCTCCGATCGCGTTTTTGGCATCCTCGCGGTTTTTTCCCCATGGGTCTTTCTCAATGCCAGCAGATTTAAGCAAAAGGGTGATTGAATCGTTAAGCTCAAGCTTTTCAAAAAGCTCAAAGCCAACAGTTTCGTATTGTCGGCACTCGGAATTTCGAGTTGTTATAAGAAGGGTCCCATTTTCTCCAGGAGGAAAGTATTTTGAATAATCAATAGTTATATCGTCCGCGTTATCCAAGATCAGCAACCACGATTTCGGTGCGTTGGAAAACCACGTGAATGCTGCCTTGTAATCCATGTCTCCCCCACATACAGTTTTAGCGGCATGAGATAATCCTCTCTGAATGCCGCCTTCGCTGCTGGCATTAATCCAGAAAATTCCCCAAAAACTGAAGCTCGTGTTAACTCACTTCCTAATTCCAACGAAGGATGACGCTTACCTCTCCCGATTTTCATTAGCAAATTTCAAACATACTTCACTCTTTCCTGAACCACCCATTCCGTATATGATAAATCGTTTTTGTACCTTTTCCCGTTGTTCACTATCGACGCACAGTAATTCTCGAAGCCGGTCGAGAACATCTCGACGACCAGTAAAATGAGGGTTGGTCTGTCGGGGGATTATCCAGTGTTGATTTCCTGCACAATTCAAGTTAGTGAGGTCACTAGAAACAAGGGAATATTTTGAAAATGAAAAGAAAGAACCATGTTTTAGAAACTATTCAGAGTGCAATTTCTAAAATTACAAACTAACTACTCACTCTTGAGAGGGTCTAAAGCGCCCACCGCCTCAGGGCTAATCGAATATAAAAGCTTCTTCGCATAAGCAGCAGCAACGGCGGCAGCATATGGTTGCCAATCCCAATTCTTGTGTGAGTCTGCATAATCGCAAATTCCTCTGATGACAAGACATGGAAAATCATTCATTAATCCAGCAGCCTCCATCTCAAAACAAATCACATCATCTCTCTCTGCAAGAGCATCACGCTCCACTCCATTCTTCATCACGGCGTTACCTGAAGCGATATTGCCGTAGAAAATCCTCGGATTTCGTGTCTTTCGACTGCTTCGTTGAATGATCATGTCCTTATTACTTACGCAGTCGTGGCAAGGCTGCTTCGGGTTAATGTGGTTGAAAGTTGGCATAAAAAGGAAGTCTTTCGGGGCGTGGGGATCGTTAGACCCGATTGGATTCGTCCACCACTCCTCTGATTCATCGTTCTCAGAAAAGGCACCCTCTACTTCATCCGATATCTCCTTCCCTAATTTTCTATTTGCTCTCATCTTCGTTATAGCCGTTCGCAGGAGTGTAGGGGGTTTATCCAACACCCCCAGACGTTTGAACCCATCCACCTCTACCCTCCCTAAGTCATATTGGATGATACCAGCACCTTGCTCTGTCGGCTTGGACACTACAATATCACCAAGTCGGATATCGTTCTCCCAGCTAGGTATTCCACCTCCTATGCCAACCATCAACCCAAATCGTATTCGGGGGAAAGTATTCTGCATTGATTTGGCTACTATAGCAGCTGTGACTGTTCCGTATTCTGGAAGACAGGCCATCACAATGTTGTGCTTGCCAATACTCCCAAGTGTATAGGCATTTTTATCTTGTTTCGGCTGAGCTTTGATATCCGCATGGGTGGTATCAAGCATGGCTTGAGCAGCTATCAATTCTGTATGAAGTGCGCAAATCCATCCCACAGTGTATTCCTCTGGCGGGAAGCTGATTGAAGCGTTGTCGTTTGATTGGGATGCGACGGTGGAATAGACTAGCAGGTCGGACTTTCTTAGGCTTGCTAGAGCGTTGTCGTTTGATCGAGATGCCATAGTGGAATTGACAAGCTGATCGGGGTTTCCTTAACACTAGGACCAAGATGAGAGAGATTTGGGGTATTGTTGGGATCGATCGGTCTTTGGACGACGTGAAAACAAAACACTCATGAGCTGGATTTAAGATAAATAGAAGGAAAGGTGTTGACCGCCAGCCTTGTTCAAAGCAAAAACGTCTCTAACAAACCACAGTGCTGCGCCTTCCTTAAGCACTTCGATTATCTTCGATAGTGGTGTGAGGAACTATTTAGCCATCGAATCAGATGAAGTTTTGAAGCCTAGAGGGTAGTGGCTGCTCTATCACTGCATGCATAAACGCCCGACAATTTGGGGAACTCAGCTCTTCATGTTATTTTGTTTTTCCACATCACTTACACTCCGCACATAATGCCACTGAAATTGCGTACTCAACTACCTCAGTAACGAGAAGACAATGGCACTTGGTTTATCACGATCATTGAACGAATTGATAAGTCGGCAATAATTTTATCCTGCAATTCCTTTTGATACAGGGAAGCCGCTGTAGACGCTCAAGAAGCCACTCGAGCTCGGTCCAGGCCGTGGCTGATAAGACGGTCAAGGGCCATTTTACTGACGATGCTCCTTCTTGCAGCCAATCTCCTGTAACGAAACTACTCTAACAATCTAAACAAAGGTAACAGTCTCGAAGGTTGGTATGCAGTAAGAAGTAAAGATGCGCCGGTTGTTCACGTGGAAGCGAACTCGTTACTTGTATCAAAGATGTCAAACAAGATGATATGATTGATAACTAAAGGTTGAGCATGAAGCTCCTATCTAATTGCAGACGTGCCAGTTCGTATAAAGAACCTTCATGTTTCTGATCGCCTCCATCGCCTGTCGATGTAGTCGATGCAAGGTCACGTGATTATGACTATGAAAAATCCTTGGATCTCTTAGCTAGTCTAAGTGTCCTTATTTGCTATATCTTTCCTGGATTTGTCTGTCCTGTCAGAACGCCGTCTGGACTAACCCGTCACATGCTCATACGTGATTCGTGACATCTCCTTCCCATGCCAGTTCCCCGCCGAGTATCGACCAGATAAAGTTGTTGCAGGTTTGACAGGACATGTTGCACACCCCAGGTCAGCAAGTGAGGATAACAAAAGGGAATGCAGGGGTATCAGCCAATAGCATGATCCTAAAAACAGCTGTTCATGCTGCTTTAAAAGGAGCATTCTACAATCTCTTTCTCTTGCTCTCTCTCTTTAAAATTATGGCAGTGTGGAGGAGGGCGGATTAGAAGATGGGTGAAATAATGAAATTCGCACGGCGCAAGGAGATAGAAATGAACCCGATAAAAGAGGCCACGGGGTAGCGGAAGTTGGTGTGTGACGGAAAATATGGGACGCTGCTGTCCCTCCTCGCGAAGTCCCCTTCACAAACCCTCGACCACACGTATTTACTTGCACTCCCTCTTCGTCGACCGCTTTGATCCCAGCAAAGGAATCTTGTATGGCCAGATCTGTCTTTGAGACGGGTGGGTGCCCAATTTGCAAAGCCCCCCTCTCCTCCTTCGACACCGAGCTTCTGCTATACGTCCTATCACGGGTTGTAGCCTAATACAGACGGTTCGTCAAGAGAATTATACAATTTTTGGTGGAACATGATTGGAAGTTAAAGGGGATTGGGCTAGGACACACCCGAAACCACTTTGAATTGACTAGTGATAAGCATACACGATTTTACGAGTAAGAGTAACGCAGAGGATAACATTAAATATTTAGAGCCTGTTTCTGCGATCCCTACCAACGCTTTGTACAGCAATTAATCCCTTACACCTGAAACATGTGGAGCACAAGTTAAAAGTACGACCCCGTATTGTCGGTTTCTCCTGTCCCCTTGACATCTTTTCAAAAATTTCCCCAATATCAAGGACCGTCTGTATGTGAGTAATAGACAAGCTTGTCTTGTCATAGTTTGCTAACGCATTTGCTGCACGTACTCTTGATCTGTGGAGAGAGATCGGTTATTAAACGAACCTTCTTCGGCTTCCACTAAAGACAACTTACCTGTCGACCATTAAGGTTGTGCGTTGCTAGATGTTCGAGATCTATACCACTATCGGATATTACCATGCCCTCTGTGTTTGTCAAAAAGTTATCCCAGATCACTTTCCTAGTATCATGTCCTAAGGGTTCATAGGAAATTCCAATGTGTATTCGGCTCTGTATACTGCTTAAGAGGGGTAGCATGCTGGGTATAAATCATAAGTCATCGCCACTCAGGAAACGCCACTGGATAAAAATAAGCATCCTCAAGTCTCAAGAGAATTGCAAAAAGAAGGAAAGAAGCGAGAAGCACATCCAGGATGCAGTAACTACAACAGCTCTCGAAAGCCATTCTATAATTCTTTACCCAGAAAACGCCGCCCATCACCTTCCAAGTGCTACGAGAAAAATAACGAAAGAGATGTACTATTCCACTACCGTAGTAACTACCGCAGTATTCTAAAAGTATTCTATTTCTCCCGGGCCAAATTATAGTTTGACAACAAGCAAAGAAAATTACCGAGTTTATGATGATAGGAGGGAAGTCGCTTTGAAAGAACAGGTCTAATTTGTGATGTCTTAAGTAACAGGAGAAGATAAACACAACAGATATCCGAGGATAGAAAAGAGGTAGGGCGTCGCGGGGGCTACTTTAAAAACGAAGTACGCCACGGCAACTTCGACAACAGCTTATTTATCGACAGCAAAACCTGACAAGTAAAGAGAAAGAAGGAAAAGGACGATATCAAGAATGCAAGATCATAAAAAAAAAACCTCTCCGAAACCCTCTCATTTTCCCCCTAGTAGCCAGGTTGTAGGCCGAACCACATGATCGCTCTGAATTACGTGTCTGTTGTGAAGGAAGCCTACGTGCCGTTTAAGGAGCTTTTAAACCATTTGTCCACCCATGAGATAGAGAGAAGTGGGGCTGTTGAAATAAGAAGAGGTTGAGCATACTTGGTATCAGAGGAACATATCATCTTTCTTTGCGGTGTAGTGACCTTCAAGTATCGAGAGAAAAACAACGACAAGCTCGTCCGAGGCTGTAAGTAACTACGACGGCTCCCTACCCAGAAAAACATTGCGCGATAACACAAAATCAACAAGCACGAAAGACGCAACCAGACAACCCGAAAAGCAAAAACACTCAGCCGAAAAAAAATATAAGGTTTCAAAGTCACGCCTACTCCCAACCTCGAAACTCCTTGTCTCATCGCGCCTTGCTCACTATGTTATACATCCAATTCGCCCTCAGCAGGGCAAACAACAAAAAACGAGAGAAGAACTCATCTAATCCCCCCCACTTTTTTAAAAAATAATACGCCTCTCCCAATCGCCCAGTCCAGTTCCCATAAAATATTCCAAAAAAAAAAAGAAACCGAAATTCAAAACCAAAAAGCACGCCAACTTCTCAAAACCACAAGTTTATTTCTGTATCATCTCATCTTAATGAAAAAGAGCAAGCAACCCAAAAGATAAAACATAAAAAACGCCCACACACAACGCTCCATCCCTAGTCATCCCATTCCTCATCAAGCTGATCAATCAACCGATTCTCATCCTCGGGTCCCTGACCGCTCCTCCCATTCTGGCGTCCCCTCCCACTCTGTCGATCATTCGCGGAAATGGCGAGGGCGCTGTATCCCCGATGCGTGGGTAGACAGCGGGAACAAGATGAGGTTGCGATTATGAATGCATCCTGTGGGGGCAAAACACGTTAGCAGAAATTCTTGGAACATGTGGTGAGTTGGATAAGGAATAGATTTTGAGCGCCGAGAGAGTTCTATACTGTGTGGATAGGTACAAGTAGGATGACTCGGTTGTTCTATCCTAGATTCAAAGACAGGCCGAGAGTATGCTATATGCTGTGACAAAAGGAAGGACGAGAATGAGAGAGTATTTTGTACAACGAGGAGAAAAAACTGAACCCCTCAAAACAAGAACTTTTTGATTTTTCCCGCCAATATGCTTGATGAATTCTCGCACGTCTTCTGTCTCTTTTCTTCGAATGTAACTAAAAAAAACAATCATGCGCCAAAGGTAATCACGGTCATGAAAGGTGAGTAGACTCCCATGACGACCTCGACATATAAGACTTGCTTTTCCTCGTGCTATTCGTCGTCGCCATCAACGGCCTCACCTCCATCGTCGGAAGGATTCCCTCTCGCACACTCGTAATCCTAGGAAAGACTCTCTGCTTCGCGCGCTGGACAATAGTAAACCAGCTCACCTTGATAAAATTCCCTATTCCTGCCCACATGCTGTAATTGGGCAATTGTCTCCATCCCCTCGCGTGCGCCACGTTGCGCTGGTAGAATACGCCTCCGAGGAAGTAGACCAGGATTGCGATTATGCCGATGATGGAGAATACTGCTGCTGGTCCGGCGCCTTGCTTTGCGGGTTGGGCGGAGATGCAGGCTTCTTTTGAGAGGACTTCGAAGGAGTAGGCGCATTCGTCGGGGTCGACGCTGACGAAGGATATGAATGGGACAGAGGCGAGGGGATCTTTATCGCAGTGGAAGGAGATGGTGGTTGATTTCCGGCCTGTTCCATCCTTTTCCTTTTTATCATCTTTTTCGTCATCGTCCTTTGCTTTTGCTTCCCTTTTCCTGCTTCCTCCACACGGCGACCCATTTATGTATTGTAAAACGAGTCGTTTCCCTCGAATTGTAAGATTGGATGCTTGTTGACTAAAACCACGTTAGAGCAAAGTTACCCAACCTTGGTAGAGCAGTACAAACCCCATGGAATACTTCTTATCCCCCACCTCATAATAAGCACTGGCATTCTTCCATAACGATTTCTGAACACCCACTAAATCCTCCTGATATTCCACCAGCGGGGAACAAACGTTCAGAGTAAAGTTGTATGGCATATCATATCCTTTCGCATGGTAATCATCCACCTTGTCCTTTTTCCCGGCCTTCTTCCCATCCTTGGGAGGTAATATCGAGAGCGGTCTCAGATCGTAAAACGCGCCGTTCGTTGAGGCGACTGTACATGGTTCTACCACTTTTTCATCGGCAGCGATGGATAGCCCGCTATGCAATGCTAGGGCGATGAGGAGAGAGCTTGGGAGCAATGGGATATGCATTGTTGGGGAGTTGTTGCTATTCGTAAAGCGCCTCGTGGCGCTACTTCGTAAGTTGAATTGTAGGGGTAGGTAAGCAGCTAGCCAAAGATATTGATGGGGGTATTGCAGATGGGTGTGGGGGGATTGGGAATTTAGATGGTTGTACTGAGCGTGCAGTACACTTTGAAGGTCTGTTCTGGTCCAGAGTTGTGGTGGAGGCTCCAGTTGGGCTTGGTAGCGTTGCGTAGCTCCGAAAGACAGATCGCCCAATCCCTGTTCAGGCTGAACATCGTCAGGTACCGACTGCTTCACGTGATATGCCTCTTCTCAATCTAGAATTTGCTCTCCTTGGCAAGAAATGGCAATGGGAGTGAATATTGACTTCTGCCTGTTCATCTCAGAGGGACGTTTAATTGGGTCTGGGAAATCAAAGAATACTTACTGTAAACTTTTACAAAGTCTCGCTGTGGACATAAAAGCGGCAGTAAACAAATGGAACCGCCGGCTGTTAGAACTATTACAGTTAAACGCTTGGAATAATAGGCCAAAATTCCTCTAAGTGTTTAGAATTTAATTGAATTACCCTAGAAAGCTGGAACAACGAGGGCTAGGTAGACAGGCACGAACCTGATGTGCTGTCCATTGCGATAAAGTCTACGGACTCGCTGAACGGGTTCCATCCAACTGAGTAACAATGAAAGGCAGTACACATTTTCGAAGAATTAGCATGCAAGAACTAAATGTCAGAATTGATTGAGATAGTCTAGTTTTCTTTTCAATTTGATAGCTGTTATAATATTAGTAGATTCAGCTTGATAGAGATGTGCCAAGAGGAGATTGACAGCCATCAGTCAGGCACGGGTCGTTAGGTGGCGCGCGTCGTTGAACTAGTGGATGTAATGATCATCATCATACAGCAGCTGCAGCCGCAGCCGACGCGGAAACTTTTGATCCGACAAGCTCAACTCGCACCATCTCTTCACTGGGACCTTTGGAATCCGAGAGATTCAACTCGCGCCATCCTCTTCCTTTGGCTGGATTTTGTCAATTTCAATTTCAGGTTAAAGCTTCGTTCATGGGCGCCTTCTAATTTCTGCTCAACCACTTTTAATACTTTTCCCCTTCCCCTTTCAAGATGCTTCCAAAAGGAGCTAAATCCGCCGTTGCGAAACCAGCAGTTACCCATCTACCTCATGGCTATGAGTTTGGAGGACCGTAGGAATACCCGTCACTCTGTCTAGCCCTTTACTAATTTATGTGACAGAATTGGCGCCTTCCTAATCTCTTCCTTCCTCCCAGTACTCTGCTATGCCTTTACACTTCTGTGCAACGATATCTCAGGATGCCCCGTACCCTCCGTCCTCTCCCCTTCGACCTTGACAATCGAGAACCTCAAACGAGATGTTGGATGGCCTGCGAATGGATTCTGGGGGCTGGCAAGCTGGGATGTATCTGCAAAGGTCTTGGGATACTACTTTTTCTCCATGGTCCTTCACCGGGTTCTACCAGGAGAGGAGGTTGAAGGTGTCGCACTTGCTTCGGGTGGGAAGCTAAAGTACAAATTCAACAGTATGTTGATCTTTTCGCATACGCGGAGAATGAATACTAATATACAGCAGCCTGGTCTTCCTCTATGTTCACGTTGGCAATTTTGGCAGCTGGAACCGCAGCCCAAGGCGCCCACTTCCCTGTTTGGACATTCATCTACGATAATTATGTTCAAATCATCACCGCAAACATGATAATCGCATACTCCCTCGCAACATTCGTCTATGTCAGAAGCTTCAGCGTCAAGCCAGGAAACCCCGAATTGCGAGAGCTTGCATTGGGAGGACAATCCGGCAACATGATTTACGATTGGTATATTGGACGAGAGCTCAACCCTCGTGTTACAATCCCCTTGATTGGTGAGATTGATATCAAGGAGTTTGCCGAGTTGCGTCCAGGTATGCTGGGTTGGATCATTTTGAACCTAACTTCGGTTGCACACCAATACAAGACATATGGTTATGTCACTGATAGTATTGCGCTCATTACTATCTTCCAAACGGTGTATGTCATTGATTCTTGGTGGATGGAGAATGCAATTCTGACCACGATGGATATTACCACTGATGGATTTGGCTTCATGCTTGCATTTGGCGATCTCGTGTGGTTACCATTCATCTACTCGACCCAGACTCGTTATCTCTCTGTTTACCCAGTCTCCCTCGGACTTGTTGGTACCATCCCCATTCTCGCCATTGTTGGGACTGGTTACTACATCTTCCGCAGCGCCAACAACGAAAAGAATCGATTCCGAACCAACCCCGATGACCCTCGTGTTGCACATCTCAAGTATATTGAGACAGCGTCCGGTTCTAAGCTCCTCGTTTCCGGATGGTGGGGAACAGCTCGACACATTAACTATTTCGGAGACTGGATCCAGGCCTTTGCATACTGCATGCCTACAGGTCTTGCAGGATACATTGTCCAACATAGCTCTATTGCTCCAGGCTCCGGTACTTCCTTGGCGGATGGCTCATTCGTCTATACTGGTCCAACTTCTTACACTGAAGTCTTCCAGGGTGCTGCGAAGGGATGGGGTATGATATTCACATACTTCTACCTCGTTTACTTTGCCGTTCTGTTGGTTCATCGGGAGAATAGGGATGAAGAGAAGTGTATCCGAAAGTATGGGGAGGATTGGAAGAAGTATACTAAGGCTGTTCCTTATCACATTATTCCATATGTCTACTAGAGTCTTTTCTGGAGGCAAAATAGAATGAATAGACGGGGGTTGTATGGTGGTTGGGAATTTTCTGTGTACAATATTTTGATCGCATGGCAGGCGGGTTTTTGGCTAGGTTTTAGCGGCATGCGGCTGTACAAAAATAATGAGATGCAAGCATGAAATTTTCTTGTATTATGCTTTGATTTGCTCTATACCCGCAACAGTAACAGTGCCCAGATCTCATCTATTATGTTTTTAATTTGCAGTATGCTCTTGTAAATTAGCTAAGAGTGAATATTTGGTGCCGTGACGGGGACGATGACGGCTGTGTTACCCCAGCTTTTCCCCCGCATTTTCGGTTTGCGGCGGTAATTCACCTCGAGGTTCGATTCTTACTTGCGCTTGCTCGCCTATTCGTAGGTGTTTCGAAGGAGCTACTGCAACCGTAAGGAAATCTCGGGGAAATAGATGTTTTGCTTACTCCATTATTTGCTATGAGATTTTGGACTGCATATTGTGGCTTGTTTTCCTCGTATTTTGCGGATGGATGACGAGGACCCTCGACGCGGGGCTTGTAGGCCATGGCACCCGATAGCAGCTTCCTTTTATGGGAAGGCGAGAAGATGTAAGCACTGCTTTTGAGGGCGTGAAGGCTAGCAAACTTGGCAGTTATGTATGACGAGTGGCTCTTGTGTAGCAGTGGATTTTGTTGTTTGTTAATACGAGTGTTTGTTCCTTGAGATTTTCTGAGATGCAGTTGTTGGGCCTTGGGATCATCGCCATATTTTTTCTGCAAACCGCCTTACGACGTACTGGAGCCAAATTCAAAAATCACGATTCGGGGTCAGTCTCCATGTCCATCACAGTACTCCCAAAATTCTGAAAATTTTCGTACAGCATACGGACCTGGAAGTTTCTTTGTGCTCCCAGGTACCTTCCCTTCCCATCAAGGTATCGATCGCTCGCGGTTGCCCCGCCGAGAAAGGTGTCACACCAAAAGTAAACACGTCCATTCACTACCACCTTTTTCCCAGCCTCCAATTCCGTCTGACCAGTTTATTGGGAGCTTAAATAACTTTACTTACGAACCTGAAGCAACTCTTTAATTAAACAAACACCCCCCTCTGCCCTCGATATATTTTTGGTACCCTGGGTACTTTCTACATTCCTCCACCTCCACACTCTACCCCACAATCTCACGTCACACAGTATCAATCAAACCCGAACACGCAAACGAGAAACTACCACATTCAACCCCGCATGTCCACAATGTTGGGTCGTCTCTCCCTCGTGGTTTTCGCGTTGTTTGGAGCCCTTGTAGGCGCTCAGAATGGGAATCTGGCTTACTCGCCGCCTTTTTATCCAAGTCCATGGATGAAGGGTGGTACGGGGGAGTGGAGCGCGGCTTATGAGAAGGCGAAGAGTTTTGTGGGGGAGCTTACGTTGTTGGAGAAGGTTAATATTACTACTGGTATGTCTTTTTTATCGTCAACTTCTCTCATTGAATTTGACGATTATTTTCTTGCTTTTCCACTTTATTAATAGTCATGCCACTCACAAAATCGAATGATCGACTCTCATCTCATACTCAAACCACCCCCCCCCCGGCCCAACCTCTCAATCCCCCTCTCCTTTAACGTCTCTGCCCTTACCCCACACAATTCAAAAATTAAATTCACTAACCACCCTTTTTCCAATATTACAGGCGTAGGATGGGAAGGCGAATCATGTGTCGGAAACGTCGGTTCAGTCCCACGCCTCGGTCTTCGATCACTATGTATGCAAGATTCCCCCGTCGGCCTGCGTTTCACAGATTACAACTCGGTCTTCTCTTCTGGTCAAACTGTTGCGGCGACTTTTGATCGGGGCTTGCTTTATGCGAGAGGTTATGCTATGGGGAGTGAGATGAGAGATAAGGTGAGTAAGACATGTTTCTCCACCCATGAAAAGTTGAGAATTGGGAATGGATAGGGCTGATGTGAATTTATAGGGCGTCACTGTACAACTTGGTCCTGTTGCCGGTCCTATTGGTCGTGCTCCTGCCGGTGGTCGAAACTGGGAGGGGTTCTCTCCTGATCCTTATTTGAGTAAGTTTTGGAATTTTGAAGAGGAAGATGGGTGCGGTCGCTGATGTGGTTTAGCTGGTGTTGGGATGGCTGAGACCGTCAAGGGTATCCAGGACGCAGGTGTTATTGCTTGTGCTAAGCACTTTGTTGCTAATGAGCAGGTAAGATTTTAGTCCTCGTCCATTCCTTTCTTCTTTCAATTTCCGTTTCTTTTCAATGACTAACTCCTTCTCAGGAACATTTCCGTCAAGCCGGAGAAGCAAAAGGCTACGGCTACAATATCACCGAGTCCCTCTCATCAAATATCGACGATGTTACTATGCACGAGCTTTATATGTGGCCTTTCGCAGATGCTATCAAAGCTGGTGTTGGAAGTATCATGTGCTCATACAATCAAGTCAACAACTCATATGCATGTCAAAATTCCAAGTTGCTCAATAACTTGTTGAAGGATGAGTTGGGATTCCAAGGGTTTGTCATGAGCGATTGGCAAGCTCAACATACGGGCACCGCTTCAGCTGTTGCTGGTTTAGGTGAGCATATTTTTTACCGAGAATTTCCTCAGAGACGTAAAACTGACCTTAGTTAGACATGACCATGCCTGGCGATACTTCTTTCAATACTGGCTTCAGTTACTGGGGAACTAACTTGACTCTTGCAGTATTGAATGGTACTGTCACGCAAGCTCGATTGGATGACATGGTCATGAGAATTATGACACCTTACTTCCATGTTGGATTGACCTTGGATGAACCTCCGATCAATTTCAACTCGTGGACTGCTGACACCATTGGTCCACTCCATGCTTCGGTTGGCGCCAACATTCAGCAGGTTAACTTCCACGTTGATGTTCGTCGAGATCACGATATTCTTATCAGAAATATCGGAGCTCGAGCCACTGTCCTTCTCAAGAATATTAACAATGTCTTACCACTTAAGAAACCCAAGTTCCTCGCTGTTATTGGAGAAGATGCCGGACCAAATCAGTGGGGACCTAACGGTTGCCCAGACCATGGATGTGATAACGGTACTTTGGGTATGGCTTTTGGCTCTGGAACTGCCAACTTCCCATATTTAGTTACCCCTGACCAGGCATTGCAAGCTCAAGCGATTTCGGACAAGACGCGATATGAGAGTATCTTTGACAACTACGCCGACAAACAGATTCAAGCTTTGGCCTCGCAAGCAAATGTCACCGCCATAGTTTTCGTCAATGCAGACTCCGGAGAAGGATATATTAGTTACGATGGGAATGAGGGTGATAGAAATAATCTAACACTTTGGCACTCTGGCGATGCGTTGGTCAAGAATGTTTCTTCCGTTTGCCCCAACACGATCGTTGTCATTCATTCAACTGGACCTACCATTCTCGAGTGGCATGACAATCCAAACATTACTGCCATCCTTTGGGCTGGTGTTCCAGGTCAAGAGAGTGGAAACAGTATTACTGATATTCTGTACGGCAAAATTAACCCTGCAGGTCGATCACCTTTCACCTGGGCACCAACCCGAGAAAGTTATGGTGCGGATGTCATGTATGTACCCAATAATGGCAATGACGCGCCTCAAGACGACTTCAAGGAAGGTGTATTTATCGACTATCGAGCACTTGATCGCACAAACACAACACCAATTTACGCCTTTGGTCATGGGTTATCGTATACAACGTTCTCTTACTCGAACTTGACAATTACTCCTACCACTCCAGGACCATATACACCAACGACCGGCATGACAGATCCTGCACCTACCTTTGGTACCTTCTCCAAGGATACCAAGGACTACTTGTTCCCAAATGCCAGCTTCCCTCATATCTGGCAGTACATCTACCCGTATCTCAACAGCAGTGATGCTCAAACTGCCTCTGCAGATCCAGATTATGGTCAAACGGCCGATAAATTCATGCCACCAGATGCTCTCTCTACCTCTGCACAACCCCGACTTGCGGCCAGTGGAGGACCAGGAGGAAACCCACAACTTTGGGATGTGATGTACACTGTCACTGCAACAATCACAAATACTGGTGGCCTCAACGGTGAAGAAGTTCCTCAACTTTACGTCAGTCTTGGTGGACCCAATGACCCTAAGGTTGTCTTGAGAGGATTCGATAGATTGAGTATTGATTATGGCAAGAGTGCTACTTTCTCTGCAAACCTTCTTCGTCGCGATTTGAGTAATTGGGATCCGGTTCAGCAGAATTGGGTTATTACTGATGCGCCTAAGACTGTTTATGTTGGTCCTAGTAGTAGAAATTTGCCGTTGAGTAGGAAGCTGGGTGGGAAGTAGATGGGTGATTTTGCTTTTCTTGGAAAAGCCTTCGGGGTGGGTTAATGAATTATGAGTATTGAATCATGGATAAGGAATGGACTTTGCTTGATGCATGTCGATAATTGATAATTGGGGGGTGCGTACATACGTACATATGGTGCTTGCCATCGATAGGATGGGGATAATGATAATGAGCAATTGTAAAATTCTTTTCTGAGTGACCTTGAGTTTCTTTGTGCGAGATTTTTCGAAGTGGGATGCACCGGAGGAGTATTGACAAAGAAGATTTCTTGTGTGGGAGACGGCCCTTTGATCATTGTGTTTTTGATAAGGTGCGGACCACGTTCAAGGGACAAAGAGGGGAAATTTCATCATGACTACTCCACCTTGTAAGATACAAATGCATGAGATCTGGGCTCTCACTGTATGTCATCATAGACTTGCATTTATTGATTTGTGATGCTCGAGTTTGAAGCTTGGGCATTTGATGAGAACTTGACAAGCACCACGAGTCGAGAGTGAAAGAGAGGAAGGAAGGAAGGAAGTCTAAGAGAACAAAAAATATGTCACGATGGGGAACAGTAGCAGAAAACATTGCAACGAGGAGGAATATTGGAGTTAGATTTGGTGGAGAAGGTAGGCACTGTCCTCTTCAATTTATATCTCGCTTAAACACTGTTACCTGCCATCTTCACCGTTCAACCCTTTTCATGCGCAATACATCTAACATCACGTAACCAGAACTTATCCCCCAAACCTTCCACATTCTCGCCCAATCTTTCCTCCAAAACCCAGTCCTAACCTACATCCTCACCCCAAATTTCCCCTCGCTCGATGCGCGAAAAGCTTTTCTCCCTCGCTACTTCAGGGTATTATGTCGCGCCGCATCTCTCAATTCAGGAATATTCCTCATCGCCGGAGAAGAAGAAAGTGTACGAGGAACAAACGACGAAAAAGAAGTAAAACCAGAAGCAGCAGCTCTACTCCTCCTCCCCGGTTCACACATCGATAGCACGCCCACCCTTTGGAAAAGCGGCTTCATAGGATTGATGTGGGACATCGGACTCAAAGGATTATGGAGGATGAATTCCGTGCAAGGAAGTGTAGGGAGTATGGTAGATAACGTAGTAGATAACGATCCCTACGCTTCCGATTCCGAACCTACTGAGAATCCCTTCCTCGCTGAGTCCAAGGGTGGATTTGTTTTACCCGATTCGAAGAGGAAGAAGGAGAGAAAGGGATATTATCATCTTTATCAATTAGGGACCCTGCCTGGGAGTCGGTGTAAAGGGCTGGGCACGAGGATTTTGGAGAGTATTAAGGAGGTTGTTGAGAGGGAGGGACGGAGGGAACCGGTTTGGCTTGAGGCTACTAGTGAGGAGGGAAGAAGAGCGTATGAGAAGGCTGGGTGGCGGATTGTTGGAATAAGCAGGGTGGGGGAGGGGAAGGTTGATGCTGAGGGGTTACCTGAGAAGGGGGGTGAGGGGGTGAGGATTTGGGGGATGGTTTGGTGGCCGGAGGTGAGGGTTGAACTTGGGTGAGGGGTGGGGAGATGATTGTTGGATATTGAACAAAATTCCATCATGAAAACATGGTTCTTGGTTTGCAAATAGTACTCTCTGGTGTTTAGAGTCATGGACCGAAAGTTGAGCGTATAAAATCATCATGCCTTGTTTTCACTCGGTGCATACTATCTAAGAGAAAGCACAAGAACAAACTCATCTGTGTGGGAAAATTCTCCACATACTATACTACAAAACTTGTCTAGTGTTCTCTCGTTATAACTCTTTTGGTTTTCCAAGATACTTGAGCCTCTCATAACTAGAGGACGAAGAAATTGAAGGGCTTCGGAAATTTGTGTTGCCTCGTTAATTTTTCGCCCTTTGGAGGAGATATTAAAGATATCTAAGTTGAAAAAGATGAAATTGAATCCTGATGAATATTATGATGATTCACAACAGTGATGGATCTTATATCTCTAGGTTTCTACCGAGAATTGAGACCAGGGCTGATTGCTATTTTTTTTGTATAGCTTTCATTTATTTACTAAATCGAGTCTTCTTGTCCACCTTTTACATAGGCTATTTGGGTTTGATGTGCTACTTAAAGACTTTTATCAAGTAGATCTTAGAACTTTCCTAGCCTTATCGCTTTCTATGACTCCTCTCAAAAAACTGGAAATCCTGAATCAAACGATCATTTAAAGCAACTGCTCGGACTGCGTAAACATTTAAGGTCCAGAGAAACAGAGAGAAGGGAATTCCCATGTGAACGTGTGAGCTTCTGAGAGCTAACGTACAAGTCTGCTCTCAACAGCAAAATGACTAGTACTAGGAAACTCAAAGAGAAATGCAGAATTCGCCAGAGAATTGATAATCACGGTAATGATACGGAGGAAGGAAAATTGATAGTGTTGGTACGACTTGGTTTGTGATAACTATCGTATATCGTACGTCTTGTAAAGAGATTTTATTGATTCATTGTTGTGCTAAAAGAGGGAGAATTGAAGCCCAAAAGCAAACATCCATAGGCGCAGAATGGTCACGTGTATAACGCAACCGACCCAATAAGGTTGTAGCAACAGATAGTCTTGCCGTGAAAACTTCTCTTGATACCGAATGCATTGTTTCACCTGTTCGCTTAACTCACTTCACAAAAATTTGGTCCATGAAATCTCATCTTGATATAATCAATTCAAGGGTTTCCCACAGTCCTGTGATATTTTGTACAAGCAGTTGAGAATTGAGCGAGAATGTGCATGTTGATCAAAAGGTTGAGAGTTTACTTTGAGGCCAGGGTGCCATAAGGGTGTTATTTTTATCGTACTCCCCTTCAGTGCGTCCGAATCTAAATAAGGAAATTTTAGTTGTTATTCTCACTTATAAAATTGGCTCAAACCTTCCGTTGAGACACTCAAATGATGCGAGGAATTCTCGTTTTGGGTCTATGAAAAAGGGAGGGACTGACAGGGTTTTGCCAGTAGTTGAAACGGTGTTGTTTGATGAGAGATTGTACAATAAGAACTCCCGAGTTTAGATTTTTTTTAGTAAAAGGAAACAGGACTATAAGCACAAAAATTAAGCGAAGTGGAACTTTATATTTCTTGTCTAGCTAAGATAATAATTTTGAACTTTTCTAAGTCTTCATTTCAACATTAGTGTAGGTCATCTTAGATAGCATTGGCTGAATTGAGAAAGAAGAAAGATTGTTTCGTTGCTCTAGGACAAGGTATTAAGTTCGAGAACTATGATTACTATTCGATTATATTATTCTTCTATGGCTATTCTTTGGTGCATTAGTAAGAGAAGCGGCATTGCTCTGCGACCGCCTAATTTTACCTTGGTTGTACGAAACAGTCTAGGATAATTGAAAGGATTGTTCGAGAAGATCTCGGAGAATTAGAGACTGAGTTTTTTGATTCCCCTAATCCTCCGAAACAATATTCGCAATTTTGCGAGATCTACTCGAGTAATGAGATTTGGGGTGTTCGCAGAGTAATGCTCACTTCTCTTACCTGGAACGGGGGATATTCTCATCAGCTAGAGACACCAAGAAGTATCGCTGGCAACTTAAACCGAGAATATTGTGGGAGAACATAAATTCAAAGAAGCAACGTAATTAGATAATCCGGTAAATTGGTGAATAAAGTATATCGGAGCAGATTGAAAAGGTTACCACCTGAGCTGAGAAGCGAACGCTAAAGATACCAATATTGACCCAGCTTTTGCTTTGATGACAGTGATTTTTTGAGAAAACTAATGTTCGAGAGAAAATCGGAGCCCTTGCTTACTCTGTAAGCAGTTTACAGAATTTGTACAAGCCTCTTCTGATTGAAATTTATATTTGCATTCTAGGTCCTTGTGGGTTTCCATACTAACCGCCCAGCAATATCACATCACGTCACACCTGCTCTGTGAGCTGACAACCATTGCAAAAAATTGTAACTTTTCAAGAGATGCGATCTCCAACCTGCGCAGCTTTAATTGGCATTTCTTTATTTCAAAGACAAATTTGCAAAATGCCGTTGGTTGCCCGCCCAGTGGAGCACGCAGACGTGGTCGAGTGTGTGGGTATTCGCACTGCTACCCTTGGATCCCTCGTAATCGGACGACCACCTCTATATCCAGGTTATGTGGAAGATCAAGAAGCTTCATTGCATCGAGACCTCGACAATAGTCCTTACGTGCACCATTTGAAGGTTGTTGACAGCGAGCATGAAGAAGAAGTTCTTGCGTATGCCAAATGGGAGGTCTATGAACATGGACGCCCTGATGTTGAAAAGTTACGAGAACCGATGAAGCAGGAGGATAAGTAGGTGGATCAGTTTGGTCTCCTGAGAGAAGCAGCGCACGAATATTTTAGTCGTCGTAATGGCGAGGCTCTAACACAAAGTTTTGGTTTTTGTCTGTAGCACATAGACAAGGACTAGAAGTGCCAACCCCAATCCTAGAAATGGCTTTCTCAAATGCAAAAGAAGAGTTGAGGACCGGAATTTTATGAGGCTCTTTGCAAATGAAGGATCGACGGGATATTGGGGCCCAGCCTCACTTTCCCAAGCCACTGTAGGGAAGTAGCCAATGAAGTGTCGAGTAGAAATTCTGTACCGCCCCGGGGGCTGGGAGACTGCAACAGCCCCCACGATTTACACAAGTCTATAATTAGCCGGCTAACGCTACTAATATATGTTTATCCGCGCTTTCCCCTTTTCTTCTCTTTGAAGTTGAGTATTTCGGACCATCTACAAGAAATTTCGACAAATAAGCGAAAACTCCCCGTTCAGCAACAGACCAGTCCGCAAACAAAACCCAAAGAGAAAATTGAGACATTTGAGCTCTCAAAAAAAAAACGTCCTTACATACCTGCGAGTACTACGAAGATCTTAAGCAAATTCAGCAGAGACTCTCCACCAGATCTCTATCATGTGACACTCCAGGAGCGCACCTCTGCCTTACAAAAACACCAGGAAACGGTTGACGAATTGAGAAACTGGGTAAGGATTCGCAAGAGCAACACGGCAGTTAAATTTCTCCTTAGGAGTGTATTTTGGAAGGGTGTCAAGATCAGAATGCCGTCTGAACAGAAGCTTTATCATTCAATAAATTATTTTTTCCCATCCAGATCCGAATTGACAGTTATAATCTGGATTTTGGTGAAGGCAGGGCTGAGCGCAACGAAGTACGCTTGGGAGATATTGAAAAAGGCACGTACCGAGCTTTAATTTCGCGACATGATGATAATTGTTTCCAGAATTCAAGCAGGAGCCTCCTTGGGCCACGGTTCGATGGATGTCAGAACCACTCCAGCCATTTTTAGAGCTTTTATTGACGTAATTATTGAAAAGCCATGCTCCGCTTGGCGTTGGGCTTCTCCACTCCATAAGTACAGTAACCATTTACGTAAAGAGAGCGTATGCTAACACGACATAGACCGTCGAGGCTTTGTTCTTCCACACTGGTTCCAAAGTAATGGGTCGCTCCTTTAACAAAGCTGGTCGAGCGGGCTGGCCGTACCTCGAGACTGAAACATTCGACCTCCGAAGTACAAAATACGTCCAAGACTCACGAGATGTTCTTCGAATTTTGAAGAATGAGAAAGACTTCAGCAGTTTTCTCGATCGAGGCGTATTTGTAGGTGACAACAACGAGAACCTCAAGAAAGATCTCACTTGGAGAGCACAGTACGTAGGGAAAAGCTTGGGTTTTTGGGACCTAGCAGAAGCCGACTTGCCATGGCAAATCTCGGAAGGCAGCTATCTTAATATGAACGGTCCATCCGAAGGTGTAAGGACCACCAAGCTCCAAAGTACCCATCAGTCTTTGTCAAGACATGCCCTTTTCAAGGATGCATATGTTGCTAGAAACCCCTTTCGGTGTTTCCATCGAAATGATGGTAAGTTTTTTGCCTTCGTCACTGAATAGATCCTTACCCATCTAGGCTTCTTGTTGACCATGTCATCGGCCGCCGGTGTGGATTATCTCAATACGAACTTGCCGCATTATCTCTTAATTTCGCAGGAAGACTTGTTTCGAGACAACTTTGCTTCGGTAATTGCTCAAGTATACCTAGAGTTCTCTGAAACGGGAACCAAGACCTGGTATCGGAAGAATATTGAATGGTTTATGGTATATTTGATAACAGAAGTTGGTACAACACCTCACAACATCCGTCAGGGGTACAGTGTACCTTTACTAATGGATGCGTATGATGCAATCATTCATGAACTGGTAAGCCCCTGATCTTCTAACAGATTGCCAACGAATGACTTTACTAAATCACAACAGAAACAACGAAGATACGACCCATGGCAACGGAATGAAACGATCAATTTGGTTCGAGCTTATCTTGTCTGCATTGATGAGCGGACTGTTCTAGGGGAAATCTTTTCTAAGAAATTAGATTTCTTCCAACGCCTCAAACTGGATTGCGAGACTTTTGAACTTGAGGACAACAATGCAGCAGGTGATCCAGACGGAGAAACATCTTTGGAAAGAATAGCGTTTGCTGAAAAAATGATGGAAGAGTCAAGTACACACTGCAAGCGACTCAACGCTGATTTACGAGAGTCATTGAATACTGTGGGCCCCCAGGATTCCAATTGTTGATAAAAAATGAAGTTTTCTAATCTAATCATAGCTGTTCCAACTTCGCTCTATTGAGCAAAACGAGCTTGCTATCATGGCTGACAACAAAAACAAAGCAATCTTTGTCTTTACTGCTGTCACGATCGTATTTCTCCCCGCTATCTTTTTTTACTTCCTATTATGGTATGAACCTTCAGGGCATTTCGGACGCTCCGAGGACAGAGTCATATTTTTGGAAGGTTTGTGGGAGTTCGGCTTTTGGCATTATTTTTCTGGTTTGTTTGTACGCATTTCGATATCCTATTTCTCAATCTCTTGGAATTTCTAAGGTAAAAAAAGATACGTAATTATTGCTATGTTAATTAATTTATGTTTTGGAAGACCAATGAAAAAAGAGGTGACTCTTTTGTGATTGGCCCTATTTCGGATCCTGCTTTACAGTTTTGAGCTCTTCTGCAAAATTCCAGCAATTTTCATGGGTTTCCAAGCTTGAAGTTGAGACGAAATATCGATTAGATGGAGTCGCATTTGAGAAGGTTTGGAGTAATCGAAATTCGTTGTCTAAGTCTTCTCAAGTAGGCTGTTCTGTCTCGGGTATCAGAATCATAAGCCACATTTGCACATTCACTCACGTGACAACCCCTTTGGCTTGACATTTTGTTTTATTTATTAGCGGCTGAAACCCACTTTGCCAAAGCTATGAGATATGCTTGAGTTTCTTTGAAATCCGGTCGTCTCGTAGGGCTATCAGTGTTGTGTAAGTGTACGCTGTTGAAAATCCCACGATGCCTCGGCAAGTGGCGTGGGCTATTGTATAAGTGGGTCCCGTAACGAAACTCAAATCACCTTTGGTGCTTTCTCTCAACACATAACTCACCAGAAACTCACTAGAAAATTCTTCTGAAAACTACTCAACGCCTCAGTCATGGACAGCGAAGATGGTACCCCAATGTTTGCCTTTCAAGATATTGACTACATTCCCTTTGGATATACCACCACCCAAGCGCCCTACATCGAAACCCCCGCTTCAACAATGCGCGCGGCGGCAACCCTCATGCGCCTCATTCCAGAAGTTACCTCAATCAAGCCTGATACGAAGCCCGTGGTGGTCTGTGACTTAGGATCTGGAGATGGGGATTTCCGTGCGTACGGGTCGAACTCCATTTTATGACTTGCAATGTACCCCTCATTTCATGCCAATTGCTATCAAGAACTCAAAAATTGAAAAACTCATAAACTTCAAAACTAACTGCAAAATTCTAAGTCATCGGTCTACTTTCTCATATCAACAAACTCAACTCTCCTGATATCATTGCAGCAAACGGAGTAGGTGTAGATTACAACGCCGCACTCATCGAAAACGCAGGTGTCAGATCAAAACTCGAGGGTGTTGACGCGAAGTGGCTCCTCTACGATTTCAATTCGGACGATGATGATATCGTTAATCAACTTACAACTCTTCTCGTTACGCACGTCTTTATTTACTTGACTTCCAAGCAGTTGGCTTTGCCAACAGTACAAAGGATTTTAACTAGGTTGTGTGCAAGCGGGGTTGTGGTGTGTTGTTATAAGTTTTTTCCGTTCTATCTCACACCTGCTCGGAGAGATATTGTGATGGAGTTGGTGGTTTATGATGAGACGAGTTGAAGAGAGGCTGTCTGGTGACAGGGTGGAAAGCTAATTCTGATGGTCATCAAATAGAAAGAGGGCCAGAATCAATTCGATTTTGTGAAAGACTGGGGTTTACGTGCGAGGGGAAGACGAAGTTGAATACCTGTTTGTGGTTAGCACCCACCATGGCCTGAATTGAAATTAAAATAATTACTGGCTATTGAACAATTTCAAAAACCCTTCCGGCAAATCGGGGAGGTTGAGTATAGCTAACTACTCCACTTCATGAATAAATGTATTTGCAAATTAGCTGAAATATTTTTACACAATATTCGCCCTAAACTACACTTCTTTGCACTTAACAAGTTTATTACTCACACCCACGTTTTGCATTCACAGTAGTGACACTGATGCTATGAATACCCCATAGCTAGCGGAGAATCAAAAGTGTTAGAAAAATCACTCGCAACTGTCACAATACAACAATAAAATTCTGAAACTGTGGACGCATCTAGACTTCACTCACTGTTTCTTGAATGCCGGTTTCGGTCCACCTTGACAAACTTGACCACGTGAGTTTGAAAGAATGCCAGACAGCCCCAATCCATACTAGAAAAATACATCTAATGGATCAGGGCTCTTTAGGGAATGGTGTTTAACGAGCAAGAGCTTTTGGGACATTTTGCTGTTGAAAAAAGGGTTACTGTCGAGTTGTTTCCGAGTTTAAGCATATGATTTTGTGCATTTACAGCATTGGAGTACCTCTATGGTCTCCCCTTGAATTTCTTGACTTGGTTTCTCCCAGGTAGTGAATTACTTCCATCTCTAAGGAGAGGATATCCGGGCACAAACTTGTCGAACTTCATTTATAGCTTTCAAAGAATAATTGATAGACCTAGAGCGAGTTTGTCATATGGGGAGTCCTGGATTTCGACATATCCTTCGATTCTTGGTTCTCAATCTGTTGGTATGACTTGGTAGTCATAAAGTGTGATGCAATAAGTGGTTGTATTCCTATGTCTTTATTGCATGAAGAGTAAAGGTAAAGAGGGGTCGGATCCTGTGAGCTTAAGTATGTGAGTGGCAAGCCACTCACATGAGCCGAAGCACGTGGATCAACTAGGCTGTCGTGGAAGGTGCTATTCACCAGGAATATGTAACGACACAATCATAATGTCGATATTATCTTGTCGTCAAGTGGAAAATCTCAGGAATGGTTGTAGCCAATAAGATATTTTTACTCGGTATATCTGTGATTTGCCGTATGTATTGAAAACAGGTATACTCTCACACACAAAAGTGGAAGCCGAACTAAAAGGTCTTTCCTCTTTGGTTCAGCCAATAGGATATGCACATCATCCTTACCCTCTCCCTTTCCTACTAGCATCACGATGACACCCCTCTGTCGTCTTGGGGTGCATCTGAATAGTATCTACTGACTATATGACCCGTAGATGTTTCACGATTGGCGCGGAAGATATCATACAAGTGGATTTGGGAGGTAGGTTACCCCTTCCGAAGAAAGGTAGCGAGACGCGAGAGTCGAGTGGAGAGAAAATCGCCAGTTAAATAATTAATCCATTTCTATAAGCATTCAATCAAGTTTATTGTCAACCAAGAAAAAGCTTACTGCCGAGTTTTTAAGTACGTATATTCAATATCGGTAATTCGATATTATCCCAATGGCCTCTTCTCCTTGGGCCGTTAATTGCCAACTTGGCAAGTCAGAAACTCTGGAATTCCCAGCTTTCCCGTATATCTAGTGTTGACCTTGTCAATTACCTGTCGTTTCTCGTGGAGAGGGAGAGGCTGCTTTATTGGTGTTGAATGAGCACCAAACTTCACACTTCTCAAGGATTCAAAGTGTCCCGGAATGAAGTCACAGAAGTTAAGTTCTAGAAGATAATAGGTTTTAATGAACCCGTTTGTCCCCTCTAGGTTCAATTTAAGGCTGTAGGTGCTTCGGCTATTAAAAGATTTCCCAATCGAAACACTGCTTCTCACCCCGGATTTAGGGACTGATTCATTATACCTAAAATGAATGCCTGGGAAAGTTCAACCTACTACGCCAATTTCTATTTGCACTAAAATTGACAAATACAACATTCTGCAACATAGGGCAAACGAGAATCATAGCTACCTACCTGGAGGGTTTGGAAGTAGTCTTTCATTTTCAAAGTCTCAAAGAATACCTCATTTTGACATATAGAAATATCCATGTTCTGCCGACCAGAGAGAGATTTTCACTGTCAAAATTCAGTCTGCTGTCGAAACCAGGAAGTTGTACATTTAGAAATAGCTCCACATCTGTATGGAAGTAAATGTATTTCCACACCGTTAGCTTGAAGGCATCAGAGATTCTTTTTGGCTTCTAGGTTTCCTATCTCTTAGCACGTTATGTTTTGCAAGCGTTTCTTTTCGTTTATATTCTTAGGAAGTTGTCGCCCGTAAATATGTGTATACCACTTGTGTCCTCAAAAATCCTGACTTTTTTCCTCTTGTTAAGATAAGATTAATGTTTCATCCCAAGTAACTTACGCGAATCTTTTAAGTATTGCAATGTATAGTGGAAAAAATAACGATTTCTTCACACGCACCTGGTGAGTTGTTAGATCGTTAATAGACCCCAGGAGCTTGAAGATTCTTCTCGACGCTTTCATTTAGCAGAAAAAACCGCACTTCAAATAACTCTGCTTATGAAAACGAGGTCTATTTCAAGGTCTACGGCCAGTAGTACTCTACCAGTTATCTCTTCATCCGGGGTACTACTTATGACTAGGTACGAATGAAGTTGCTATCTTCCTTATCTATAGATTATATTGAAAACATAATTTATAGCAGTCATATTCTAGAAAGTATCGAGAACGCGCTCAAACGTATAAGCGATTCAGGTTTCGTAGCCTGAAGGTATCTAATTTGTCCTCCCAAGGTCGATAATATCCTCTCAAAAGCGATTCAAAACCAAGTTATACCTAGCAACCAACGAACATAAATGCCTCGAACTTAGTAGTAATACTAATTAACACCAGCGGAATGTTTATATATTTTTTTCGTAATTTTACAACTGCACTTGGAGGTTGAATTACTCTCGTGAGGATCAGGATAAATCTTCCCTGAGCTAAGCGAGCCTGTGTAAAGCCCAAATACAGGGAGGCTAGTCATCGGGCGCAATCTGACAGCTCAAACACCTCCAAGCTGCCAAATCAAGTAGATCCCAAGTTAAAACCGCAACCGCTTCCAAAAAATGTCCTAAACTCTGTAGATATATCACATAATATCAGGAGAATCCTTCTAAATTTTTCTTGTATTTTTCTCAGCATTATTTAGTTGTAAGTTCCATAGTGTGCCTTGTGTAACCCAAATACCCTCGTCCTTGGGTAATCGTTTTTTATCATTAGCTTTCCTTAAACCGAAAGAAAGAGTAGAAATCCATAAGAGTCCCATAAGTAGTGCGTGAAAACCCCTTCGGGATTCAATAGTTCAGCGTTGTTTTGTACTAATTATTATGATCAAAAGAAAACAGGAAAGTGACACAATATGGAACATCTCGACCACATGAAGCAACGAGAAATATATCAGAAGCACCCAGGAACAGAATGGCAATAACCCACCAGACTACAAGCGCAAATCAAACGAACTACGACGTATTCCACGCCCGAGTCGCTTCAAGGACGATCCCTTGTTAGTACTACATGTATTTTCTAACAAGATACGCCTTCTTACTGTCGAAAATCAACCTACTTATACTGTCCTTATACTGTCGGAAAGTAATATACCGTCGAAAGTAAGAAGAAAGTTATAAGT
This sequence comes from Hymenoscyphus fructigenus, assembly GCA_001414455.1. Taxonomy (NCBI): domain Eukaryota; kingdom Fungi; phylum Ascomycota; class Leotiomycetes; order Helotiales; family Helotiaceae; genus Hymenoscyphus; species Hymenoscyphus fructigenus. Next base: position 999,056 of record LKUV01000002.1, on the reverse strand, counting down.
TCAAGGAAGAAAATCAGCACAGAGCATCTTAGGTTTACAAAAGATCTACATCTATACTTTGAAAACTGAACCCATACTTGATCTCTCATACTGCCCCAGCCTCAACTAGCTTATTCCTCTTGTGTAACTTATCAATGTCGCTTTATGTTTATACTCAAATTGAATTTTAAGAAAAGTAGCGTGAAGTGATAGTATACGGTAAGTTCTCTTCACATTAGCCATGATTGTTACAAAAGAACGATAAACTCCCCAAGAAGAGATCTAACACGACAACTATTTCATACTCGCAGAGGACACACGAGATTTCATAGCGGACTTACGAGTAAAAGCTCGTAAACACAACAAAGCGCATCCCTGTTTCACATGAAAGTAGCTCACAAGATGAGTAAAACTAGCGATAAATGTAACTTCCTGGAAGTTTTCTTAAGCCCAAGAAAAAGTATCTACATTCACTGTCTACACTTGGCGGCCATTCTCGTAAGACTTTGCTTTGACGGCAAAACACACCTCTGTCATGAAGACTTGTCACTAAGTAACCCCCTTCCCCCGAGTCTTCCTGTAGATAGATAAAGTTCAGTTACAAGGAAATGATGGAAGTCCTTACAGTCGAAATAAAATTTTCTGTAGAAAGTAAGAAGAAATTTGTTTACAAAGAAGAATATTAGTTCTAGCGTCTCAAGTATGTAAATATACAGACTACAGTACTGATAATAGACTCGGTGCCTTGGAAAAAGTCTCAAGGTTTGCAAATCCATCTCTCACAATGGAGCCTTGACATGATTGACTGTTGTACTGCTGCTTTATTTCTTGTCATTGTGACCTTATTTATAGCAAACAATTGTCACCATGGTTTTTAATCATGGCAGCCATGAATAGAAGTATTCACAAGCATTAAGACGGAGAATCTTTACTCATGTATCGTTTCTATAAGTTGCCAGCTCATCAGAGAAGCTTCAAAGTTGTCTCTCACGAACTATTAGTTTGAAAGGGTCAAGATTGCCTGCCACCTTCGCAACCGAAAGCACCCTCATTACAAACGGTTTCTAGAACAAGAGGAAAGAGGAAAGGTGCGATTGGGAAGGAGACTATACGAAATTTAGATATTTGAAGCCTCTTCTCAGCCTCACGGCTAGGTCATCATAATAGAGAAGATGGAAAGACGATGTATCCATGGTGTGGGAGAGTGAGTGCTTTCTATCAACACACAAACTTATGCTAACGTATAAAAGACGTCTCTCTTATGAAATTAGCTTACCCATTTCTCACTTATACTACCCGAGGAAAACAAAGTTGTAAGGGAATGACCAAAGTTCTTACTGCCGAAACGAGAAGTGCTGTCGAATCTGGATAACCTCGCGGATGAGATTCAATCAGCAGCTCTTTTTAGGGACTAATGAATTCCGCTGATATCTAACATCCAGAACAATCCATGGAAACTAGAAACCATGCGAAATAAAAGCATATGCTGACGTCACATGAGTCCAAGATGTTCGTGGTTCTAAAGCTGTCTGTTTCGCAATTTGCCGTGATCTTACTATCTTTATAAGAAGACAACCCCCTGAGAGGGGGTTGTCTTCCAAGAAAGGGGGTAGTGGACTTAGAACTATTGGTCAGGACTTGGGGTTTGGTGCAGTCGATGAAATCAACGGCAGTTTATAATCCTCGATGATGCGATCTTGGACTTGTTGCAATTCGAAGGGAAGATAGATAAAGCACCGCACCCTCCTATCGCCGGTTATTTTGGTGACTTATAATCTGATGTTGTTGAAAGAACTTTGAGATATATAAGAGGTGATATTTCCAAGAACCATACTCGCTCACCACATACCTCTTGCTCAATTCTCAACATACAATCTTGAGAAGACATCTCTCTGGTCTAGAAGAGATTGTATAAATAACACCAGAAGTAACATCTGGGTGGAAAGCACAGGGAGCTGCGATGTCCCAATCGATAGTTTGGAAGTACAGAAGCTCGAAAGTACAAACTCGACAAGAAACCTAAAACGACAATGGTACTAAAATATGTGTGCTCGCAATTGACATACTGCATAATGAAGAATTAAACATCAGACTGGCGCTCTTGAAAAGCACAACTTGTTGTCGAACAAGCCCCCACTGTCGAAAACAAAATGGTCGTACTTGGAGAGAAAACATGCAACATCTTAGCAATGTGTAAGTATCTTTTTATTCTTGAGAGCGTGCCTGGAGCCTAGGATTGGCATCATGCAAATGCTCGAGAGCACATCTGTTTGGGGAATGGAACGGCCCCAGTGTTTCGAAGTTGTTGTGGATGGAGGCTCTCTTCACTTGAGCGGTTCTTTAAATAGACGAAGGGAGGAACTTTTCGAGAAAGATTTCTGAGTAAACCTGGATGAAAGAGTGGGAATCATGAATAATTGATCAAGGAAGGAGATTGAAAGACTTGCTGGTTTTTGTTGATGGGAGTAGTGAAATAGGTAATGACTATTCTACTTGCTTTGAATCTATCTCGAAAACTCATTTGCAACCAGCAAGAGAACCGGCATTGTTCCGCATACACCTACTTTGTTTTTAATTTTGTGAAATAGGCCAGGGAAATGAAAAGCATTGTTCGAGAGGCTCAGGAGAAGCAAGAAAGCGAGTTTCTGATTCTTCTAGACATTCTTAAACAATACTTTCGATCGTCTAGGCTGTTTCGCGGGAATCAAGTGTTGCAAGGGAATAAGCATACGTAGGGTGTGCCCAACCCTTTTACTGCAGACATTTGAAGAAGACAAAAAAAGTCCTCCAGACTTCCTACTCCAAAATCTAAAGCTTTTCTCAAGTTCTTAAAAGACCCTGAGCTCCGACAATCAATACTGTACAAAATAAAGTGACACGACGCAAAAAGTGTACATACAAAAGTACCTCGGCACACACAAATGACTCGCTTGTGAAAGACATCGGAGAAATTCCGAAAAGGAATTGTGCCCGCCAAATTTGTTGAGAGAAACAACTACTCGGCTATGGGGGGTTGAGAAACATGCCATCTTGAGTTTGATATTGATGACAGGTTTTGCTTGACGGATGGATGGGACAGGAGGCTTTGTAATGAATTAAGGCAAGCAGGTAAGAGAAAACGTGACAATGGCTGAAAATGCCTTGCCCGAACTAGGTAGGTGTATCCGGCATCAATCGAAAAGGAAAGAGATCGCGTGACTGATATAAATATTGGAACTCTTGTTGATATGAAGTTTCCATTGTGGCTCCATCCAGACAAAGTGAGGCTCAAGATGGGCAAGCTACAAGCAGCAGCAGCAGCAGCAGCAGCAGCAGCAGCAGCAGCAGCAGCAGCAACAGAGAAATGGGCTTGCTGTCAGTTTACGACCATCGGTTTCGCAAGCAGGGTTTAAAACGGATTTATTTCTGATTGGCTAAAGCGCGTCATCAATTCTCAACAAAAGTTGAGAACCTCGGCCACGAGAATGGATGCTCTTTCACAATGCCATGGTTCAATTCAACCCCCGTCTGTCGCCAGCAAAATTACACGAGAATAATTTCACATGCAATTGTAAAATCTGAGTGAGTAAGCAATATTTCTGCAAAATGGTGAGGAATTGACGTGAGTTGAGTAGAATACTGTGGGTTCAACCTCGGCGGAGTGAAAGATCGTGGTGCAGCATCGTTGAGCTTGGGAGTCCAAGTCCCAACCATCCGGCCAGACAAGCTCCATCGTATCAAAGTTTGCCCTTGACCTTGGCGAATAAAAAAAAAAAGGACCCCTGCAAACATCTACCACTACCCCAGGTTGAATTCAAGACCTCTGCTCGATCTTTCTTTCCTTCCATCGTGAGACTTCTTCTTCTTTCCCTTCCCTCATCACTTTCCTTCACATTCCACCGCAGTGTCAACGTGAGACAGGAACTCAACCGCGAACTCGGCCTTCCCATGGAATAATAGCCTCCCACCTACAACCTCGTCCAAGAATCGACGCCAACAGACCACGTCAAGATGTCTACCCTCTTCCTCCAAACGCCAGATCGCGAACTCTTCCAATTCCCTCCACGAAACGATCCCCTCGCTCTGCCACCACCGATCGCAGGCTCAACCCTCTCCGCCCCTCCCTTCAGCATCTCTGCCGAGCTATACAACAGCGTTCTCGATGTGCGAGTTCCAATCACCATCGCAGCCGTCTACGCCGTCTCCGTGACCTCTCTGAACGCCTATAATCGCTCGCGGGGGAACAAACCATGGGGAATCAGCAAGACGAAAGCGTTCTTCTGGTTCGTGGTTTTGCACAATATATTCTTGGCCGTATACTCAGGGTGGACATTCATCGGCATGTACAAGGCTCTCCAAAACTCTCTGTCTTCCTGGTCTGGTCCTCACGGGGTTTCCGCGACAGTCGATAGTTTGTGCAAAATTCATGGACCGAGAGGATTGGGAAATGCAGTGGCTTACGACCCCGCGTCTTCGAGTTGGATTTCGCAGTCGCCTTCTACTGTTTTCCTTACGGAGGCGGGGCTACCTGATGCTACGGATTACGGAAGGATGTGGAACCAAGGCCTTGCTTTCTACGGTTGGTTCTTCTACCTCAGTAAATTCTACGAGGTCCTCGATACGGTGATTATTTTAGCAAAGGGGAAGCGAAGTTCGACTTTACAGACTTATCATCATGCCGGTGCTATGATGTCTATGTGGGCTGGGATTCGTTACATGTCTCCTCCGATCTGGATGTTTGTTTTCGTCAATTCTGGGATCCATGCTCTTATGGTAAGAAAATCCCTCGATCGAGCCAAAATTGAAAATTTACTAATATGAAATCTAGTACACCTACTACACCCTAACAGCCTTCTCCGTCCCAATCCCTAATGCCCTCAAGAGAAGTTTGACAACCATGCAAATAATGCAATTCCTCGTCGGCGCCACCTACGCAGCCCTACACTCCTTCGTCTACTACACCATCCCCGTCCGCGTCCCCGTGGTCAAAGCCGCAGCAGAGAAAATCACCTCTGTCGCCTCCGCCTCTATCTCTTCTGAAACCGTTGCCGCAACCGTAGCAGCAACCACCACCGCCTTGGTCGATCTCGTCAAGAAATATCTTTTCTACGCAGTTGGAGAACAAGGATTAGCAGAGAACATCAATGCCCCCATTACCACCCCAACACCAAAAGCCGCGCCTCTTACGGGAAGTGATGGGGTTCAGTATAATGTCGAGTGGAAGAGTGTTCCTTGCATTGCGACTAGTGGGCAGACCTTTGCGATTTGGTTTAATGTTTTTTACCTTACGCCGTTGACTGTGCTTTTTGTGAGATTCTTTGTGAAGAGTTATTTGAGACGGTCTGTCAAGGGTGGGAAGGTTGCGAATGGGAAGGCTGTGAAGGCTAATGGTAATGGACATGCTAAGAGTCCTAAGGCTAATGGTAAGCATTGAGTTGTTTTTACTGCTTGATTTTTTGTGGATTATGGATTGTGGGGTTTGGGGGTTGTGAGCTAGGTATCGAGGGCATGGAATGTATTGGTGGTATAAGTAGGAGTGAGTGAGTGAGTGATATGAATAGATCGTTTTTCCTTGCTTTGTGTTTTTGTTTTAGCGTTGCATGGCTGGGGCGTGGGGGTGTGGTAATTAGATGATATGGTAGGTAGACTTACTTTGTACTTTGGTACCCAGGAATTGAGAAATATAGAGTTTTTAAAAATAACCCCCTCCCAGCCCCTCGGTTTCTTTTTTGTCAAGTCTCCTATCCATTGCGATTTTGAAATTGGAAGGTGAGAGTTTAGCATTGGGAAGAGTCTTCTCAAATTGCCTCCCACTCGGTTCGCCCGTCTCTTGATTTGCTTGCGAACCATTTAAAACTATGTCCTGGTCGCGTCAGAAAGCAAGCACGTACAGGTGGAGTATGAAAATCGAGTTTGACTTCCTCCGGGAATGTGAGTGAGTTGTAAAGTGTGAGTCGCGATTTCGAAACTGAGATACTATTCAGAAGGCGACGAAGTTGAAGTTTAGGCTCCCCTCTCTTTCTTTCTCGATCATAGGAAAGAGGGGTAAAGAATTTGTTATCGATTTCAAAGCTCTCCTCGAATAATATCCACCCTCTCGTTTGCCTGTTAGTCTTTGGGTAGAAGAGGTGGAAAGGCAGTATATGTGAAGAATTGTTCTTTGCAAGGGCATGGAGATTATGATTTTGATTTTTTTACTTGAGCATTCGTGTAGAAAAGGGAATACATCGTCAAAATAAAACTTTTCCTTTGTAATTGGGCTTTAGAGGTTGGTGGGAGAGTTGGCAAATAAGGGGGAGGGGAAGATATTACAAAAGGATTTAGATTGCTTAAATCTATCATTTTTAGTTTACCTTTCTTCATTCTTGGTGTTTGGTGTTTGGTCACCGGTAGTTGAAGTAAGTGTCTTAATTCTTATTCATTTCCCTCCCCTGCTTTTCTCTTAAAGTGACATAGCCAAAGATAATACGAGAAGCTACATTTTTCTTCATCACACGGTTATCGCGTAAGCATAGTGGTTCCTCTTGGGATATATCTCAATGAGATGAACGCAACCTGAATCACTGATCTTGAGACAGGGATATAATGTCTTTACTATAAAAGGTTAAGAATGATAATCTAGCAATACTAGTACCTTCATACTATTCTCAAACCCGGAGGGGATCATTCGTTGATGTCTGGAAGGAGACGATGTGAAGAAAGAAATATTGAGCTACGTTTGTGTAAGAAGGGAATTACAAACTACACAGGACTATCGGCTTTTGAAAGAGGCAGTTGATAGATAGAAATGAGGTGGGGGATTTATTGTTTAATCTAAAGTTATCCTCGAATTAAATCTCCTCCCTTATTTCTCGTTTTTGTACATGTAATTGTGCTTTCTTTGCTTGGTAGGGAAGGGGAGTGTGTGCACAGAATTTTTAAGGTGACTCTATTAGGTAAAGTTTTACTTCTTGGGTATTCGTGGGAAAGAGGCAATGTATCAATGAAGAATACACGTGGTTTGTGGTTGAATTTAAGAGGTTAACAAGAGTATTGATCAACAGTAAGAGAGAGAGAGACATTGAGAGGAGAAGATTTGTGAGTGAAAGGAGATTTCTTTGGGGGGGAGGGAGGGATTATTGAGGAAGATTGAATTAGGGACGGAGAAGTGTACATGGATGGGATTCCTTTTCTTTTAATTTTAGAGAGTTGGGTGTGAAAAGTGTTCGCTTGCCTTCTTCTGTGGTTTAATTTTATCTAGTTTATTTGGTTTACGATTCTTAATTCTTAAACTAGTTGGGAGAAGCAATAAGCCAAATCACGATATAATAGAAAAAGTAAGCCTGTGGAATCTCTTTGGGACTGCTGAGACTTAGCCACTACCTTTTCGCCGTCTGGTAGTTTGATACAGTGCTTAAAACCCAATTAATTGACTTGCTGTTAAATACTCGTGATGATTGCTGGACTCTTTGGTTGTTGTACGCTCTGTGGTTTATCAAGCTGTGAGCTGTGGACTGAATTTCAGAAGCGCGAGCTTGTCCTTCTTTTTCCACAAGATTAAATAAAAGAGTTCCCCGATGGTTGACTTTGTGGGAAGGAGGGGTTGGGGTTTTGTTGTCGATTCTGGTGTTGTCGTCGTTTCCTCTCAATTCAATTCCTTAGGAACCTTTTAAGTGAGAAATAATTCTCTAAGTCCGTATCATCCACCCAACATGTTTCCAGTCCTTCTGCAAAATATCCACCACTCAGCCTTCAAAACACTCCGAAGAACTGACATTGTATTCGTCCTTGTAGGTTTTCTTATGCTTTTCCTTATGCTTAGAGATAGTAGGTTTCTCTCCTTTATCAGCAGCCACGGGCAGTGAAACGAGTGCAAGAAAGGAGAAGTATTTGAGTACCGCGCATTTGCAGAGTTTTTGGGGAAGAGGGGGAAAGTGTTGGGCTTGAGGGAGGATGGTAATGAGATCTCAGTTTGCAAATATTTCCGAGTAGTGTAGCTCCGAGTGAAATATGCGAAGTATCTCCGAGTACAATACCTCCGAGCGTATAATTCCGAGCAATATATCTCCGAGAACGAAGCAAGTATTTCAGAGCAGGTATTCCGAGTAAATTATCTCCGAGTATTTTTCCGAGTAAATATGTCCGCTCTACTATTTCCAAGTACTAATTAAGTATCTCCGAGTAATATATCTCGGAACAAAATGCTTCTGAATATATCTCGGAATACTTCTCCAGGTATATATCCAAGTATTTCTTAAAATATCTCCGAGCTCTTTTCACTCTATATACTATTTCCGAGACATTATCTCCAAAAAAAAACAAGTATAGCTCCGCGAGATATATTTACGAGAAGAATAAAATTCCGACCGAATTATTTCCGAGCTATATTTTCGAGCTATATATCCCAAGGATTATTTCCGAACATATAAATCCGAGGAATACATATTTCCGACTCCTCCGAGACAGAGTACTTGAAGGACGCGGTCTAGGTATGGAGGCTACAGGGCAGCACGCTGTAATGCCCTGTAATGGGTTATACCTGAAGGCCCAGTCTGGCGAGAGCGGTGTATTTTAGTGTGTCACTCTGTAAATGAGCGCTTAGGTGCCATCTCGTAGGCTCGCTAAGCTTAATTGTTTTAAGGGTTGCGGATCGGAAGCTATAAGGGAACTTCAGGGCATTTTACAGGGCGTTACAACATATTGCTCTATTTTCATACTTTTGATGGCGTCCTCCGTACACAGCATCGCGCTGTAATGCCTTGAAACCTGCCCTGAAATTTTCTGATTCGCGCCCAGCTCTTGCGTCTTGAAAGGAGCTGAGGATCTTTGGGTAGGAATGATATATAAGGAAAAAATGGGGTTAAGGGAGACAGATTATGGGTTGTTATGTAATGTTTTACTGCTTAGATATTACCTAGGGAGAAGAATAATGTATTAAGAAGATCTTTGGTTTGTGATTGCGTTTGAGAGATTGGTGGGATAATTGATAGATAGAGAGAGGTGAGAGAGGGGTTCTCTTATGTGGTCTTAGAAGTTGGTTTTTTTGTTCCCTTTGAATGGTCAAAGCATTCATTTATCACAATTTATCTTTTGCTCTCTCGGTTCTCTCGATTCTCTTGGTTCGAAAACTATTAAACCAGGGAGCGGCGACGAGAGATTCCAAAGCATGCGCAAGTTCGAGTTCCCTCGAAGTCAAAAATGCAGAGGGCTGTAAGTTATAATCTGGGGGTCTAAAAGCTGGATGTTCTTTTCGTATGCCAAAAGATGAATTGAGAAGTTGGCAGACTGCGATTATATCCTATTAGGGAAGTGAAAAGGATGCTGAGAGGTGGGGGATTTGTTGTCGGTTTTTGAGGTGTTGTCGTTTTATATTTCCTCTATTGTTTCTTGCTGTTGTTCCTTCGTTCGCAGAGTAGGAGAGGAGAGAGCACTCGAGCATCTTTACATTAGTAATGAGTCACTCTACAAAGGAGGGATAACAATTTGGAACTCGCACGCACCCGTAAAATAAAAAGAAATCCGAAAAGTCTATCGACTTGTGAAAATGCCTTGGGGAGAAGAGAGGATTATTGGGAAGTGATGGTGGTGTGGAGACGAAGAATGGCACTTGTAAGGGTTATGCCTGATTTATTTCTGATTGCTTTTTTTTATCCATACTTCACGGCGCTCCAGCTACCAAATCACAAAAATGACTATCGTAAATTCCGGACACTGGGTGAAGTGAGCCGGGTCCGGTAAGTTGTCGTTTACAACATCATATGTCACTTCAAATTTACACATGTTGCAACACATGGCAACAACGGCAAGTCACCAAATATTCCGTTGAACTCCATACTCCTGAATTTGGTATAAATAAGCCGAGTGCGCATAAAGTAGGTCTTCGCCTACGAACATTTTAAAATCACAAAAGGAGGTGTAGGTATTCATCTAGTGGAGTTCTAAGTTGTCAAGTGATCAAAGGGAAGATTGTGGAGGTATTTGCCGTCAATTTCGAAAGTACTGTCGTTTTGACTTTCCACTTTTAAGGAAGGAAGGGGAGAGACTGTAGGAAGGAGGATTTTGAAGGAAGGGAGGGGAGGAAATTATGAATTAGGTTTTTACTTGTTGATTTGAGGGCTCGGGGGGAGAAGTCACGTCATCAAAAATAGTGTCTTGGTTCTTTGGAAAGTATTTTCGGAAGGGTGTTTTCTTTGCTCAGTGTTTTGACTCGAGACAGAAAGGTTTCTTGATGGGAAGAATGACGGGATGAAGAAAAGTCTTGATATTAAGCTTAGGCTTTGAGGTTGAGAATCGGTTGGTGTTTGGTGAGACTCCTAAATCTTCTGTTTTTCTCTCCTGTCTTGGGGGTTTCGGGGTAACATAGTAGGATTTTTCATTGGCCCTAGGCATAATGAGACTCAATTTTATCTTTGAGGGTTAAGATCGATAAAGCGACCAAGGGATTCATTGAATTCCTTGATTCCATCTCGCTTACAGTATACACAACTTAAAATAATCACACTGTCTCAGATCATATTCCCAACATCATGTTCAAAGGCTACGAAAGCTCATAGTTGTTATGACGGTCAAGTAGTCAATATTTTATTTTTACTTCACTCCACCTCTCAGGTGCAATTCAAGCACCGTTATAAAAGGCTAGCTTCGATTGTCGGCTTTGAGAACTGTGAGGGAGCTGGGCAAGGGGGATTGTTGTCGAGTTCAAAGCTGCTGTCGATTATTCTTCATTCCCTCATTTAGATTCAAGATTTTCCTCAAAGGGTGGCAAGGTAGTGTGTCTAGCTATGAAATGTCCCTTTTTACAGGGCTGTGCTTGACTTTTGTTTTCCGTTATTTCCAGGTCTCTCTCCACCTCCAACGTCGGGTTGCGAGACTTTTTATTTAGCTTGAAAGATGGCAAGTGGTCATCAATTCATGTCAATTTCTAGACTGGTTGTTTTAGTGCATTAGAGGAATTGTGAGATAGGAATGATGGGTTGTTTTGACTCACCATAGTAAATGCCCAGGTAGAAGCATGCTCCCACTTTTATTATGTTTTCATTATCTAAATTCTTATAAGCTATATTTAGGCCCATTTGAAGGCAGATGGCAGAGAAGTGGAGAAAAGGAATTGGGGTCAGAACAAATCCTCCCGTATCTCCCAAGCCAGGTACAATTGAAATCTAGCAAGTTGGGAGTGAGCAACAGCTGATTACTGCTTCTATGACTTTTGAATTCATCGCATTCTTGACCGAGTGGAAGAGTGAGCGGAAGAGCCGATATGCAATACAGTAATAATGATGTGTGGTATGCTTGTATGTTTATAAAAATATGACATGTAATAAGAACTATTCATATAGATAAAGAATTATTTGCCATTATAAAGAGCGGGGCCAGGAGACCCTCTGATTTATCAATAACCGTCGTTGGGAACTATTTCTCTATTAAATCTTCCCAGCCGTCAAACAACAAGTAGAAGATCTATTCTCCTAATTAAGGAATTCAGCTAAGCAAAGATTTTCATACAGAAAAGTGTGGCTTCTGGCTGGGACAGGGGAAACCTACAATATCTTTACAGTGTGTGCTCTAAGATGGTGAGCTGATAGAATTACGGGTGGGGGATTTATTGTCAGTTTTTAGACTGTTATCGTTTCCATCTTCTTACATGTTAGCTTAAGGGCATATCTTAGAGGTGGTGATTGCTACAAGGGGTTTATAGCTAATTACAAGCTTCTCATTTGTTTTCATCAAAATATCATCCAAAATTCTTCGGGCTCCTTTTGCGCTTCTCCCCGTGTGGTGGTGATGGTATTGTGCCCATCATGTTTCTTGGGAGGTGGGATTAAGGACAGTAATATTCTATGGTTGGAATTTTGAATTTCAGAGAAGTTCAGAGAAGTAGGGCAGTATTGGTTTGTGGGCTATTTGGAATACTTTTGATTGAGGAGAGTTGGCTGGGGAGTATGGATCTCTGATATTTCCGAATTTCTTCTTAGTGTGTTGATAGGTTACGAGATAGTAGAGTAACTTAATATATATTAGTAGCGATGTCAAATTGGTGCTGTTTGGGGTAAATATAAAATTCTGCAAATTTTCGCAAGAGTTTTCGAGATCTTGGTTTGCACCCTCACTTAGCCGGTATCCTTTAAAGTTGCTTCTTGTGGTCTTCGGCTTTCGAATTTTCTTTTTTTTTGTTCTTGGTATGTGCCTTACTCAACATCTAAGAATGGAAAAGGTACTAAAGCTCATGTTGGTATGAGGAGAATTTGTCAGATATCGTCAAGTAGTGGTTGTTGAGGCAGGTCTTTTACTTGGAGCTTTCGATTATATGATTTTGAGGGGGTTGTGAGAGGGAAGGACTCTTTGGATAAAATGCGGAGATCTTAAAGAACTAGCCCTTCAAAGGAGTTGAATGTAGAAAGAATAGGGTGGCCGTGTATTTCAAAGCAAGGGAATTTATAGCCCTTGAACGATGTAATATTGTGAAACATACACAGATCAGTGTTGGTGTTCTTTGCCATGTGGGAGCTTTCTTGCTCAATTCGTCTTGTTATAGGACTTCAAGAGCCCCTCTCTGCCATCGCACCGTAAACTTTCATTTAATGCTATAAATAGCATAACTTCTTGGCAAGTTTAAGAGTTCTAACTATCGAGAAGTGTAACTTCTGCCGTCAAAAATAATTCTACCTTCGAAAGTTTAGGCTTCTTTAATACTTAGTTAGGCTCTTTTCGAGTAGAATGTGATAGCTGTGATAGGAAGGGGATTACTTGCCTTAGCTATGACTCGTAGTGATCTAACTCTCCTTCGCCTTGGTATCTCCTCTCCGATATCTCCATTTTGTCTTTGCCCAATTGGGTAGCTCAGACTTCCACCGCCGAAGGCATTTTGAAGTCCCCGTTATGGAGCAATTCTACTGCTAGCTTCTAAGATTTTTGTTTGAAGCAAGTTATTTAGACCTCCGCCAAATAACATCATGAAGTCTTATCTTGTGCGGGGAATCTGAGAAATTATTGAGCAATTTATTTATTCTTACAAAACCAAAGTATATTGTACAAGAAATTATATGAGACAGGACCTACAAAGTTTAAATTTCTTTAAGGGGTGGCATAATCTGAGATGGAGATGGCCCTTTTGGTAGAGGTGATTGAGTAAAAGAGAACTAGGCGCTAATTTCTAAGATGTTAAGTAGACAAAAGACGAGGCTCATTTTCTATTCTAGGAGTCTTGGTTTAAGTTGAGAGGTACATAGTATGTATACTTATCTGTGGCATACGCCGTTGTTTAGTCGGGAAAATCCCACCAACTGCTGTGGAAAGATATTTTGCTGTCAAAAAGCAATAACGTTGAGCTCAGCAGACCTACCTGTTCCTTGAGAATAGAGACACATTTCCTTCCACCCGCAGTCCACCCCCCGCGATCCGTTTTCGACAACAAGAAAATGTGTATATTGAAGGGGAAAGGAGGGGGGGATTTATACTCTAGACAGAGAAGGGACCGTGCCTTCCCTTCTCTTGGGTCCACACCTGTTGGGGTCGCGTGTGTCCCGAGATCGAAGTAAGAGAGAAGGAGCGACCCTCTCAAGTCTCCTAGGGTTGCCGACTCGAAAAGCCCACCGTTTTGAAATTTTTGCCTCAAAAAAATTAACCGATAGGGAGTAAAGTGCCGCTCAAAAAGAAAGCCCCAAAAAGATACAAGATACCACATTACACCAAAAACTGTAAGAAGCACTACAGTACCGCAGCAAAAAATCAATAATCCCCAAAGGGAAGGGATTCAAGATGAAACAAGCTCTCCAGCCGCTACTGGAACTTGTATGCCTTAGAGTCTATCATTCTGCCGTCGTTTCCATTAACGCGGTTCAGCACCGCCAGGAGCGGGTGTCAACCTCCTTTAGCAGTGCACCAGGTTTCGAGGAACAAGGACATGGAAGTCTGATTGGACAAATGAATGAGAGAATAGTTTTTATTTCGGTACTTGAATTTGATAGTGGGTCGGTGGGGGTAGGGTGGTGCAAGGTGAAGGTGAATTAAGGCGGTGGAATTCGCTGCTGCTTTACATAAGAGAGAGAGAGAGAGTCAAGGAAACCCAATGCAACTGGAAAATGAACTTTCCTCAAAAAAATTTTGCGCTCTTTCGCTTGGTGCCACTATGAGTAACCTGCCAAGTACATGCCCCGCGAAGGCAGGAATTGGAAAGCTACTGAGAGGTCCTAAAATGTTTCATGAGTGTGTGAGACTGATACAACATAATATGGTAACCTAATACCCTCTTTTATTTTTATCTTACCGAACATTTGAGATGTCAGGTTACCTGAGGAACCCCACGCGAGAATGTTGATGGATTCTTAGAAAACAACTTGCAAGTTGAGGAGCCCTTTATGTCTCAAGTTCCTTTCACTCTTTCGCATGGCAGAAATATTGAGCAATTACCAAGTTCTTAGGAGGAAGGGATTTGGAAAATTGAAAAGATGAGGCTTTTGTGGCTAAGCGAGACCACTCTGAGGAAAAATGGAATTTCGATGGACTGAAAAGCTTTGTAACCTTAATTATACATAATTGTTGGCTCTGTTTACGTTTCAGGTGCATGATAAAACACATCGGATTCAAATCCCATCTCTTCTCTCGATTCTCTCTTTTTCTTTTATATTATGAAATAAATGTTCAGCAACCGAGTTGTATTGGATCTGATTGATAACTCCTCAATCCGAGTTTATTTGGAGAGTAATTCGTGACTGGAACTGCAGACAATGAATGAAATAGACCCCATCTGGTGTGAGAGTTGATCTAGAAAGTTGCGCACCGAGACGACGCTTCAATCCCTCCTAGTTCCCCATTTCCTGGCAGCATCGGCTCGTCATGAATCGCTTTTTGGGTTTTTGACAACCTGTGGCTCTCTCTGGTTACTTTCTGGAGCATGTGAAATTTCTTCCTCGGGTAAGTGTTGATTTGAAGGCTCAGGAAGAGATCCATTGTTTCGTTTTAGTTCTGAGGGTGCTGTCGCTTCAGACGGTGGCGTGTTGAGCTGCACCTCTCCCGATATATCATCTGGTGTCTGGTATAGAGGGCTTGTCCAACTGTTGGCCCTCGTCTGGTGGTTCTCAAAATATGTTCTCCCTGTTTCATCAAGAGCTCTTGTCCACCCAGCAGGTAGCATTGCGTTCTCCAGCCCCTCTGCTGTAGTTGCTGCTAGTTTCGTAGGCAAGAGCGATCGTGCTGTAAATGCTGGAATCACCACAGACTTGGCTATGCTCATATCTCTTGCTAGACCCACATCGGCCAATATCTCTGAAAGGGTCTTGAGAATATTATTCTCCCAACAAGCAACACCTTGAGCATCTATTTCTATTGGCGAGTCAGCAGAGTAGCTCAGGTCAATAGAGCATAAAATCCGAAGAACCACTTGCTAACCTTTAGTTGTGCCCCCAAGGTACTCGATTTTTGCCGTCAATGTTAACATAAACGAGGAAAAAATGTCCAACGCTAAAAGGTCTATTGGGGAAGTGTGATGCGTATAAACAATCTCATATGGCTCTGAGATTTGACTCTGTTTCGAAAGCTTGCTGACCGCGGGACTCAAGTTGGCAACCCTGGATGACGTCAACGTTTTAAACTTGTTCGCTTCTGTATTGAGTTTTGTGCTGTACGTACCCATATAATGAAGAAAACTTCATCTCAAACATGTCAAGGCTTGGTGGTCCAAGTAAACGGGTCGTAGTCATAGACCCACCGAGCCATCTTTCCAGATGTTGTTCTAACAGCGAATAAGAACCCCCATACCTATCGACTGCATGACCAACTATTCGCCTATACGTGGATGTGGTTGTTGAATCCGTTTTATCGCCAAACACACATCGATATGTCAAAGCAATAATAGACTGTATGAGCTCCTTATTGATTGGGTCCACTGACAAGCGTTGATTCTCGACTGGAAATGTTGTCTGGACTTCAAGCTCAATAAAAGCTTCAGGGACACAATCAGATGATTTCTCTGCCTTCCCTTTGATCAACACATCGAAAGTCGTCCCTATCCAAGGTGTCCTGGGATTTATGAGAATGATATCTTCTGTAGATTGGATTAAAGTGCATATCTTAGTCATTGCATCGCATAATTTGGAGGTGACAATTTCGATTTCGCTGTCGCCTGGAAATAACTTTTGAAGCCCTCGATGTAGCTTTAAAACATCTTCAAAATGCTCATGTGCCGTCGCAGATGATGCTTCCAATCTCTGTTCGCGCTAACTCCTCCTCTCTGCGGCAGTTCGTGGTCCAGAGGCGCCTTGGCTTGATATTGAACTTCCACATGTAAGAGTTTGCCATTTAGAGTATTTTCCGATGTGTAAAGCAAAGTCAGTGGCCTCCCAGTGGACTTCAAGCTGCAATACTTCGGAACTTTTTGTGAACCCTTTTCGGGCCCATGTCCGAAGCTCAGTCGCCATGAAGGTTGTTCCAAGTTGCATGAGGGCAATAGACCAGTGCATCGCTCGAATCTCAATAAACTGGGTTGCAAATCCAATTACAGTTAAAAGGGTCGAAATGTAAGTCAAAAGCCCAAACTCCCGTTTGTTTGGCCTCGAAGTTTGAAACAGCAAGTCAGTAGGATCATTGAAGATAGCATAAGCAGGAAGCTCATGTTGAAGGACCATGCTTTCACGTTGTACCTAATAGAAGCAGTCAGATAAATCAACTTGCAAAGGAAGCAAAAATGGCAAACAAGAGATAATGGCCATGGAACATAATAAGCTACCTTGGCTTCCTTCAGATTCTCTGAATACATCCAAGCACTCGTAGCTATACGAGGTAAGCTAGAGCAGTTGTGACTATTATTCGAGAAAGCTTAGAAGAATTGATTTCTTGTTGTTCCTTGTTTGACCGACAATATCCATAAAGGGCTTCGGTGATAAAAAGAGCAATTTTAGTAAAAGGTTAGGTGCGCCCGTCTCTATAAAGGCCTCATTCCCTTCCAGAATCAAAGTTCTGTCTTCGGCCGGCACATTGTCCCCCCATTAATTTTTAAGGCGGCTGGTAGACAATATCCGTTTTTGCCGTTGATAAATTCCCCTCGTCAAAACGTCTGAAAAAGTTTCAACGGACTCTCTTCCAAATCAGGAAGCTGACGGGTGGTAAATCACTTCTGTGGTGCAGCTCTCTCCCGCTTCTTTAATGATTCTCTCTCCGTCCCAAATTTCTCGAACTCCCTTCGACGTACAAGACATCACTTCTTCTTCCACAGAGGCCTTGCCCTCTCGAAATCTTCCCACGAGAGTCTTTAGCAAACGACTCCCTGATACTCTTATAGCACTCACGATGATTGTGAGAATACCTATAGAAGCAATGCCCAATAAAACATGATCCGCGAAAGATACAAATGTTGAGAGGTATTGTCAAGTTGGCTGTTCCCCAAAGAGTGCTAGAATAGGTGCTAGGCTGTTGAAGAGATCATTTGCGAAAGTCGATGACGCAAATCCTGATGGAGCACTTGCTTGTACGTAAACGGTAGAACCAGGCGGAACGGCACTTGTCGTGACAGTGGGATTTGCCATCACGAGTTCAGTCAAGCTGGAGTAAGGCTTCAACCGCTGAGAGGCGATCGCGTTGGATACCAGGGAATTGTTGTCTCTTGGGTGGTGATGAAAACTTGAATTAATGTTAATTTGTTGAGGAGACAAGAAACGGGGCTGCAGATTTCCTACGCCACACCTTGGGCTCGAGAACAGGGGTAATTTTGAGCAACACCGGCTTTGGGTTGGGAGGGGGGATCCTCTAGTATAATGACACCTTCATCGTAACACTGCAACAAAACAGTAAAAGGCCGGCTTTAAACGATGTACAGAACAAACCCAAGTTCCCAGATATATATAGATCTATGGTAAAAAAAATAGCAAACTTGTCTCTGTATTTCTCATAAACTCATAATCGTCAGATCGTCTCATCTCATCGTAAAGATCATCATCTCATGAAACAAATACGCCAGAAGAAACAAAAAAGACCAACTCAACTCGAAGTCAAACAGTACTCTAAAATACACAAGAAGCATCTACCAACTGTGCCATAACATCTGGGATAAATGTTCCTATCGTGCGAGTAAAACTGGCGAACCAAATATTCGGTTATTGACTCTTCCCGCTCCACTCTCAGGAAAGGCCCTATTCTCTCAAAATTTGAACAAAATAATAGATCAAAAGGTACGCAAAACACCTCTCCAAACCCCACTCAACTTTTATCCACAGCCACCACCAAACACCACACCTCACTCAAAAAATCAAACCACATACACCCATCCCACTTTATCAATCCCTCTTAGTATCCCAAGTACTAGCTTTACTCATCGTCCTCCTGCGCATCATAGCCATAATATCCTTCTCCATAGCCTCACTTCCATTTTCCAAATCTTCATCCTCCTTCCCATACTTCGTCTCTCTCTTGCGCTCCCAGAACCACCATCCGCCCACAATGACAGTCGTAATCGGAATCGTGAAGGCCCAGTAGATCCAGAATTGTGGCGAGATGACGGGTTGGTTGGGGTCTGGATTGAAGTTGAAGAACGTCATGCTGAAGACTGCGGCGAGGTAGGCTCCGGGAAGGAAGATTGCGCCGAGGAGGGATATGGTTTTCATGGCTGCCGAGTCGCGTTTAGAGGCGTGTGCTAGTTTTCTGTCATGGTGGTGTGAGTTTGCTGTTTGTAGAAGGGTCTGGTGTGGGAAATTATCTACTGGGGGCGTGAGACTTACCTCTGCTCACCAGCCATTTGGAAATTCAGTTTTGACTCCTTCTGAGCGATAATATTGTAAAGCTGCATTGAAAATCAGTCTCGGTGAGAAAGAACAAGAAAGAAGAGAAGACCTACCGCACTCCTCTGAATCTCCAATCTCTGTAAAGTTGTATGAGCATAACTATCAATCCCCTGCAACTTAACCCTATAAAAATCCATCCTAGAAACCATACTAGAATGCAACTGTCTCATAACCAAATTCTGCTTTTTCTCCTCAGGCAGCTTCTCGTAAAATCGATGCATCGCCTTCTCCATGCCATCCAAAATATCGATATAAGCTTTTGGTCTCTTCCACAAAACCTGACTATGACACTCCACCAAATCCCTATTTACAGCATCTAGATCCACAACTCCTTTTTCGACATAACCTTCATTATCCAAGATGTCAGTTCTCATTGAGACAGCATTTTCAAGGCGACGAAGCCAATCACGTGCATCTCGTTGTTTGATGTCGGTTTTGTAGTTGAAATCGTGGGAAAAGATGATAGCTGGGAGGAGCATCGGGTGACTTATTTGGCTACTGCATGCTCTGAGATGTTTGATAGATTCAACAATATCGGAACTAGGTGTGCCTTTGCAAAAACCGGTTGTAATGCTGCGATTTATGTCGTGACTGAGGGTGAGTTCCCATCCTCTGGTGTAGCCTTTCTTGCGAACATCAGATTTGCGGAAAATTATTTCTAGTCGATTATTAGTACGCTGCCTTCAATCAAGAGATACAAAAGAAAAACCCTACGCAGATGTGGGTTCTCCTCATTCTGGTCGAAAGCCGCCCAAAAGAACGGTCCAACACAACTCGTACTCTCAATCGATCGATAGGGAAGATGTAAAGCATTAACCATAGAAATGTACTCCGAATGCTTAAGACTGATGACATGCGGTTTGAAGGTATCACGATCGCCTGCATTTTTTTGAAGTCTGGTGTAACCATGTCAGCTGCCTTGTCAAAATCTCAGTTCACAACCTAAAACTCACATCAACCGTACAGACGCTGTTACCGTAACTCCTTCTGGTACCTTTTGCGGCTCGAACACTCCCTATGGATTTTAATTAGTTCGGTTCCAATGAGGTGGATGGGAAAGGTGAGTCCTACACGTTGATAGAGAAAATTGTCGAATTCATCTGGTGTTAACGGATGCTCTTCGATGGTGTTGTAGTGAGAATCCTGAACCATCCCACAGTGTCAGTCACGCTCTTCAAGTCCCATTCAAATTCGTGGCCTTACAGAGTAACAGAAGATCTCGAGATAAGTCGTTGATTCCGAAACATTCGTACAGCGCTCCACGTTCCGTTTGAACATGTAATCGTCCATCGCGCTAGCAATAACAATAGTGGGGTTCCCACCACATAGTATCCCTGAAGATATGCGATTCGATGCAATCAATTCGACTCGTTCAATCCGATGATTGCGCAATCAAGTGCCCATCAAAGGTACAGCAAACAAGAAATTGATAGTTCGCGAAAACCAATCACAAAACCAGACGCGAATAAGCAAAGATGAAGAAGAGGTGGAGGTGAAAAGCAAAAGAAGCCTCAAGATTCACTCAACTCAATCTGCAGTTGCCCCACCACTTACACGGCGTAAGTAGTGGACTGACGTTTGGGGCTCCTCGGTACCAAATATTCACCCAAAGGTCTAGAACTGCCACTGGAGCTCACCCGCTTTCCCCGGCAGCTTGCGGGCCTCTATCCGACCTGCCCTCTTTAGGGCAATCGGACAAGAGCCATATGCCTTTTCAAGAACCTGATGTACGCTATATTTCAACAGATTTCTGTAGTATTGAATTTATCTAGAAACGCCGATTTTCGACCCATCTCTTGGGGCAGAAATACGAAGAATTTTCGTCACCGTTCTATCGGCCTCACATCTTGAAATATCCGCATTGATCACGATACGTTCATACAGAATATCGACCAATCATAAATTTCCCTTGGCAGATGCGAGGCTGAAAATATGGACAAGGTTGCAAAGATAGTTGCGGTGTGATTGGTAAGTCGTACGAAAGAGGCGGAATAACTGTAATCAGATTCGTTAGGCAAAATGCATGTCAAAATAAATCCTCGTGGTGATGACACGGGAATTGCCGCCGCATTCTGGGGGCCAAAAGTTTTCGGCATTCGAGTTTCCAGGGGAATCTTGATGAAGGCATTGAAAAGGTTCTATTCATTAGTACTCGAGATAAATCGAGAGTTACGGGTATGGGGTGATAAACAAAAATCTATTCTAATACAAAACTCCTCCCGCTATGCTTCAGACTAAATGATACTCACAACCTAACTCTGCCCGAGTCCTGTCGACCAAACCAACGTGATATACCACTGTCACTTCCCTGTGGCTCTCCCTCCTCAGCGTCACCGCCCATCCATTTCGGTCTCTTGAACCCATCACCAACATTCTGTAACCACTTTGGTGTTTGGACGGTATCCATTGTGTTCTTGAATCGATGCCCAAACGCCTCAAAGAAGTTCTCGTCTTCGGGTTCAGATGACTGGCCTGCGCTAGGTCTGCTCGTTGATGGCTGTCCCAAAGCCCTCCTCTCAGGAGCTGGCATAGAAAGAGTTGGCGTAGCTCGATTGTTGGGATTATTTGGAACGTGTGTCCTGCGTTCCGTATTTGAAAGTCGGCCTAATGAAGAGGCACCTTGCAATTCCCTCTCGATCAAGTCTCTGCCTTCACGCCATGATCCCGTCCCATAGCCGCTCTCATTTTCTTCATCTTCATCATCTATAACCCCTCCAAACCCGACACAATTCTTCACTTTTCCGTAAAGGTTGAATAGAGTTGCACAGACCGGGATTAAGACAAAAGTTGGGAATAACAGGTTGAACCACGTGCCTAGTGGTGTCAATTCGACATATTTCCCTAGAAACTTGAAGAAGACCGTCCTATCGTATGTTTCGGGGAGCAGAAATGTGATAAAGTTGAAGGATAAAGGCACGGAAAGTTTTGCAACCTGCATAGCGTACCACATAGCGCTTTCACCGTGAGTATTTCTCCTTACCAATGCCCTTCCTCTCCACACTTTCACTTCAGTGAGAGAAACCATAGCTGCGGAGCACATGTAAAGTATCCAAAATGCTGAAATAACCTGGCCCGCGAATCCAATTTGACCTCTTTCGCCCTCGGCATGGTGTACAACGGTAACTGCGATTATTGAGAAGAATGGATTGATCGATTTGATCACTTCCGACCAGATAATGCAGAAGGATGCCAACGAAAGAAAGGTTCCAAGTAGGATACCCGAGTACGGAAGGAAAAAGTAGTTGTATATATATCGAGTATAAGGCGTTAGAATAGTGATGCGGTCAAAAAATGAGTTGCTGGGTGATGCTTCGCCTATTTGAATGCGTTTCGATGCTGCAGAGTCAAGTATTGCCCGAGTCTCTATTGAAGATTGTAATATACGATCCCACTCATCAAGGTACCTCGCCCGGCTATGTCTTGCTCTATCAAGCTGCCGGCTGAGATCTGCGAGGAAAGGGGCGGTAATGACACTTGGAATATTGACTTGGGGCGTGGACATTCGTCGAGTGAGAGTTCTCGGCTGGAAGTTTTCAGGTAGATGCGACTGGTCGCTGAGCTCCTCTATCCAATCTGAATATTGTTTGGCAGAACCGGTTTTCCGGAGGGAGAGTGCTACAACTTGCGCCTCAAGATTCTCCAGATTTTCAATCGCCTCCTCCATTTTCTCGTGTACTTTAGCAGCCTTAGCTTGAATCCTTCTCAGTCTTCCACTGATGTTGGCATTTCGGAAGAGGTTTCTCGGGATTGCTACCAAACCATGACCCATCAGCATAACCGAAAAGATCAAGGAATAGCAGTACGCCAGTGCCATTATCAACCCCTTCAGCGACGTCAAAGATGCGCCTGAGGATATAAAGAAGTATATCATCCCGAGTAACCCAGTTCCCAAAACAATCGCCTGGTATTGGGCATTCGCGCGGAGGGAGTATATGAGCCTGCTCTTGGGCTCTCGGTATCCGGCATCGGCATATTCTTCGAGTATGGGTAATATGAACCTACAATCCCATCAGTCAGCTAAAGTACTTAGGGAGGAGGGGAAGGGTTCGTACCAGGTGAGCGCAAAAGTGAGCCAATAGCTTATGCGCCATGAAACCAGCAACACTGCTTCCGGAAGCCATATTCCTCTGCTCGCGCCATTTGCACCTCTAGAACTAGAGGCAAGATCTATGGGGACCAACAAAACAATGCTCGCTGGCAGTCCAAGGGCAAAGAAGATGGGTACGGTGAGGTATGCCGGAGTCGTTCGCAGAGGGAGGTAATGGCGCAAGATTAGGAGAACGCCCAGAGCGATAACAAGTAATGCGCCGACTGTAAATACGACGGAACCGACGGGGGAGGGTGTGCTCGTCATGGCGAATTTGGTAGAGTTAAATATTGCATCTGATGTCGATATTCTCAACAGGACCCCTTATCCAAGAAAGATATAATAATCTCTATCTTTGCATAATGTGTTTGGGAATGTTCAAGGTCCAGTCCTAGCGGGCGGGAGTTGATGGCGTTGCGCTGCTTTGTCCCGGCAGTCGCGGAAGGGGTGCGGGATTAGAGGAGGGTTGAATAGATATAGACTAAGTCCGAAGGTGAATCCACCCCACAAGGCGATGAACCTTGTCCTCCCCTCCAAAATCTTGCACCCGTCAACTTTTTTTGGGTCTACACAAGGCGATGGGGGTTTGAAGCCCTGCAGGCAGCAAGATGCCCAATTCTTCTCTAAATTCTGGTGACCTGCCTCCCCCTCTGGAAAACCAATTACTCGTCCAAGACCTCGACTTTGACAACTTTCGACTCGATGGACAACCAAACGGTAAACCCTTCATGCCGGACCGACACGGACAGCTATTCTGCACATCTTGATACTTACAATTCCATAGGGCTTGTTTGCTTCGAAGACGTCTTCGGTGACTTGGACAATGACCCTATTGCACTTCAACAGCTTCTGAGCAACTACAATGAGAACCCCTCCGATGCCCACGACTCTGGCAGCGCCGACTTTTTTGAGAGCTTGACTGGGCTGGTTTTTGAGCCAGTTGAGAACCCATTGCTTTCCACAACAGAGATCGAGGATGGCCCAGTATATCAATGCATCCACGCCTGTGCAGACATCGAGAACCTCTTGCTCCCTACAACAGACGACCCTGTACATCATCCCATCCACGCCGCAAACATCGAAATTCCATTCTTTCCCACCATAGAGATTGAGCATGGCCCATCGCAACAATCCATCCAGACTGCATGTGCGAACGACCAGCCATTGCTTCCCACGATAGAGAGCGAACATGATCCAATACAATATCGCATCCAAAACGCATGTGTTACTACCCAAGATCCGACGGACTTTTTCTTTAAAAGCTTTGTACATCCAAAAAACGACATGAAACGAATGGCAATCACAGAACCCCGCAATCTGATTCATAAGAAGCGAAAGACTTCGGAAGAGAAACAATATAATTTGTGCTCGGCAAAGGAGGAATCAGGTGTAGGCAACGAAGATCTCGAAAAGATCAAAGCCTGGGGTGGAATGAAGCTTGTTGCTGAACCACCAAAGGAACTCATTGCAGATGCCCGAAGTTTGGGTATTCGGTCTGTTTTACCGCTGTTCCGGAAACCCACGGAGGCAGCAGAAAATTCCACAAGTAAGCCATCTATTGCCAATCCAAAACTCATACTAACAGTTACGTAGGGAAACCAGTGGCAAAGCAACTTCTTTCGATGCAGATCAGCGCCGAGTGGTACTTACAGATCCAGGCTGCCGCCAAAGAGTACATGCTGGACATTAAATACCCCAAACGTATGGCAGCTGTTGGATTGAAAACACGAGCCGGGGCCGATTCATCCGATCTATTCAATTGTTGTATGGAGTTTCTTGAACAACAATGGGGAGAGAATTGCTGGGGCATCATGGCCGATTTTTATGAAGGGCGAACCTTACTATGGCCTAAGGACAAAATTAAGTAAGTTGATTTTTTCTCCTACCACTGCTTAGAGACCCACCCCTCCCTGGGAGCATATACCTTGACATTATTTGGGCAGTCCGGGTGGTATACAATCCACATTTGGGGTTTTAACACTGACTCTAATTAGGATTACCAATCGAGTCATGCCATTGCTGCGTCGAGTCGTCACCAATGAACGCCAACGATTATATGCTGCTGAAAAACGCAAGGAACAGAAGGACGGAAATCTCGGCGAGTGTTCACAAACAACAACGAACAGGCACTTAAATACGCCGAATACACCCATTCTAAAAACTCCAATTACCTCGAATATGCCTAGTACGCCCAATACGCTATTCGTCCCAAATACCACGATCACCTCACCGAGTCAGCAATTTCTCAAAGGACACCAAGCACGAATAATTGATAAATCTGAGCTTCGATCCCGTGTTCTCGAGTCCCCGAGTCCCTTTCCCGATGATACGAACATGGGCCAGTATCGTTACAGCTCCACCTCAGAGCGCAACCCCGATACAAGTCGGCGCACATCTACTTCAAGTAAGACGAGCGGAACATCTGGCAATGAGTCTGATTATTCTCTTGCCACTCGCACCGAGACTTCTTCAGAGACAGAGGCAAGTATGATCTACCCAATCCAGGATACTATATTATTTGATGGACCAACTATCAAATTCCATATCAACTTTCTTCAATGCGGGCGCCGGGTCAGAGAGGGGGTGGAGATGAATGTCACGACACAAATAACATTCTCGTCTTTCATACAAAACATTCGGAGTATTATAGCAGGGGATCTTATGACGTTGAAGAATATCCAAGTGCTATGCTCAGAAAGGTTAGTTGATATCAACAACCCAGGAGTTTGGAATATGGTATTGGCGGAAGTTGTGAAAAGTGCGGAGATGGACTTCGAAGCCAAGGTGATGGTTGAGGTTGAAGAGGATTTATTTGGTGAGGAAAGGGAGGTATCACCATTCGTGACTCTATTGTGAATTACTGGGGTTTGATTTGGCGTTCTTGCACCCAGCAGAACATTCTGCTAAATCTATACCCCCAGGCACCCTATTTGTTTTATGGAGACTAGGAAGACCGAATTACCATACACATGTACTTTTCTTACATGTACTTTTCTTGGTAGGTAGGTAGGTATGTGAGGCTGGGGACGATATAGCCTACAGACAAAAAAGAAAGAAGAAATAATGTCAAAGTCCACGTGTCTAAGTATGCTCTTTTTCGATCTATAACTGCTAACTTCTTACAGTTGACCTTAACCTGAACCAATTTGATAAACCGGAATGAGATCAATTAGGAGAGCTACGGCAAAACTTCGTTATCCATTCTGAAAAATTTCCTCTGAACAGCTAGCGCCGATTTTCTATTTCCGCGACTTCAATTCAGGTTGTTTTTTGTCACTGGTATGCAAGAGGATTAATTAGGTTGAGGATATCCACGTCACTTAAAGAATTTGCAAGCTCAAGGAGTTCAAGAATATGATTCATGTAAGTGGTCCTTTCTTTCACTTTTTATGTTATCAGTGTTGGAGAGTGATTAACCACCACTTTTCTTGTCATGGACTAATTGCAATTACATTAACTTTTCACACAGGGTTGTCAGCTAGTTTAATTGAAGACACTGCTCAACTTTATTTAGCCAGCAGAAGATTAACTATATGAGGGACAGAACAGTTCTGATGGCTCTACTTACTTACATACCATTGGTCTAGTCTGCTATCATAGCTAAATTTTGAAATTTTGAAATTTCACATTGAGGGGTGACTTTGTCTTGCCTTGTAACAACAGGTGGGCATGTTTGAAGGACTCAGAGTGCCTTCCGCCAAGTCAGTAAGTTCAGTTTAAGGCTTTGGACAATGTCTGGAATCATTTGCTACAAGGCGTTCTTCTATGAGGTAGGTTGTCTCCGTTCCTATTTGGTATGTAGTCTTAGCAAAAAGCAAGAATAAAATTAAACTATCTGCTCAACCGCTTGCCTTCTTTCAATTGCTTGATCCCCTTCTGCTTCCTAGAAAAACTTCTTTGGCCTATGATCCATTTCACCTGAAAACAGAATGGTAAAAGGAGATTCCTAAGTACATGTAAGAACTCTGAACTTTGCACGGAAAACAACCACTGACTTAGTGGGAGCAACCAAACCAACACCAATGGTAGTTGAGTAGTAAAGTTATGATCCAAGGAAAGAAAGCCCTGAATCATATTATTCTTATACTACAGAAGAAATTGCAAGACGGCCCCTTTGTGGCTGCCACATACTATTGAAAAAAACTGCTAGTGTTCTTGGAGCGAAGCCCAGGTTTACATTTTATGCTACTACTACATCGCTATGCTTTTCAATCATGTTCTTTGTGGTTTTTTCTCATTTGTGACCAAGGTTTGAGACCTAATTAGGAGGGCAAGGGGATGCGTTGACATCCTTATTTCATGCCTGAGTACAATGAGTGCCAAAAACAAATTAACAGTGTCGCACTTGGTGCTTGATGCATAGCTTCTGTGAATAAAAGTATCCACAAGTACTCAAGTACTCAGGATTAGTTCTTGGGGGTGAGGCAAAGTTCGAGTAGTATTTCAATCCACGAATTATCAAAGTTTTAAAAACGAAATCAAGATAGCTTTTTTTTCTGTCTTTCCTACATCAAAAGACTCTCAGGATAGGTTTGTAAGCTTTGCGTCCCCATTCCCCCGTCAGTGGAGAAGTACTTTCTCAAGCTCTATTTATCTTACATGTTCCGAGGTAAAGATCGTCAGACCTCTCAAAGAATTTGACAACGCAAGTTGCTCGAGAAGCAACATACCTTTCTCTAACTAACCAAGTGAGAAGTCCTTTCGGTAGCAGCTCGTTAACTCCTCCATTCATATTGAAGAAACTAAAGTGGGCGAACCCACCGTCGTAGACTGTGACCACAAACTCAAGTCACCCCCAACCCTAGATTCAAGACAAAATTGGTACATCGAGCAGTTCATGCAGTGTGATTCCTCTCATCGTATTTATACAAACATGCAAATAATTAACATACTAAGGGTATAAAGTGCATATCAACAATTTCTAAAAGCCTCTCCCCCGTTTCATCAAAACACAACTTCCCTTCTGACAATGTCCGCTCATTTCAATAAAAAGACCTCAGTCAAAATACTATACTTTTCCCTCACCAATCCATCGCTTAGCCAATCAAAATCTCAATATTCCAACCCCCCAATACTCCCACTCCGAACCAACATCCTCCTCTGCTCCTCCCCTCTTGCTTCCTCCACAACCCCCTCCCCCGGAATCTCAACCTCATCCTTAATCCTACTAGTCAAAAACGCAGCAACAAGCGTACTAATCCCGCCCGCCGCAAGCACAACAGAAATACTCCTATCCCCCGGTGTCCCCCTCGGTTTCTGCAGAAATTTAAAGATGATAGAACTTCCAATCGTAGCCAATATCTGTGGTGCAGCGATGGACATATTATGGATTCCGAGGATGACTCCTGCTTGATCTTCAGCTTCATCGAGATTGGAATTGGAAGAGGTTTGACGAGAACGACGGAGTGCATCACGTTTCGATACTTCGGCGGAGATGATAGCGAATGGTGCCCAGAGGGTGAGAGCCCATGAGATACCGACGATACCGATGAGTGTTGTGGCTGCGCCGATGGATGTTACTATCAGTGTTGAGAACATGCAGGTTGCGAAGATGCAATGGGAGATAAGCCATGCTCGTCTAAGTGTAAGCCATGGGATTACAAGACTATCTAGGAGGCGGGACATGCGTGTGGAATATGATTTCTGGGAGGGAGCTGAGGAAGGAGCATCGTAGGAAGTAGCGATGAAGAAGGGGAGGAGGACATTAGTAGCTAGCGAGGTGATGGCGTAGATTAGGAGGGCGAAGGTACCGACTCGAGTTGCTTGTTCGTATAAATCGTCGATTTCCTTGGGGGTCATGTTGGGATTTGCTTCCAAGGCGGGTTGGACGTAGATATCTCCTATGTAGGAGCTGGAGTAGAATAGTTGGGGGAAGAAGCCGATCCAGGCGAAGAATTGGACTTCGCAGACTTTGCGGGTTTGAGGGGGGAGACGACGGATTGATTTGAAGACTGTTTTGAAGAAGTGGAGGAGACCTGAGTTTGCTTTTGCGGCTTTGGCTTCTAGCCGTGGGTCTCGCTCTTTGATTGTTGCTACGCTGAGAATTACGGTGGTACTCAGAGCTATGCATGCGATGACGGCGAGGACTTTGAATTGGGTGTTTCCGAAGAACCATACATATTTTGGTAAGTCGATGTATCCAGCAACGTAGCCAATGATGTTTCCAACACCCACAACTCGACTTGCCATGGAATTGGCAGTTTCTAAACCGCATTAGCAAAGCTGGGTCTGGTTTGGGCAAAATTACTCACCTTGTTGATGATGTGGTGCACAATCCAGAATAAAAGCCCGAATACCAGCTTGCACCGTATTAATGGCAATATCCAGTATATAAACCCACAACACAGCAACCACAATAATCGTAACCTTCACACCCTGAGACTCTCGATCCGCACCAAAAAGCCCCAGAAATCCACCCACAGTCTCCCTCACCCAACCGAGTGCCAATAACGAGACAACAGTCGCAGCAGCACCCCAAACCATAAACGGAACTCGTTTCCCCCATTTCGACCTGCAATTATCACTCAACATTCCCACATACGGTTGAACAATCGTCCCCGAAAGCGGACCCGCAATCCAAACCAACGCCATCAAAGATTTACTCAATCCCAGCGCCAACAAATATGGTGTCCCATTCGACAACTCTACAGCCCATGCTAGTTGTAATCCTCCCAAACTGATTGTTAACAGTATCATGTACCATGTATTCTTCGTTTCGTGGTAGGCATCGTGGGGATCGTCGGAGAGGAGCTCTCTTTCTTCGATTAGCCCTTCTTCTTCTGCGGATCCCGAGGCTGAGAGTAAGGGGGATTCTTCGTTTAAAGGTTTTGAGGAGCGTTCTATGGAGGGGTTTCTTGCTGTTTCTAGGGTTGAGGGGGGTTCGTTTTGGGCTTCTCTGGTACGAGAACGGGACCTTTCTTCTTCGCCCATTTTGATGTTTGCACTTTTGTTTTCCAAGTTGGTAGCGTATTTTATGCCAGCTAGCCTGCAGATATATTGTGTTTCTTTCCTTCCCAAGATCTCTTGCACAATCGTGGGGGTTTCGCGGGTCGTGCGAGGTTGGGGTAGTGGAGGGGTTCGTACTTTGCGAAAGAGGTACAACACAAACCCGACGTATTACTCCGTCTCCAGAGAT
This sequence comes from Hymenoscyphus fructigenus, assembly GCA_001414455.1. Classification (NCBI taxonomy): domain Eukaryota; kingdom Fungi; phylum Ascomycota; class Leotiomycetes; order Helotiales; family Helotiaceae; genus Hymenoscyphus; species Hymenoscyphus fructigenus. The sequence goes on along the minus strand of LKUV01000002.1, from coordinate 969,130 downwards.
TGTTGTTAGGGAGTGACAAAAAGCCCCGAGGTTCCTTGAGCATTCACGAGTCGAAATCCATCACGAGGCTACGGAGATCTGGGATTCACCTGCGCTATACGTATGGAGCGCGGGCAAGTTTCCTGGAGGTGGACACGACTCGCCCGTCAGCCGGCTTCAGGGATCTCGTGGGGGGAAGGAGCGTCTGCTAAAGTTGGCAGTAATCTGGGGTAGTGAGGTAGTGAGGTAGTGAGGTAGTGACGGGAGGTAGTGTCTTAAGTTAGACCTCGTGGAAAGAAGCGAAAGAAAAGAGACATAGAGGGAGCTTTATGGCTTTCTCATACAGTGTGCTTATTGCCTGTTGTACAGGTACTCATAATAGTCCCTGGGTGTGACGTACATTGGTATCATCCGAGCTGGGAGGGAAAGCAGCACCAAGCATTTCTCGAGAATTGGTGGTTCTTTCAACTTGGGGTTTCTCAGACAATGCAAATAGTTCTAGTCTCATGATACAAGTTCGACAATTATTCGAATATATTATTCCGGTATGTGGTAAACATCCCACGGTCTGATCTTCAAGGCCGTGCCGCTTTTTTCTTTGGTGAGAACTGGGAGTGCCACGAGGCACCGAACTTGGTCCCTGTGACACTCTTTGGGCTTTCTACTTATGAAGGTGAAAATAAGAAACCATAAGATGCCTCTAGGTTAGATGTAGTTCGAAGCATAATATAAAAGATTAAAATCAAAACAATAATAAATATATAGAAAAGCAGAGAAAATGATGTAAAAAGGTAGAGGAGCCAGCAGCTTGTAAGCTAAGCCCTGCACGCCCCTGGTCTAAGTCTAAGCTGAAGATGCCCCAAACGTGCCCCAATAGACGCCTAAGCGCAAGACCACCACTACTGTAGCCTCCACGCCAACTTCTCTCGTGGTTGTACAAAGAGGCAGGCTACTGATCTGTCCAACATTTCTTCTGTTCGCCCACTCGAGACAGGTACATGTATCCTCACTTTCTGAGACGCTGCTCGTCGCTGAGCCACGACATTACCCAATTTTCCAGCAACGCCCGCTGAGGAAGATACACCTATCTCCTATTCCAGCATGTCTGAACTCATCACCAACGTGGCCCTCCAGCTCCTCAGTATGCGATCCTCCAACTTTGCGCAAGTCCCCCACGAAATGGCAGATGCTAATATTTGTATCTTGCAGAACGAGCGGAGGATGACGAAACCGAGGGAGAGGGTGCGATAGCTTCAAGAATGGCATGGAAGGACACGAGGCTGATGCGAACACAGGACCGGATACCTCCCAGAGGGAGATTTTCTCATCATGGGCCCTCTTCATCATGATCATGCTGCTCATAACAGCTCTTTTTACCAGTTATATGCTTCAGCAGAAGAAAGTCGAAGCAGTACACGAAACCGTCATTTCCATTTTTGCTGGTACGCAATGCGCTCCCCATTTTCCGGAACCCAATTAACACCTGGTAGGAATGACGGTCGGTCTCATCCTTCGAGTTAGCAATGGAGACTCGATCCAAAATCTGGTCAGCTTCGACTACCAGATATTCTTCAATCTACTACTTCCTCCCATTATTCTGGCCTCTGGATACGAATTGCATCAAGCCAATTTCTTTCGAAACATAGGGACGATTCTGACGTTCGCTTTCGCCGGAACATTTATATCTGCCATTGTGCTAGGAGTAATTCTCTACCTGTACACTCGAATTCCCATTGATGGGTTTGATATGACATTCGTCGATGCGATTTCCGTAGGAGCCACTCTCTCAGCTACTGATCCAGTCACCATTCTCGCCATTTTCAATACCTACAAGGTCGATCCAAAGTTATATACTATCATTTTTGGCGAATCTATTCTGAACGATGCAGTCGCCATTGTCCTCTTCGAAACTGCACAAAGATATAAAGAAGGAGGAGCTGCAGGTACCCTAGGATTCGTCAGCCTTCTGGAAGGTATCGGCATTTTCTTGGCTGTATTCTTTGGCAGTTTGCTGATCGGAGTCGCTGTGGGTATTGGAACGGCTTTGGTGTTGAAATACACCTACGTGAGACGATTCCCAAAGATTGAGAGTTGCTTGATTGTCTTGATTGCATATGCCAGTTACTTCTTTTCAAATGGCTTGCATATGTCTGGTATGATTATATTACCCACGATTTAGGAGCCATGCTAATTATGGTAGGAATTGTCACACTTTTATTCTGTGGAATCACCCTGAAACATTACGCCTACTACAACATGTCACGCCGAACTCAACTTACCACCAAATACCTTTTCCAGGTCCTAGCACAATTGTCCGAAAATTTCATTTTCATCTACCTAGGACTTTCCCTTTTTACGGAATCTAAAATGGAATTCAAGCCTCTGTTCATCATTGTAACTGTCATTGGTATTTGCGTTGCTCGATACGCAGCTGTATTCCCGCTTTCGAAAGCCATCAATTGGTTCATCAGATACCGAGCCAGAAGCAAGGGCAAGGGAGACGTCCCAGATGAACTTCCATACAGTTACCAGGCAATGTTGTTTTGGGCAGGGTTACGTGGAGCCGTCGGTGTAGCTTTGGCCGCAGGAATGACCGGTCCAAATTCATGGGCCTTGAAAGCAACCGTTTTAGTTGTTGTGGTGTTGACAGTCATCATCTTTGGGGGAACTACCGCCCGAATGCTTGAGATTATGGGAATCAAAACAGGTGTGGTGGAAGAAATTGATAGTGATGATGAATTCGATATCGAATCGCATCCAGGAGGTTCTTATTACAAGAACTCAGGAACAGGCATCGGGCACGCTCCAAAACGTGGTTCGGTGGCTTTACAAGGCCTAAATGGCAACGGCCATAGAGCCGAGAGAGGAAGTTATGTCAGTGGAAATTCGAGTCCAAATGGACGGCCGACGAGCCTAAGTAGGAAGGCTTCTCAAAATAGAGGGAGAGGCGATCATGAAAGTGAGCAAGATCTTCTACGAGCGAATATTACGGACGAGTCGGATGCAGAAAGCGATACCTCTGATCTTCCACCGGCGGTCAAGAGATCACCAAGTGGAAGAGCGAATCCGGAAGAGGATGCCACTCCCTACCCCACATCTGGAAGCGTTGCGCATAACGAAGGACTACATATTTCTGCGTCGGGTGCTATATCATCACTCTTACACGGTACGGCGGAAGATCACGCAGCGTGGTTCAAACAGTTGGATGAGGGTTTCATCAAGCCCAAGTTACTTCTTGATGGTGGGAAGGGTCCTCATGGGGGTAATGGTGGACCTAGTGGAAGTTCATGATGCATGATTCTCGCTCTGCGGGTGCTCGTTCCTCTGACCCCAAGTGCTGGATAGGACGGGCATGGGATTGGAGTTCTTTTTTGTTTTGGGTGTATTAACAAATTAGGGGGCTTCATTTTGGTCACTTAGTATGGTCTCGTTTTATTGATGGTTAGGTGCATACATTTTAGGTGATGATCAATATAGAATAGAATATCTTGCAATTTTTTTTTTTTGGAAGTTTGGTTGAGATGATGATTTTAGTAGAGAGATTCGCTGCGACGACATTCCCTCTGTTTGTATGGTCTTGCCCACACAAAGTCAGCTTTTGGGTCAGTCGTTCCTTCCTCTTTCAAAATGCGACCGACGGCCTTCTGTGGAGCTACCTACCTAGCCCCTCACTTGACACTCTTTCGCTCCTTCTTTTCTTGGAGATCTCGACTCGACTTTTCTCACGCGCACTCGATTCGACACCTCTAGGCCCTCGACCTTGCGAGCCAATTTCACTTCTTTCAGAGTCAACCGACTTGAGTGGTCTTTAACATAAAGCCCTCAAAGACTGTACTTTGTCTCTTCCTCGTCGTAAGGTTAATGGAATTTATGGCTCCCACCGTTCTGGGGTTTCAAAGGGGCATAAAATTGAGGTGATATGTTTTTCTTCTTGTCGAATTTGATGTGAGTGCTGAGGGAAAGTACTTGTGAGTTGTGAAAGCAGAGCTATCTTGCCTCTTTCAGGATAATCACGGGTGGGCTGCGTCGCGACGGGACCTTGGTTGGTATCGCAAGTCGTTCCTTCCCTAAAATTTGGATGATTTTGACGGGTGACCTCAACGTCTCGCTTCGCTTCTGCCTCGTCGAAAACCGGCCTAGACTCTCCATGTCTGGACCAGGCTGCGTCACCATATTACTAATTCGTGCCTTCCCTCAAAAAGTTGTACTATACCTTTTTGGAAAAGACAGCGGGAAGGGAGATGGGGCGAAGACGCTGTGTCGAGGTGTTGTTGGTCATGGTTGGGGTTGAGGTATCGATGTGGTTTTACTTGTACCGGGAGGAGTTCGTGTTAGGTTGAAAAAGAAAAGAATTGTTTAAAGGCTCCAGGGTTCGATTGAGAGCTGAGTTTTGGTTCAAACTTGACTTGTTTCATTTGGCTTAATTCAAAGTAGTTAAAGACACGAAATCGTGCAGGTTGCTCCTTCACTCTCTCAACCTCGATCTCGTACCACCTGACATGTTGAGTCAGATAAAATCTGCTCCCGTCATGGTAATACGAGGTTGAGGTTGAAGTTCAGTTAAGAATGAAGGACCGCTCGTGTCTCGATCGGGTTGTTGAGGCGAAAGGAAGGACCGTGGGGTGTTCAGGTCTAGGTGTTGTCAAGGGGGGGAAGAATGGTGCCTCTCCCCTTCCCTCTTCAAGCCGAGAACGAGCCAGGAAGAAACGGCCACTCCATCGACCTTGCACAAGTTCAAGTAAACTCAACGGCTTGTGTTTTATATCCGAGGAAATTCCGTTGATGAAGCCTCCCTCCACACAATATCCCCACATTTCCAAAATCCTATCTATAACCACAAATAAGACCTGATCTAACAAATCAAAACCAATCAGCTCGATTAGTGTAGTGGTTAACACACTAGAATATATTTCCTATACTTGATTTCCCTCCTCGTTCACGAGGTTGTCGCCCCTATTGCGACGGCTCCAGAAGTGCCGATCCTCGAGATCCTGCCAGGTTGCCCTCAATATTATACGGGTGTTATGGTAAGCATGATGGTTAGGAGTGCTTAAGCCTTAAAAATATTATCTCTAGAGGTCCTCAGTTCAATTCTGAGATCGAGCACACATAAATTTTTGGGTGTATTTTTTATGTTTTGCGATTCTTGAGACAAATTGACAAGGTGCATCATGCACAGAGGTCGGCTGTAATTCACCCCGAGTAAGCCAGGAGTTGGAGTGATTTTGACTAGCCATTGGCTCTTGTCGCCTCCCATGAGCTTACACGCCTGGTCTAGTCAGTTAATGCAATACCTTTGGGTCCAGCCAAATGTTACGAAAAAGACAAAATTAAAAACTCGAGGTTCCTCTACGCTATCCAGGGCCCACGGTTAGAGTTTTGCAGATATTTTGGATTTTTGTTGGGGGGAAGGGATCTAAATGCAGTTGAGCGGAACTCAAAAGAAAGGCATTGTTAATTCAAGTTTTAGGTGAATAGATGGCAAACGGTAGGTCTATAATTGGTATTTTTCGCTTAGAAAATCCAATAAACCAACAGGCTCTCAAACTTGAAAATTTCGTTGCCGTTGCAAACTGAGAGAGCCAATTACATTTATTACCAATACACTTTTGTTGCATGCCGTTAGTGGTAGGTCTTGCTTTAATCAGTTATATATAAAATATATTAGAAGGCACATTGTAAGGTGTTATTGCTAACATCACATTCACTCGGTAACTAGAAAGCAAGCCTTTTGATAATTGGTCCCCCTTATTAAGCATCACACAAAGATTCTCAAAAAATCTAGCGTCAAAGTTACTTGTATTCAAATAAGTAAAAGTGCCTCTGGACATGGGATACTCATAGAGACGGCTACCTGCTTGGCTAGGCCGGTGTTTGCAAGGGTGTCATTTCGGGGGCGAGTAAGTCGCAGGACCACATTGCACACAAATTTTTTAAATTGTTTTTTTGGGAGTAGCGCGAGCGTTTTGATGAAATTGAATTTGAGGAGAGTGGTGGAATGCGTTATAAGTGAACAGGGTTTAGAGCAAAGACAAGGAAATACTTACACCCTGCTAACAGTGTGAGCACAAAATACTCTACCACTCATTACTACTCGAGTACTATTTGAGTAGAGTAGAGTATATGAGTAGTAAGTCGGTTGAGTAGAGTAGAGTAGAGTAGTTACTACTCGAGTAGTCTATAAATAGAAATAATATAACGTATTTCCCAGGTGAGCCGATCACTAGAACACTAAAACGCGACACTCCTCTTAAAATATAAAATGCCACCACTAAATTAAGCCTCACTCTATAGTAAAGAGGGTCGCATATCGTGTTTTAATATATTCAAAGTTGTGATATTATTATGCTCGAGTGATCGGCTCACCTGGGAAATACGTTGGTAAATATACTAAAATACTACTATTTAAGTAGTATAAGAAAACTGTTTTCAAAATCGAACAGTTTACTTTCACTTTCCAATCTGGATGCTCTTGTCCGCTGGCGGAAACCAACCGGTTCAAAATTTCATTCGCTTCCCTCACTTCGGGAGAATCTGCTGGCAATGTACATACGTGGTTCGAATCTAGCACAGATCTGATGACCACACCAAATACCGCTTAACTTGCGTTGATTGTTGACAAATCTCCATCGACCTATTAAAGGAACCTGGTCTCGGTTTATATACAAGATGAAAGCCAACGAAATAGCCCAAAGCGCCCCAACTAAGGCATACCGTTGAGCCAAGTATAGACTGATAAGTGCTCATCGAGGAAGGGTCCAGTGTGGGAGGCACGGAAGCACTTGTCTGCTAGGGAGTGCTTGTTCTGGAATGCTATGATATCTTTGCCGAGGCATGTCCCAGAAAAGGCTTTAGGTGACCTGGTTGAGAAACGGAAAATTCGTAGGGGGAGCTTTTGTGTGACGATCTGGTCAGAGGGCGTGCCTCCAACTTTCAGCGGTTCCTTTTCCCAGTACGGTCGTACTTCTTCCGCCACTTCCTTCCCTTTTGGAGTGTCCGGGAGAATGATTTCTTTCGCGGTGCAACGTATATAAGCATCCGTGTCTGCAGAGGAAAGTTGAGGTTTGACATGATATGATAGAGCTGAACGAACGTGGCCCAAAATATGGCGATGTGTGGGTTTGAGTTGACTTGCCCTCACTGGTATTGGTATGAGGAATGTCCTGCAAGTTCGAATAATAGAATTCATCGTGACCTCGAGTACATGTTCATTTCAATTGAAAACTTTGTGTTCCAATGTGCGATGTTTCTGGACGAATTCAAGATTTGAAGCAGCAAACGCAAGCAAGTGCTGGTGACAAACAGTAAAAGCGGCAATAAAATTGTTGTTCCAACAAAGCGTCTACCATCATCTGATCTCAATTTGCGGAATCCAGTTGTTTAGAAAAATTAAATAACTCGCTTTACTTACGAATTCATCAAAAAGTAAGAAAATTGTTCTTTTATGGACTTTGAATCTTTGATACTCGATCAAACAATTTTTTCGTTTCAATACAGTTCATAGTTCCGACCTGAGATATTTTGCTATTGTTATTGTCTTCTCATATACCTGGAATTATCACCTCAAATGTTCTCGTATATACACTAGATTGTTTTGATTTTTTATTTACCTCCGTAGAACAAGGGAGACGAGGACTGATAATGTTTTTTGCCGCTTTTACTGTCCATCGGGTGGGAATGTCTTGTAACACGAGAAATCTATGGAGGTATGCTAACAAAACGATAGATCAGTCCCCTTCCGAATCTACACACGGCTATGGCAAGCTGTGGCTCTAAAGCGTCTCGGTGGATGTGCCTGTGGCGCAGAATAGAGATTCTTAAATAATTAAAGCTTATATTTTATTTTGGAGTAAAGAATGAGCGAAACAATAGTAAGATGCAGTTTAGTATTTCTTCAAAATAGAGGTATATACAGATCAAGAGGTACATACTTGATCCAGTTTAGGCAAGAGTGAAGTGGATTTGTAAAGCGCTCACTAGATACCATTACATCTCTCGCCTCCATCCGCAAAGAAACCCAAAAATCTTAATCAACCCACTCAAAACCATCACCGGCTTTTTCCACTTTTTCGGGAGAGACTGTCTCTCTCTTCTTTCTGTCTGCTGTCTGCCATACTCTCCATTGACATTGACTTCCTCATTAACTGTTTCTCTGCATGAGAGTCTATGCTTTTGCGTGTGGATCGATACCTGGTTTGGAAATCCGAAATACTGATATTATATCCAGCGCTCCTCATCAATTGTACTCGAATCTGATTCGCCTCTCTCTCTCTAACACTGCTTTTCCACCTTCCGAAACTAACCATGGCCGCTACCCATGGCACGGCTGGGAGGCATAGAAGCATCGCTTCCGTAATCACGAATGAAAAGGCGGCGGGAATGATGTATGGTAGGACTGGAATGGCGGCGACTGCAAGTAGGCCTTTTGTGCTGCTGTTCTCGGCCTCATGATTGGTGACTATATGAGCAATTTGGTGGCTCAAAAATATTGCGAGACCAGTTGTGTCTTCGCAAAGTCGTAGTGTGTTAGAGGATAATATTACCAATCCCTTTCCTACTATGTACGGTTTTACCATGTATAGATTATTACCTGTTGTTTTAGGTGAGCCACTAACAGCTTATTGTTGTAGGAGATATTACTTACTGGGGGGATCAAATACTACCAACAATTTCCAATCAAAGAGATCTTGTCCGCTGGAAGTTAATTGTTGTAGAACCTTATTCGCGTCCATCACGTTGGAAGAATTTGGTGGCAATAGGTGTGGCTGGAATTCGGCGTAGATTTGATAATATTGGCTCTCAGTAACGGCTTCCTCCTGCTGTTTGTACCAATTGAATCGTCGTCGACCCGTGGCAGGAACTATATCTTGGTTCGTCCACCATAGAATTATTAACAACCCAAAAACAGAAACCCCTAAAACAAGATTCAACTTAATGAAAGCTGCGGCGTATTCCCAAATGTCCTCGGATTCCCCAGATTGCCTAGATTTCCCAGACTGCCCAGACTTTCCGTTCCCAAGACCCCATTTGGCGATGCTTTTGGATTGAGCAATATCTAGACATTTACTCCCTAGGGGATGGTTGACGTTGAATGTGATACCCTTTTTTCCGAGATAGGTTTTGTTGAAATGCTGTTAGGTTGAATCGGGTCGGAAACGGAAGATCCGTATGTGTTGGGATGACGGTGTGCTTCCTCTCTCTAAAAGTGTGTTTCTCCAATAAGATCGTACCTCTGATGTTGTGTCCTCCCCTTCTGCGGTATCCGGGAGGATGATCTCTCTTGCGAAACGTATGTGAGGATAGTCCTCATTTGAGATTTCTAATGGTGCATATGAATATTCAGACTTGGCAAAAAAGATGGAGTCGGATGGAAACTTGAGCGTGGGCAGTGATTCAGAAGATATCGATGTGTAGTGAGTTGGCTACGCCTCACAACCCTCATAAACAACGGTCTGAACAATCGCGGGGCATTGTGGAAACCTTGAATGATAGAACGCATTGGGCATGTATATTGGATATGGATTACGTTCAAAAATTGTGTGTGTTCATTGTGCAGATTCCGTCAACTTCTGAAATTGGAAGGCAGGAGGTGTAGAAAAAGCAAGTAAGGGCTGGGAAGGGTTTGTGTAACATTGGAAAGTGACTACTGCAAGCCATATCAACAAATGATAGACGCGACAATTCCAACAGAACAATCCCAATACCAATGAGAGACTCACAATGGATAAGAGAAGCCTAGAACAAGACACTGAAACCGAAAGAAAATGAAGTCCCCGGACATTTTGCCCTGTTGAGCGCCGCGTTTTTTGAGGGCTTGGAAACAATAGGACTGCCTGGAATAGAAAGGGACTACGCGAAGATTTTCCACGTTACTTGACTTAAATTTTTGAGATCTCGTGAGCCCTTGTTGTAAGAAAAAAGACTTACAGTAGACAGGAAAAGTGGCAATAAATACTTCAGCTTCGTACCTGCATACCTCTCCCTTTATTCCAACTCTCTAGGATAATTCAAGTTCATTTCAAACCATGAAGCTCAATTACCCCAAATAGACGAGAGAACGTCGACCTATTTACTGCTGCTGCCTTTATCGGTTGGAGAGATATGTTGGAAATGTGAATCAGGTTAGGTCAGGCCACCAACCACGGAGGCCCCCCCTCGGCAACCAATCAGAATACATCCACATAACCAATACGTCAGGAACGATCAACGTAACTCTTTCTTTTACCTTCCTTCGCATTCAAATTCAGCACCTGTGAGACGAAAGCACCATTTATTTTGCAATTTCGCAACATCCATCAATACATCTCCATTAGCTCTTACACTATTCAGAATGAGCCAACACCATCCGCTCCACGGAGGTTGTTCCTGTGGCCGCAACAAATACACAGTTTCCATCCCCCACGATGCAGCAGATGTAGCGCAGGTATTCTTCGACTCAAGTGCTGCTCACCGTGAGTATTGCCCCTCTATCTCCTAGTACCCAGATTAAAGGAGACACAAGCTGACGCCTGCTGCAGGTCGCTCCCAAGCTGTTCCACTTTCCGCTTGGCTCCGTATCCCTCTCTCGTGGTACAAGTCAAATACCTACGCTTTCTTCGACGATGAATCCCACAACTCCATCCGCCGAACATACACCTCCCCCAACGAACAAAATTCCCAACGCCAGTTCTGCGGCTTCTGCGGCACGCCGTTGTCATATTGGACCGAATCACCCAACAATGACGATTCCGAATATATCTCCCTGACACTAGGTAGTTTGGCTGGCGAGACACTGCGGGACTTGGAGGATTTGGGTTTGCTGCCAAAGGAAGCTTTGGAGGATGTGGAGAGTGATAAGCAGAAGATAAAGAAGGTCGTCCCAGTTATTCAGACGGGTACCGCAAAACAAGAGGTTGACGAGGGACTACCTTGGTTCGAGACTCTGGTTGAAGGCAGCAAATTGGGAAGGATGAGCAAGGGCCGAAGACAGAGTACACATGCCAACGGGCGCTACAGTATAGAATGGGAAATTATGGAATGGACTGATGATGGCGACGTGGAGAACGCAAGTCCTGGGAAGCGGAAATATGGGGATGTAGAGGAAGAGGATACCAAGATAACCGGGCATTGAGTTGTTCATGGAATTCCTCGCGACGCGACAAAATAAGGAAACGGCGAATACTACAACAAAATCAGACATACGACTAATCAATAATACAAAGGCATTTTGGGGTGGAGTTTGGCTGGCTTGTTGTCGGTCTATGAGACTATGGAGGAGCCATGATTTCTTTTTCTGGCAATTTACGGATATTATGACGGATTATGATGGGATTTGGACGAAATGGGGGATATGAGATTTGGGGCTCGTGGTATGTATGTAAGAGTTCTGGGCTTTGTTCTGCGAGCACGCTCTCTTATTGCCTCTGGGAAATGCTGAAGGATTGTACTAAAAGGTTTAGAGCAATGAAGAAACTCTGCTTCTTTTTCGAACAATATTTGAAGAAAGTTGACGTAATAAGCAGAGAGAGAGTGTGTGTTCGTTGCACAGCCTGGATCTCTTCCATCGATCGAGGTGATTGGGGTCCAATTGAAATCATGAAGTATACATGGACTGAATACATTGTTAAGACTCGAGATGGGATCAGCAATGGTCCTCGTACAGAGCAGAATTAACCAAATATCAAAAAGGCAAATCAAGTGAATGAACTATTGGAAGCTGGCCACCACGGAATAGTGCAGCCATCAACACAACGCCAATTTCTTCAAAACACACCACCCTTTCTACGTATTCAAATACATCCCACCTATAAACCTCATCCAACACACCCCACGATACCAACGCCCAGACACGTGCCCCTCCATCTTTAGACCTTCGAGGTTCGCCCGAAGATGATCCGTTTCAATTTATCCGCCGGGTATTAGGCCCGCTTCTCCATCGAAAATCACAACCCCGCTATCGTATGGCGGGGCCATCAGGCCGAAACAACAGCAAATGCTGATTGTATGCATCGTATGAGGCTGAGGTATTCTTCCGGGCAGAACGGACCGAGAAGCTCGTGTACTCCTTTCAATCTTTCTTCCTCCTGTCTATCTCGTGCTTTTGTGCGCAAATCTCACGATAGCTATTTATTGACAGACGTTTCCACTAGACCCCTCTTTTTGTTTCCATTTCACTTCCACTTTTGCTCTCTGTCATTCGTATACTCAATTAGGCCAATTGATTTTATAAAGCCAGAATAGCTCGCAGTCATGGTCGGTCAAGTACTTGACAAAGATTTCCTTTGGGGATTTGCCACTGCTTCGTAAGTCAGGAAGTTTCCTTATTGAAGAACGAGCATTGACGTCTGCCAGCTACCAAATCGAAGGAGCTCCAGCAGAAGATGGCCGCGGCCCATCTATCTGGGACAAGTTCTGCAAAATCCCAGGCAAGATCGCAGATGCCTCCTCCGGAGACGTAGCATGCGATTCCTACCACCGAACAGCCGAAGATATCGCACTCCTCAAAGAAACCGGAGCAAGAGGCTACCGATTCTCCATTTCCTGGTCTCGAGTCATTCCTCTAGGAGGACGAAACGACCCTATCAACCCCGCGGGTCTTGCTTTCTACGTCAAGTTCGTCGATGACCTTTTGGCTGCTGGCATTATACCCATGGTTACATTATTCCATTGGGATTTACCGGAGGAATTGGATGCGAGATATGGGGGGCTGTTGAACAAGGAGGAGTGGGTGAAGGATTATGCGAATTATGCGAGGGTTCTCTTTACTGCTTTGCCTAAGGTTAAGTGGTGGATTACTTTCAATGAGCCGTGGTGTAGTTCTATCTTGGGATATAGCACTGGGTTGTTTGCTCCGGGACATACCAGTGATAGGTCCAAGTCTCCTATTGGAGACAGTAGTACTGAGCCTTGGCTTGTGGGACATAACTTCTTGATTGCACATGGCACTGCGGTCAAGATTTACAGAGAAGAATTCAAGCCAAAGAATGGAGGACAAATTGGTATCACTCTCAATGGTATGTTTCAAACTCAACATTCCAATCCCCTTCCTTCACTAACACACAACCCCAGGAGACGGTGTCTACCCCTGGGACCCCAACGACCCTCTCGACGTCGAAGCCGCCAACCGAAAGCTAGAATTCAGCATCGCCTGGTTCGCCGACCCCATCTACCACGGCCACTACCCCGAGTCCATGAAGAAACAGCTCGGCGATCGTCTTCCAACCTTCACAGCTGACGAAATCGCCCTCGTGCAAGGCTCAAACGATTTCTACGGCATGAACCACTACACAGCAAACTACATAAAACACAAAACCACCCCACCCCCTCCCGAGGATTTCCAAGGAAACTTAGAAACCTCATTCATCTCCAAATCTGGGGACAATATCGGACCCGAAACACAATCTTTCTGGCTTCGTCCTAACCCCCAGGGTTTCCACGACTTGTTATTATGGATTTCGAAACGATACAACTACCCAACCATCTACTGTACCGAGAATGGCACAAGTGTAAAAGGGGAGGGCGATCTACCACTTGAGAAGATTCTTGATGATGAATTTAGATGTGAGTATTACAGAGGATATATCAAGGCGCTTGCGCAAGCTGTGGAGGATGGAGCAGTTATTAAGGGGTATATGGCCTGGAGTTTGATGGACAATTTTGAGTGGGCTGAGGGATATGAGACGAGATTTGGGAGTACTTATGTGGATTATGAGGGGGGACAGAAGAGGTATTTGAAGAAGAGTGGGAAAGAGGTTGGGAAGGAGTTTGAGAAGTATATTAAGAAGGAATAAAGTGGGAAGAATTGATTGGCAAGTAGACAGGAAAATTGCTTGATAGATGCCATTTTGGGGATTTTATAATTTTAACATGTTTGATCGTTCACCTGGGAGTGCAGGAACTCGGGACTGTAGTTTCTTTTTTCCTTCTGCAAATTTGTGCTAAACTATGTCGGTGGATGAAGACAAATGCTTGAATCGTTGGAATTATCGTTTCGAGTGTTTCGATTAATTGGGGATCGTTATTTTGAACAGTAGCCATCCTCAAAGACCTCTTACAACAATTGGGAGTGGAGGTTCTTGCTTACCTGTTAGCTTACTCGTCACTTAATAGCTTACCTAGTACTCAATAGCTTACTTGTTACTCAATGGCTTACTCGTGGCTTACTCGTGTATTACTTTAGGCTCACTCGCCACAGCTTATTAGCGAGTAACTCACAACTTACCCGCAACTTACTCACGAGTAACTCATGACTTACTCGACAACTAACTGAAATTCATCATCGTAGCGTGCGGGATAACTTCTTTCAGCTTTTTTGGGTGATTCAATAGCTAGGTCACTACAGGTGGTCAATTCAATTTCTGTGATACTTCAAAAATACTTACCAAAGTCCCGCTTCGACAACTGAAAAGCTGCGTAGGTGTTATATTCTTCACCAGTCACAAATTCCTGCACCCTCTGGTGGTCCAAGTTAGACGAAATATCAAAACATTTTTCATTTGGGTATCATGTTGCGCCAACCGTCCCATTTTATCAACCCATTTCCGCTTAGGAAAGCAAACGCCTCCCTGTCTGACAAAACCTCGCTTCACGCTCTAAATTGAAAAGAGAGCCTTCCTTTCCTGTATGTATGGTGAAAACAACACCTCACCAGCCCAAAATACTCCAACACAAAACTCCGAACCCGTATTGTACAAATTAATCCCTCTCAATGCTGGGCAATACCTCAAATGTCTCCTCGATATTACTACTGTGCATGTTCTTCTTTTTCCTGGCCGCTGCCGTCTTTCCCTTCTTCGCAGCTTTGCCCTTTCCAGACTCTGCGGCATCACCATCTCTGTTTCCTGACGGGTTGGAACCTCCAGCTTCCGCATTGATTTGGTCTTCCTTCTCTCTATCCGCCCTCGCCTTTTCTTCTTTGAAGTCTTTCTGTCTTTTTTGATGCTCCTTTTCAACCTCTTCGCGCTGACCGTTGAGAACATCTACTTCTTCCAATTTGAGGTTACTCTTCTCTTGGAACCAGTCGAGATCAATTTCTCTCTTCTCTCCTCTCAGAGTTCTATTGACCCGTCCAGGATTGATTCGCTCCTCCTTGTTGAATTTCAATTTGATAGACTTTCGTTCTCGATGAGGAAACATTTTCTTGATCATTTCGAAATCCGTGCCAAATTGAGCAAGGCCTTGATAGAATAATTCGGTGGATAGCTCGTCCCATTTTTGGGTTCTCATTTTCTTTGCAAACGAGTTCGAGGTGATGAGGTTAGTGAAGTCATTCTCTTCCACAACCTCGATCGCGTCACGGCTAACAGCGGCGTGTGGGTCGTGTTGGGTAGATTGTTGATCTATGACAACTTGGCCATCAACCACTATCATTTTCGGACCGCTGCGAGAAACGGGGACTGCATTTTCTTCGGCTTCTGGATCGTCATCGAGAGCTTCTTGTGTTTCGTCCGCAGGTTCCTGGGGCACCGGACTGTCTCTTCCCAATCTTGCCTGGAGCTTTGACTTCTCATATTGCACCTTGATTTCATCGTGTCTACTAAACTTCTTTCCAATGCGAAGATCTTTGCAGAGCTCAGATATTTTCAAGACTGTATGATCCACCACCTCGTCCTCCGCACCTTCGGGGGTTGGGGCTCGTTTCCCTCCACCCCCCTTTCCACTTCCCTTCTTTCGACGTCTCTTCGAAGCACCCGAACGTTGTTTTGGTTGGTTCAATTGCATGTCGATAGTAGCTCGTGGGTCGTTGTCTTCCTGGCCGTAAACTTTCTTCCGCTTCATGATATACCTTCTCTTCGCCTTTCCCTTCCCGAACGCAGTAGGGTCCATTGAGGCCTCTGCAGGTGTTCCATCGGGATTCAAGCCTGCCATTGAAATAATCCGAGATCCTTGTCCCATTTGTTCTGGTCTGATCATCATTGGATCTTCAGCATCATCCATACTGGGTGCAGGACTTGCTGACCTGCCACTATGCCCCGGTGGTGTGAGATATCTCGTTCGCGGTGGTGCCAGAGGGTCCTCAGGAGAGCTTGCTCGCGAATTTCCTGTTTCATCCCCTTCCATATCTGTATCCTGGACATCGGTTTCGGTCGGCGTTACATAATTGCGCGCTTCAGATTTGTTTTCCGTTCGCGAGACTTCAGGTTGTGACTCGGTAATCGCATTTGGAATAGCTTTAGCTGCTGGAGCACTGCCGCTGTCTGCATGGCTGCTGGTTGTGATATTGTCCGCAGGCTTTTGCAGATTCGAATCGGGAGTTGGTTGAGGAGTGAGAGGGGGTCTTCCAGAGGTTGGTGCCTCATCTTCTGTGGACTCATCGAGAACGCCGCGCGAAGGACGTAACGTTTCCGCAATTGTCTGTTCCTTTCTCCCAGATGTGGGCAGTGGTATTCTCTTTGCTGGTGGTTCAGAGGCTAGAATATCCTGTGCTTTTCTCTTCGGGGATGCTGGTATCGCGGCTTGCGCCTCGGTCGCAGTCTCTTTTTCGACGATTTGATGACTCGGTTCAGGTTCGGTGATATCAACGACGGATCGAGCCCTCTCTGCTTCAACGGGTACTGCTGCTTCAAGGGGAACGGGCTCTTTTTCTGAGCTGGTAGGAGGGGCATCTTCTATGCTGGGGGTCGGTGGAAGAGTCTGCGATTGATGTTCGACGCTTGGGGGCGCAGACGACTGAGTCGATGCGGGGGTTGCGAGAGGTCTTCGAGCCCCTCCAACCTTTGGCGCAAACTTCTTATTTCTGCCCTTCAACATGATGGCTGTGTGCGTTGACCATCTATCGCATCACAGTATTCAGTGTCGCTGGTGAAAAAATGTTCGGTTTTATTGTTGATTTTGGAAAGTTATTGAAAGGTGAATGTTATCGCAATTACGAGTAGGTTGAAATTGTTCAAGAAGAGTTGACAGGCGGGACTCAAAATAAGTGACGACCAGGGTGCCTATTTTAGCGCCATATGTCTTACTAAAAGCGGCAGTAAGTAAATTTGTACTTCAGCTCACACCTGCCTTACTCTTTTTATTCCAACTTTTCAGGGAAACTTAAATTTATTGTCCCAAACTCTTGAAACAATTTAGGATATTAACCCAGGTGCTTTAGAAGAACCAAGTTTATTGTCCAACTTATTTGGTAATTGGAGTTAGAACAAGGAGCTATCTACTGCCACTTTTAAGATCCACGTGACCAGGACGCTAGCCTTTTTCGTTGATCGATTCTTTAGACATCTCCTCTATCTCCCCCCAAACTCAACTTGCCACCCTTCCACCGCAACCCAACCTCCACCTGCGCTCTTTACTTCCCAGCGCATCTTCACCTTCGTCTCGACTCTACCTCTATTGGCATGCTCTTTTGCCGCAAGGCCTCCAAAGTCTGATGCCCTCCCCGGTCATCATTCATTCTGCGAATCCGTCCTTCTCCAAGATGGAGGACAGGAAGAGAGCGGCAGGCGATGACCTCGCGCCCCCGACCAAACGACAGGCCGTTAATGGCAAAGCCTCTGCCGATGCGGATATGCCATGGGCTGGTGATCTTGAGGTATGTTCATATCGTCAAGCCTCGATATCCGTCTCGTTCTATCAATATCGATTCATGTCCTGTTCCTCCATGAATGTCATATGTATCTGCGACGCCGCATGGGACTCTTCCTGTTCTGTGTACTGCTGGTATGATCTATGGAGCCAGTGCTAATGCGCAGCCTGCTGTCGACAGCTTGCTCACCATAGACCCTCATCATTCCAATCCTCCCGCAAGAACACGTACACAAGCCCCAATATTGTCTTCTTACAAGAGCGAATGCAATCCGCGAGATCTTGCTGACGCATGTCACATTTTAGAAATACCAGAAAGATGCCATCTACCGGCAAATGCTAGAGTACAAAAGGGAGAAGACCACCTTGGAATCGCAATTGAAGGATATCCAAAGACGAGCTGTCGACCACGATGACCATTTGAGGGTGATTAATGCATGGTGGACACAGGTAATTAATTGCCCTTATCACATTCGACAAGACATGCTGATAAGGCTATGCAGTTACTGGACGAAGTCAAATTGCTTGTAGAGGATCGGATCCCTTCTTCGGACGATGTTGATGGTCAGTTGTTCACCAAAACATAATTTCAAAGCTGACGTCTTCTCAACAGCATCATTTCCAACAAAGTTACAATTTAAGGGCAGTGAAGATTTTCAAAGTCACCTGGCATCACGCGCCAAGGAGATCAAGTCAAAGCTTCAAGCCATATTCACTAACCTGGCCTCCACTCGCGATAAACCATCATCCGATGTTCACGACTTACAATCGAAACTCACAAAACTCTTATCAGCCCAAAAGGAATATGTTGTTACGGTGGATAGGTTACGGACGGAGAAAACGGAACTTAGTGAGCGGCTCGAGACAGCGTCATTGCGTTACATAAAAGCCGAAAAACGGTTGGATCGAGCGAGGAGCACGGCTGTTGCCAAACTTGAGAAACAAGCAATTGCAAATTCCTCCGGTACCGGCATTGGATCAGCCGAGAATGGGGATACCGAACTTGTCAACGGGACATCCGAGGACAACAAGGCTTCCCAAACCGCCTACGAAGAGGCTGCAGCGATTCTCGCAAAGCAAAAGGAACAGCTGGAAGCAATTGCCGCGGAGAATAAATCCTTGACCGAACAGCTTACCACAGCAGCTACTCGGCTTTCGAATCTTACGGAGGACGACTATGCACGCACTGAGCTTTTCAAGCAGTTTCGTGTACAACATGAAGATGTTATTCGCAGAATCAACCACCTGGAAGCCACCAACATCCAACTTCGAGAGGAGGCTGAGAAATACCAAGCTGAACGAACGGCATACAGGGCACAAATTGAGAACGAATCCGAGATCATTACCGGGGAGCTCGAGGGCCAATTGGCGCGTGTTGAGGCCGACCTTACTAGAATAAGATCCATTCGAGATGAATTAAACGCTGATCTCATGATGCGAAAATCGAGCGAGGAGCATGCTAGAACCTCGGGCGATCATTTGAAGGAATTGGTTACTGCAAAGGACGACCGAATTGCCGCCTTGGAACTGGAAGTAGGTCGGCTAAGAACGCAGATTGACGAGGCAGCTTGTGAGCCAACTTCGGGACCAAACATCGACTCCTTGGATCTGGATCAATTGCGACAGAAGTACGAGGCCCTGGCACAGGAATTCGAGTCGATCAATAAAGAGATGCCAGCGTTACAAGGCGCATATAAACGTGTCCAGGCATTATCCACCAAGAAAGTCATGGACTTCACGGCCTTGGAAGAGAGAGTTCAGATTCTCCAAGCTGAGAAGGCCAAGGCTGACCAAAAATATTTCGCTGCGAGAAAAGATATGGATACGAGAATCATCGAAGTGAAGGCGCTCCGAGCACAAAACCACAAGAGCTCCGACATAATCACCCAGCTCAAGGATGTGGAGTCCTCAAATCGCACTCTCTTGAGCAATCTAGAGAAGCAACTGAGCGATACCAGACAAGCAAATGCATCCATCGTTTCCGAAAACAAGAAAATGGAAGCGACCAGCCGGGACGCCACCAGCAAAGTCGATAGCCTGAAGAACCAAGTGACGGAATTGACGAATTTATTGAAGTCGAAGGATTCCGCCAATTCGAGCACAAAGCAAAAAACCCACGCTATGGAGACTGAATTGGCACAACTTCGAGTCAAATACGAAAATGCTCAGAAGGAACGGGATACATGGAAAATGAAGAGTCTCAGCAACCAATCTGGCGAGGAGGAAATGCTAAGAGTAAGTCGTCCAGTCTAGGATTTTGAAGGAATATGCTAACAACTTTAGTCTCTTGCCCTATGCACCATTTGCCGAAAGGATTTCAAAAATACCGCCCTGAAGACTTGTGGGCATGTATTTTGCAACAACTGTGTCGACGACCGAATTAGCAATCGCATGCGAAAATGCCCCAACTGCGCCAAGGCCTTTGATAAGATGGATGTAATGACAGTCCACATGTGATTTCTCCTTCGTCGACCCTCCAGCACCAATGGATTTGCATTAATTTGTTTGAGTTATTGAGTTCTTATTTACCGGCGTTGGGTTTGACCATCGAGGTCGTGTACGACTGCATCACAGGAGTGGCCTTTCGCATTTGCTCTTCCTTTGTACATCAAATTTTCCTTCTAGTCATACAGAATTTGAGGTCCGACTTTGCGTCCATGGGCAACCGGGAAATACCCAATATCGTTGGGTAGGGCGTGTTTGTAGAAGGTACCATATACCAAGAGAAGATAATAAGCCGAATGTTTTACAATGTCTGAGATCCATTTGATTCTTAAATTCCATTACCTTGACATTAAAAACAGCCCCGTTTTATCGACCCTTAGAGCCCCCTCCTTAAATGGAAGGCCTAAAAAAAAGCGAAAAGGTTCCAACTATCCAGCCCCCCACTGGGGGGCTGGCGTGTACTCCTTATTAGATTACTTATTGAATTGCCTTAAATAGTATATACTTAGGAGATAGATGTTAAGTCCGGGAAACTTAGTTTTTGGTCATTTCGGACTCGTAAGTGTGACGATATATTCATCAGCCCGAGTTAACGGTTTACATTGATTATTAAATACCCCTAAATTGGATATAGCTGGGAGGTAGATATCAGGTAGATATCATAGTTTACCGTCATCTCGGACGTTGCGTTGACCACTGCCAGCATTGTTTTTTTTGGTATGGGAAATAAACGCTTATTTGTCCATATGAAATTTTCGGGAGCTGGGTAATTGGGGGGTATTATTGGGATTGCGCAGTTTCGGAGCTGTCCAAAGGAGGTGGTTGGGTAGTAAGCTATCTTCGTGAAGTCGATCCGAAGCCCGTGCTTTCGTGTCGCGAGCCTGAACCAGAGGCACTTGATGATCCTCCTCCCCAGCTCGAGCCACCATTTCCCCCGTTTCCAAAGAATGAGTTCCTAGGTTGTTCCTGTTGTCTCGATCCTCTATTCCCAGCCATATATCCAGCAGCAGCACCACCCAAAGCGCCACTCCAAAACCCAGGTTGCCAACCTTCATTTGCTCTTGTGCTGTATCGTTTGCCTGGGTATGGTGGCGGGGGGTCCCAAGTATTATCACCACCACCACCACCACCTCCGCCTCCCCAACCTCCTCCACCACCCCATCCTCGACCAGGTCGTCTTACTCCTGCAGCGGGTTGTCCACCGGCGGCTACCCACATCGAATACAGAATCCAGATAGCCACAGCCAGGAATATAATCACGAAGAGAGAAGTAGCCCAAGGTGAACCTTCCACACCACTAGAACTCTTATTACTCCCGCCCCAGAAACTAGAACCATATTTCTCCTCGCCCTTTTCGGTGAATAGAAGTCGATATTCGACGGCGCAAGATCCCTTTAATACGTATTCATCGTCTCGATTTGCGTAGCCTTCACATTGCACATCGGTGCTTCCCAATTTAAAGTCGTCAGGGAGATTCGCGACACAGGACCATTCGATGTCTTCTGTGTTGTAGCCGGAGCCTTGATTTGTACATCGGATAAGGTCGACGTTGTAGTGGCGACAGCCGGGGCCTTTACAGGTGAGTTGGGGGACGGCGGGGACTCGACGATGGGAGGTCTTCGCGTTAGCGCGGAGGGTGAGGGTTTTGACATTCGATAAGAGGATGGCGTCTTTGGGAGCTTTCTTAGCTAGGGTGGTGGGTGTGAGGAGGAGGGTGATGAGGGTTGCGCAGAGGAGGTTGAAGAGCTGCATTTTGGTTGATGCGGGGTTGTTAAATTGTGTTTTGTTGTCATGCCAGTTGAGGCAGTGTTTGGGCTTATATCATAGTAGTCCAACTTAATTTATAGATGAATGGAGAGGAGTGACGAAAAGGACAGATATACTTGATCGTTGGTGGCTGGAGGTGATGAAGAGGAGGCGGATGTCGTTGGTTCATTCAGCTTGAGGCTTACAGCCTTACCTCGTCATAACATCACCTATTTTGTCTCACCGCTTTTCAGGGGTCTTGAATTCTGCCACATAGGTCAACTGTTGACGATCATTGACTTCGAAGCTTCGCAATACATTCAAGATGCGCCAAAGAATCACCTTTATTCAGCAGCCCGAGGACTCAGTAGATCCAGATACGCTTAAAATCACAGACGAATCTATCTCGACTACGAATCTCAAAGCTGCGAGGGAGGATCGAATAACGTTTGGGTTCGATGAGCTCCCGCAAGAGCTATACCGTGTGCTTAAAGCAAGCCATGAGTTACATATAAGATGGGTTAGCCAAAGGGGATATGAATCTATTTCGCCGATGGTTTCGAGACTTTCGCCTGGTCTTCATGTTTTCTATACCCCGCAGAGGAATAGCAATAATTCGTAAATTGCGCCATGGTCTGGCTGTGCTACAACAACTAACAATACCAGGAGTTTATTATGTCCTTCTCTGAAGAAAGTATTTGGGGAAATTGATTGTATTTCACCGGAAGTATGCTCAAATATTCTTTGACCCTATATATACTTTTGCTAATCCCTTCCCAGGACTCCTTCACAACCCTCCCCAACGATCGATTCTCTCAATCAGCAGCAACACAATACTACACCCCCATTTCCTCCCTAGCCGAACTACAATCCTACATCGACCACAAACTTTGTCAAAACTCCGATCCCAGATGCCTCTCCCGTTCCTCTCTCCTCAGCTCTGCATCCTCAGTCGACATAGATTTCGACACCATCTCCCACACTCTCACCATAGCCGCATTCTGGTCCTCCCAAATCTGGGATCTAGACCTCGCAACCACCAAAAATCAACGTCTAGAAGTCGGGATCCTCTCCGTCGCCCCCCCAAGCGAACCAGAAGAACTCTCCCTCGGCGGATTCCTTACCGTAATAGGAGAAAACACCAAACCATCACCAACACTCTTCTCCTTTCCCGCTCGACATCATCCTCTTTCCGAATCTTTCACATCACACTACCTCAACCCCACTGGTCTCCATCCCACCCTGGAACTCTCGATATCCTCCAACACTCCTCCCTTCCCAGAAGATGATCGAGATTGTAGCCTCCATGCCCACCTCACACTGCCAAAACATATATTCCCAGATAAATATCAACTCTCCGATCCTTTATTCCTAGCATCCAAAAATTTGTCGAAAGTACAATACATCAGTTCACCAATCGACCTAGAAGCTCCCTCTTACACGATAAAAACTTGGGGCTCTGCCTTACTCCTCTCTCTTGCTCCCCCGGCTGATCAACCCTCCAAACCAAAAGATTTCACATCACAAATCCCCCTCCACCTCCGCTACCTCCCTCCTTCCCACTCCCCCCTTGAAAAAATCGAGATTCCATACCCGGTAGTGTTTTGGGCATGTACCGCGGAGGAGGGGAGTAAATTCCCGATTAATCCTTTTGATCGGACGAATCTGGGTTATGATGGGTTATTTGGTCCTAGAACTATGTTTTATCATCTGAACCCTAGGGGTGGAGAAGGTGGGGAGGGGTTGATGAATGGAATTCAAGTTCCGATTTTGGATTTGAGAGGTACGAAGTGGGTTGAGGTTGGGACCGCTGGGGTGGTTGCTTTGGGGTTTGCTTGGGTTCTGTGGTGTTTGGGGGCGGTCTGGTGGGGGGAGGGGTATGGGAGTGCAAAGGAGAAGAGGGTTGGGAGGGAGAAGAAGAAGTTGTGAGGAAGGAAATCAGGGATTCAGAGATAGGAATGAGATGTGATATCCCTAGTTTAACTTCACCAAGGAAATTGGTAATGGTAGCATGTCCTCAATTTTTGTGAATTGCAGTCTGCAGCTGTCGCGGCGTCGAAGCAATGATTGTTCCTTCCCTAATGAGTTCAAGTCGAAAATCGGTTGCGAATACAAAGTCGTTCCTTCGATCAACATGAGGGGATGTCTCAAGAATGGACCACAATTCGATGTGGCGCGAGGGCCGCTGAGGTCGAGATCGTGGAGTCGTCAAAGTCGTTCCTTCCCTAGCTTGACCTCGTCTCTGTTTAACCACAGGAATCTAGGTCGCTCCTTTCTCCTTACCTCGACACCCCATCAGCCCCTGTCCGTCGGGGAAGGCACTACTCGACATATCCACCGCTTGTTCTGGCTCGTGTGCTTCTTCCCTCTTACCTGACACCTCCCACCTCCCCACCAAGAGATGTTTGAGAGAAGGCACGACTCTGATATCAGCTACGCTTGGATATTTTCTTTCTTTCTAGAGGGCTAGAAATTATGGAAAAGGCCAGGTATTAAACTTTTGCATGACCTGCAGGTGGTGCTTCTTAATTTAAGTGGTGTTATTTGCTGGCTTATTGGGATGGTTACTCGCTGGCTTTTTGTAGAAGATTTACTTACCAAAATGTAAAGTCTAAAGACCTCCGCCAAGCTAGGATTGGAATCAAGGTTTTCAGATACAAAGTTAATGACGGCAAAAATTTCAGCTGTACTGTTTTGCCCAGAAATTTCGAAAGACCCCCCTAGCCGCGAGGGTGTAAAAATACCAACATCACAAGCACGCGGAAAAATACTGCCAGAACTGCTACTGGTTACTTGTTCGAGATTTCATAGTCCGTAACATGATATACAATCTAAACAAAGGGATATATAACAATCTGCAAAGTATAATACATCGCCAAAGAAGCAAAGGAAAAAATTCCCTCAATTCGTAATTTCGTAAACATCGTTAATCGTCGCTCGGCGATGTGTCGCTCCCAACATCATGCCCACCACCAAGAAGTGGATGATTGGGATCATGAGCAGCTAATTGAGCACTAAGCTCAGCAACTTCAGTCCTCTGATCGACTTGAGCCAGCAAATCCAGGTTGTGGACTAGCGAAACTGGTACGTGTATGGGCTGTACTGGTTGAGGTGCTGCTGCAACTGGTGGTACAGCTCTCATCATAATCTCTAGCTCTTTTTGAAAAGCATTTAATTCTGCTCTCATAACTTTCATGCTGACCCAATTCGATAAGGAGAGAGACATGTACTCGTCTGGTCCTCCTGGAGAGTACTGTCTGTCTGATACAGAGAAGCGTGCCAGGATATCCATTCCGTTACATTCAAAAAATGGACGGGGAGGCGGTAAAGGGATAGGAGGACGAGGGAGCCCGTCCAAGTCAGCTCTCGACCCCGGTTCATCCGTAAAGGCGACGTTGTTGCCGCTGATAAAGGATAGGGATTTTATTTGTGCTAGGGTACTCCATCTGAAGTAGCTGAGCTGGAAGGTTGGTTTTCTGGGTCTTGAAGTGCTCTCTTTTTGCTGCGAGGGTCGTTCAAGAGCTGATTTTGTCAATTTTGCATATTAGGTATGATGAGGGGGATACACTTACGAAGAGAAACAACGAATTTGTTGATCGAGTAGAATATAGGTGTTGCTTCAATATTGATGAGCTTACAAGTCTGAAGTATGCCCACTATAGGGTGTTTGTTTGAATTTGATGAATCCAATTCTTTGCATGGCACCTTTGTGGCTGGGACCATAATTTCATCTGGGAATGCCAAGAGATATTCAAATATCTAGGAAATATCAGCTTCTTCGTTCTTGGGATTTAGGGATATCATAGAAGAAAGATTGGATGTGAAACTTCACATCCAAGTTGTAGATTTTTTATCCAAACAATATGGTCATGCTCCTTTGACAACCCCTTATATGCCCAGAACCAGTACTACCGGAAACCAGAATCGGAAACGTCATATTGAAGAAATGACATACCTTTATACGAATTTCTGCAGGCATGTCCATCAAAGAAGTGCGGCTCATTGTACCAATCATGGTAGAACTCATGATATCGGACATCTGATAGTGAAAGTCCCCTTGTATGACGGGAAACTGGGTGAACTGGGTGTCCCGGATATAGGACCGACTTCCTTTGTAGATGGCAAGCTAAATGCTGCAAGTTGTTACTCGTCCTTCAAGTTCACGATGGGGATTTATTGGTGTTGAGGTGGTTTGAAGCCCAGATTGGTGGAATCCCCGTGATGCAGTTTCAACGCCACCAACTGCAACGGTGTCTCGGAATGCTCCAGGCTAGCTGCAGGAAGGGAGAAGGCTCGTGGTGTTCTTGCTTGACCTTGGTCTTCTGCATAGAACTGACGACGTCGGCGCTTGATGCTAGAATCGGATCTTCCAGTGTATGCCCTTTGGGGGTCGAAAGAAACGGCGAGAGGTGGCCGTCGCCGTCACACGACAACTTCATGCGTCGCGTCGACGCACCAAGTGGAGCGCGGGGTGCAGATGCTTCTGATAGCTTCTGATAGGATGCTTGACAACGTTTTCCTGGTGGGTTGGAGATCCTAAGAACACCTTCGAAAAGGCGGTGGAATAATGAGGCAAAGGGGACAGCCAGTGATGGAAAGGACTGGGGAGGTGGTATGATGGCGTTGGTGGAAGATGTCGGAGAGAGGCTGCGAGAGAAGATTGGGGAGATAGGTAGGATGGGAAGGTTCGTTCAATACGGGAGAGAGCTCCCTGGAAGGCACGAAGCAACGCAACCAACCCAACCCTCATTATGCCGGCCCTCACTAGCGTGACAACAGACTTGTCCGATGAGCACCTCTTTGGGTAGCCAGATCCCTTTGTCGGCAGGAGTAGTAACCTACCTCCAACCCCGCTGGAGAATCACAACAACAAGCATTCGACATCGTCAATTCGAAGCAGCAATCAACGCTCGATTAAATCCAATTTGGCATCCCAGGTCAACATCAATTTGTTTTCAGAAGATAGATTGCCCGCCACTAGCTTCAAGAATTACCGTGCTGTGCTGTGCCTCCTATTAGCTGCAGCGGCTGGGCCTGCTCATACCCCTACCATAACAACCTAGCTCCCCAGAGCTGCAAGCAAGGCAGCTTGTCTTCCCCGCCATCAACAATCGAGCCACTCTTTTTACCCGACCTCGTCATACAAGACTCCAGCTCAAAGACCTTTGCCGTCTTTCTGCGACTGTCACTCACACTTCTCCAAAATTCGAGCATCGGCGGGATCTTCTCTGATTAAGATATAAGAGAACTCGTCTAGCCATTCTCGTTCGCTCCCTCGCAATACCAAAGGCGCAATCGCAATGGCTTCAGCTTCCGAAGGAGAGGATGTTTACGCAACAGTAAGTTGCTTCCCCACCCTTACTCCCCCCATTCATTCCCCGCGGCTGTTGATCATACTGACTTTCGGCCATCCAGCTTCTTTTGAGTGACACTTATCTTCCTGGTTCGTATTTCTCCGTGGGTTTCACAAAACCAAGCTTACAAGAGCTTCTATAGGTGTTCTGGTGGTGGCACACTCATTGCGCGATGCCGGCACAACAAAGAAGCTGGCTGTGCTCATCACAGAAGATACCGTGTCGAGCAGTGCAATAAATCAGCTACGGGTATGGAGAATCTCTTGCCCAAGCCTCCAGTTATACGGGCTAACATACGGCAGCAAATATACGACCACATCATTCCAGTCGAGCGTGTGGTCAATCAATCCCCAGCAAACTTGTTCCTCATGAACCGAGCCGATCTACATTCAACCTTTACAAAAATCAATCTATGGAAATTGCTACAATTTCGGAAGATAGTCTATGTGGACGCGGATATGGTTTCAATTCGGGCACCAGATGAACTTTTTGATCTGCCACAACCTTTCTCCGCGGCTCCAGATATTGGATGGCCGGATATCTTCAATACTGGCCTGATGGTCTTGACTCCAAATATGGGTGATTACTATGCATTACTTGCTATGGCACAGAGAGGAATTTCTTTCGATGGTGCAGATCAAGGTCTTCTCAATATGCACTTCAAAAACACCTTCAACCGCTTGAGCTTCACCTACAACGTTACGCCGTCTGCCCACTACCAATACTTGCCTGCATATCGACATTTCCAATCGAGTATCAGTATGGGTCATTTTATTGGCCCAGACAAGCCATGGACCCAGGGAAGAGAAGCCCATAAAGGTTCAAATCCATACGATGAAATGGTCGGGAGATGGTGGGCAACTTATGATAGACATTTCCATGAATCGGTAAGTACTGCGCTGCTTATTCTTCCATTCCCCTAACAGTTCGTAGTCTGTCGACAGTTCAACTCAAGGAAAGTCTACTCTTGTACATTACCATACGAAAGGCGAATTTCATCCAACCACGGTTGGCAATACCTTTACCGACTACCACAGTGAGGAAACCCATTCAACAGAATCCCACGTAGCAGCACCTCATATAGAAGAATCCCATGTGGCAGAACCTCAGGTACCATCCAGGACAGAGGGTGAGCCACTCAGTACAATGCCAGAAATTGGTAGTGAGATGTCATATGGCGCAGCTACCTCTGCGCGAGGTGCACCTCCTTTGCACGAGACCCATTTGCACGAGACCCATTTTCACGAGGCTCATTTTCATGAGACTCCTTTGCATGAGACCGCCGAATTCCCGAAAGAGAAGGAAGAAGCTTATGTTCCCCCAGTGCAGGAGAATCTGGACAGGGAGAGGGAAAGGGAGATCCAATACCAACCAACTTGGGATGCAAGAACGTTAGTCTGTCTACACAGCCCGTCACGATATAATACTGACCAAGTACAGTGCCCCACCGCCGTCGGACTCCCGGCCTGAAGCCTCAAATTTCCCCTCTGCCCACTACGAAATGTCCTCCGATCCCACGCCTTTCCAGGCTCCGCCGAGATACCCAGATCCTCCGAAGGATATGTATTATGAAGTCCCCAAGACTCCAACATACCAGAAGCCTGCTCCAATTTTCCCCTGGGAGAAGGATGCACCAAGGCCAACAAGAGTATTTCCTGAAGACCACCCTGAAGTGACTGAGCCTTCCAACAGTGCCGTTGAATTTGCCCCAGAACCAACAGTATCCTCTGAACAACATGAACCGGTAACACCTGTCGCGCCTGAGACACCTACCACTCCCATCATACAGCTCACACCCGCTGATCCATGGCAGAATTATTCTCGTGGAAACGCCTGGGACGAGATCCCTGAGATTGAGCGGTACATCGGAAACTTGCAAAAGAATCGCAAGGGAAATATCCAAGTACTGCAGGGATACGGCTCAGGTATTGAACAAGTTTCCAGTCCAGGGGCCCGAAGGCATAGTATGAAGCTCACCGATTTCCCGACAGAGCTTGAAAGACCTAGTCTCCCTGTGACTCCTGCTCCTATTCGAAGACCAAGCTTCTGGGGAGAGGAGCGAAACGATCAAGGCGAACTACCAGCTGCAGAGGGAGTTCCTTCCCAGGAGGAATGGGTACGACTTACTTTAAGCGCGCACTTTGTCCAACTACTGATCCTGTACAGGATCCTACAATCCAGCTGGAACAACTGGCCCGTCGGCAATCGGATGTACTAGCTCACAAACTTGCTAATGCGCCCCCCGAGCTTCCTTCTCGATCGCTGCCGTATGGATCTGAGGGTGTGAAATCGCCTACTTATATCCCCCAGCATGCTAGTGCGGAACCAACCACGGACTCAACCCCACGCACTCAAATCGAAGAACCAAGTTTTCAAGGACCAGGGGCTTTGTTCGAGAAGGGGGAGACGTTTCCTTCGAAATCGACTCCGGAGCCTGCCACCGAGGAGGAGATGGATGTCCTCGAAACATAGGGGACTCTTTACTAATAATGTTTAATATTCCAAGCCCCGTCTTGTACAAATAGGATTGGCATTGCGATGCATATGGCATTTTCTTGCACCACTTTTTTTTTCTTCTGTTCTTTTTGCTTCGAGGTTCCTCTTTTTTCGTGCGACGAGGATGGATGGCCTGTGCCATATGCATTCAGCATCGCTCGAAGCGTTTCTTGTGCATTGCATCTCGCTGTATATTACCTTTCTGGAGGAAGAAGAAGCGTATTTCCTGGATTTTTGGGGCGATAATGTTCAGGGGATGAGTTATGCGGAGGGGGATGCTGGAATTTGGACGAGCTGAGATGGAGAGACGAAATAACATGTTGGAACTGAATTGGGAGGGAAATGGGATCATGGGTTTTTGCCGTTGACTGGACTTTGACAGATACCCCCTTGTTAATGAATGGAAATTGATGAAATCTCGGATTTGGTTGATTTTTTGGGTGTTTGCGTGATTTCGTGCTACGTATTTTTTATTTGGAATTTCTTGCGGGGTTTGGGTCGGTGTTGATGGTTGGAAGAGTGCGAGTGCTCTCTCTGTGTGTGTATATGCTATTATTGTAACGGTTGTTATAAAGTACCTAGTAGATTTTGTTTATATTCTCTGGTGCCACCTACCGATAGCTGTTGGAGCTATTTCTGGGTTACCCATGAATTGAGGTACCTTGCTTTTTTATCTTCTTTTACGAGGGTGTTTAGAGGTATTTGTAGAGATGTTTGATGATCTTTTTTTTCGTTAGGCTGTGAGGAAGATTTAGGGGGTGTTGGTTGGTGAGGAGGTTGGGAGAGAAATATAGGTTGTTTGTAGGTCACTTACTAATTGCTACGAAGAAAATCAGCGCAGCTTGTAGGTAACCTATGAATAGTGTATACCCTCTTTATTACTTTAAAGGATTTTTAGGGGTGTGTATGTATGTAAGCCTTTTTAAGGTTTTGCTAGAGGCTTCGAGGTATTGAGGTGTTTGTTTTGGTGTAATGTTTTGATTTCGCACCTTTTTATTAATATGTTCTTTTTGGTAAAGTGAGGGGGCGGGAGTGTATCTTATGGTTGGGGTTCTGCCTTCTTTTCTTTATTTCTTGTGGGTTTTGAAGGGAGCATTTTTTTGCTGGGTGGATTTTTGGGGTGGCTGATCTTGAATATATGTTTTCGGATAGATTTTATTCATATGTGAGATTGCTGATGGGAGTGATGGTATGGCCTGATAATGAGCGAGTGCTTTGCTCTGTAACACTAAGGAGTGCAGGAAGTTGTAAATGGATAAGAGGTACGCAAGACTTCCTCTTTCCCAATGGAAATCAAATTAATTATTCTACATGGCTCGAATAATTGAATTTGCGTTGCCTTGATTCTTCCGTTACCTTGCTTTGGGGATTTTGTTTTTTGATATGCTTTGCTGTATGACTTTCTTTCTATTGGTTCACAGTACTCGGTTTGTTATTATTTTCTCTTTTTCGATGTTCTGCTTCGGTCACTGCTCCACCTAGGCTTCTCACATTACTTTGAGAAACAGTTGGAGATAATTGATATTTGTTTGAGAAAGTTCAGAAGACTTTGGAAACTAGCCATCTTGATTCTCCTTTCCCCGCATAGTCCTGGAATGGAAAAGATGTTTAAAAACTACTGGAGTAGCATAGAGAGAAGGGTTTTTGTGTGCGTGCTACGTAGAAACTGGTTCTATTCTCAAAGCTTTGGTTTTGCTTGTCAATGTGGTTTTTGATGATGATGATAAGTGGCTATCAGGACATAAATTGGTGTTCTTGTCATAATTCACAAACCGAATTCAGCTACAGCCCTGTAGTAATTATCACATCAAGCACTGATCCGATAAAGAACTTTGCGTTAAACATTTGAGGTGGAGATCGCGATAAACATGGAGAGATCAGCACATTTTAATTTTCATCGTGGAGTAGGGTCCATGATCTACACGATGAAGTTGCGATCTTCTGTGTGCCACATTTCACCTTGATCTCCCGATCTCTCCACAGTTGAAGATAAGCTTTTGAGTTACCCCGTGGAATGGTCTAGAACAAATTGTGTTTATTCAAAGTTAATTTCTTCAATTTGTACTTAGAATGTTACATGGAATGATTCATTTTACATTACTCCAGGAGGCCTAAATTGCCATAATTCGTTGGAAAAGCGAATGACCAAGGAAATATTCTAACTTTATACAAGTGGGTAAGTAACAGGGGGCTTTTTACAAGCATACAGCTACCTCCCGACTTATTCATCACTCAAAAAAACAAAAAAACTCAAGCACCAGCGCCTGGCCAGCGCGAGCAATCAACCGGACCATGTTTCTTTTTCTCTCCGTCCTTCCTTTTCTATTCCATTATAGCTTAACACCTTATCACTTGTTCGAGTACGTAACAGCCGTTGTCCTAGTTTCCACAATAGCCCTCGCGCTATCCCCATCATCAATCCAACTCCCATTCCCACTTCTCCCACCCAGTTCTTGCGAAGAAACACTAACACCGTTCTTCGTGTGCGCTTGACTACGACCCTCCACCAGTGTCTCCATCCCATATTCAGGATCCACATCGCGCTCGTTATCGAATCTTGAGTAGGAGCGTAGGTTTGGAACAGCAGGGATGTTGCTGCTTTGAAGGGGATTACTTTTCGATCGCGAACGAGATGTACCACCGATTGCGTTGGACTTGTTCTTCGATGTGCCCCCTAGAGAGCTTACCATGCCTGGCGCGACGGCTCGGAGGAATGCGCGGAGGGTGGGGAGACAGGCGCAGATTATGAGGAGGTTGGCTTCGACGCAGATCCAGGCGGAAACTGGACCACCGCCCCAGGTTTCTGGATTCCGAGTTAAGGATTTGTATTTAGAGTGAGGAATTGTTTTGGACTTACGATCTACTTCACCGAGGGAAGTGATAAGAAGAGCGAAGCGAACAATGGAGGTGATGACTGTTCTAGAGAGGGATTACCATCAGCGTTATGAAGGAAACACTAATCTCGCCAGGAATTCATACGCAGATCCGACAGTGAAAGTAACAAGAAGTCCAATCTTCTTCTTACGGGACATCTGAAGGTTAACAACCATAGGAATTGGAATGAGAATGATCATAAAGTCCACGATAACGGCGATGGCCGCTTGAGCTTCGAATAGTGCCACCCGATTGATACAAGTACCATCAATACCTTCCACCAACGAAATATCCCAACCCAAACGTAAAGGGGAGCAAACGAAGATTGCAGCCCAGAATATTGCTATGTTCGAGCCCATATTGACGAACATTGTGAACCATACAGAGTAGTTGAACCACGGGCTCTGGTTTCCGAGGTTCGAGTAGAAAATGAGGATGACTTGTTTGGCAAGTGCCGTAGGTACGGTGTAGACGACTGGAGGTGCTCGGTCAGTATTTTTAGAATTGGAACCTAGAACATTAGCACTTACTGGCATTAAGGTAGACTCCAAACTTGACGAAGACAGCAAATTGTGCAATGGGCATCTCAAATGCATGGAGGCCAATGTATTTAAGAATAAAGGAACCTTGAAGACGAATCAGAAAAGTGTTGCCCGTCAGGGAATGGTAATGTACTTACGCAATATTAGAGCCTGAATGGCGATTGAGAATAACTATCATTGTAACAAAGTTAGAAGGCGAATTTTTATATAACTTGAACGAAACATCACGGTGACAATCGCTTACCCAGGCAATGACCAGGCATACTATTAAATCATGTAAGCAAAATGTCACAGTGTAAACGGGAGAAGAATAAACAAAACTTACAATCATCTAGCCCGAGAGTTTTTCGGATGACACCCTTCACATACAAACGAGAACAAAACATAGCAAAAGCCCATGGTATTCCAATACCGCACAGCCAGTAGGTGGCAATATTCCCATTCCTCTGCGGATTATCGAAGTCGACCACATAATTTGGATACTGTGGCAAAATTGGCATCACCACCTGCGTGCCGTTAATAAAAATGGCCGACATGGTGTTTGAAGGTATGATTCAAGTCTAGTTGAATGGCAGAAAAGATAAAAGAGAGACTAAAGATGGACAAGGAAAGGTGTAGTAGGTATGAGATTACTTAAGTTCTCTACTCGTCCCTTGATCGATACACTTCCAGGGTTCTTTTTTGAGTTCATTGGTCGTGCAGCAACTTAAGATCTGGGAGACGGTGGCCGGTTTTGATCGAAGAAAAACAAGCAACGCCCCTACTGCGAGCTTCTTCCAACCCTGTACTGGCTTCGGGGAGCACACCACACCCACCGTTGTCACCAGGTTGAAGGGGAAAGGAGCTTTATCTCAGGGGAAGATGGAACAAGACCCTTGGATAGAAGCAACGCTGCGGTACTTTCAGAGTTTGGGCAGGGGAAGGGGGCATGGCGAACATGCCGGTACACTTCAGGACTGTCAAATGGTGTGTCAATTCTGTAATCAAAACATTCAAAGATTGTAGAAACACTGATATGGTGACGATTTACGGAATTTTGACGAGGCGCGTATAACAGTTTAGCACAAAAATTTCCTAACTCTTCACCGAAAAGTTGTCCAATTGAAGAATTGACACCACCGACAACAGCTGCTGATTTGTGGAGAACCCAAAACCAATTTTTATAACCCATGGAATTAAGCATGGACGTCGTGATAGAGTAGCACGTACCAATCCATTATTGGTCGACGGTTAAATCTAGGTTTTGAGTGGGGGCTCCAGTTTTGCATAACCTTGAGGAACTGACGAGTTGCCCTCAATTTTGTCCAACAAGAAATCTAGAGAAATAGGGTAATTTGAGTCATTTGATAAGGTATAATAGGAAATATCGATTCATTTTGAGATGGTATGAATCGATCCACAGATGGCCCCTC
Organism: Hymenoscyphus fructigenus; assembly: GCA_001414455.1. Taxonomy (NCBI): domain Eukaryota; kingdom Fungi; phylum Ascomycota; class Leotiomycetes; order Helotiales; family Helotiaceae; genus Hymenoscyphus; species Hymenoscyphus fructigenus. The sequence goes on along the minus strand of LKUV01000002.1, from coordinate 934,783 downwards.
ACTGAGGTGTTTTGTTCGACAAATTTGGTTGCTTTTGCGAGTGAAGTCCTTTTTAGGTGCCCAACGCAACGCTAGGAAAATTGGTGATATCAAAAGGAATATTTGGACCATAAAATGTTCATAAAAGTTCAGTCTCCGGAGGCTGAAGAACGGCGACGAGAAGCAACGGCGTAAAGCACAACCCATCGATTGAACTAGTGTTTAGGTTTCCGAAGGAATACAGCTTTCTGATTCGTCAATATACCTTGTTGCCCCTCTCTTTTACGTTCGAGATTCTGGGCCGGCGTGGTAACCCTCTTTATGAGCGGAAGAGCCCATCCGATCCCCGAGGAACTTTTCCTGTAGACAAATTTGTTGAAAAGCATCAACACTCGATCTTTCAGATTGTCTCAGCCTTGGTGACGCAAACAAAATTCCTTGCAGCCGGGTGTCGTGATAACTCGTAACGTTTTCAGCATAGATCAGTGGACTGAACATTGATTTTTGGTTTTGTTTTTGGGCGTTGTTTCCTGTCGATTTTGAGCCTCATCAGAACCGTGAAACTTAACGGCTCAACCGACTTTAGGCAGAGAGAGGTCCTTCTCTTTTCCTTCTGTGCCGACTCAAGCGATCTTAAAACTTCCGAGAGGTCTCCCAGACTCCCAGACTCACGCGTGCTTCAAGGCCCCGGAGGTTGCATTTTAGGCTTCTTCGGTTATTGACCAGTTTTAAGATAGCCGACCATCAAATCATGGTTGCAGATTGGCTTTTCCTGTGCCATAAAGACCCTTGCTGCCATGCGGAAAGTTGGGTGGTTAAATGTGGAGACTCGTGAGAACCCCCAGGTCATTGTTATGGGGGCTCCGCTTAACGACATAGACGCGAGCGAAGACTTGCCCTTTTTCATACAATTCCGAGAAATATTAAATTGGCTGCATTGAGTCGAGGAAATTGGAGAGTGAACAAAGTCCGGAAGACGGATAGAAGACCTCGTGGAAGCCCTGAAAGTAATATAAGAAGCATGGCGATGCCGTAATAAAACCGTTTCTTGACCATCCAGCCCACTGTCTCTACCAACTTTCGTGTCTTTTTGTAACCAGCATCAGCACGGTAGGTCTCTCATGCGTTCCGTGTTCCCCGGAAGCCGAACTAATTGTTATGTTTCAGTTACAATAGATTCTTGTCAGACAAGATAATTGACCATACACAATGCTCACCAAAACTGGAACTCAAACTGCTGCGGCGGTACTTTTGTTACAGGTTGTGTCGGCGTACACAACGCCAGGTGGTGTAAGTACTCATTAATGGCTTCTTACCCCTCTTTCTAGCAACATTTTGATCCCCCAAACTATGCCTAAATATTCTATCCGCAAAAAAAAACAATGACTGACGAGATTCAAAATCAGTGTGCCGCTCTGGTGTCCGCCGGACTTAAATCCCAGGTCCTTTACCCAGGAACTACCTCTTATACTGCTCGTGAAGCCTCATACTGGTCGGCAAGCGCACCTTTAGCACCACTATGCATTGTGCAACCACGCAACACGGCTGAAGTCGCGACTGTCATTAAAACACTCGGATGCTCCAATGGAAATTTCTCGGTTCGAAGTGGTGGTCATGGGCATTGGGCCGGAGCAAGCGACATCCATCAAGGAGTTACCATAGATCTTGGATTAAGTATGTACCCCCTCCAACTCCCTCGCCAATATCTAGGACTTTTTGTGGCTACGTCGTAGTTGGAAACCATGTACTGATACTCCGCAGTGAACGCTACCACATACAACGCAGACACCACTCTCGCAAGTATCCAACCTGGACCCAACTGGGGTTCTGTCTTTGCAACTCTCGAGGCGCAAGGAGTTGCCGTTGTAGGTGGGCGTGATGCAAATGTTGGAATTGCCGGCTTCCTCACTGGAGGTGGAAATTCCTATTACACCGCTCGTTATGGAATGGCCTGTGATACCGTCGTAAATTACGAAGTCGTACTCGCCAATGGCAGCATTGTCAACGCAAATGCTTCATCAAACACGGATTTATTCAAGGCGTTGAAGGGTGGTTCTGGAAATTTTGGAATCGTCACTCGCTTCGATATGCAAGCATTTTCTACTACCGGAATATGGGGTGGTATGCGAGTAGCCGCTCGAGAGTATGGAGATACCCTTATCACTGATCTGATCAACTTCACAAACAACCAACAATCCACTCCTGCGGATGCGTTCATTGTGGGGCTTTCCCTAAAGTCTCCAGGCAAGCAAAGCTAACATCCCGTTAGATCAACTTCACCTATAACCCGGGTTCATTCTCTGATATTGTTATCGCCATGGTGACTGTCGACACTGTTGGAACTGTTGATGCTCCGGCATTTGACGAAATTGCTAAAGTGCCCACTCTCGTAACAGATCTCCGAACTCGAACAATGACCGACATCACAACTCAATATGTTCTCCCAAGCGGCTTAAGAAATGTTTGGTTTACTCTGACCATGCGAGCTGATGCTTCAATCGTCCAAAAAGCAGCCACAATGCACGATGACCTGGTTGCTGAACTCAAGACTCTCATCAACGCTACCGAATTCACAACTCAATGTTTGTTCCAGCCAATTCCAGCCTACCTCGCCGAGATGGCCGTTGCTAAGGGGGGTAACATGCTTGGAATGGATGCTGTCAAGGACAACGCTTTGATGTGGCTCATTACCGGTACCGTCAATACCGAAGCTCAAGAGGCCATCATGCGAGAGAAGTTGACCGCATTCTCCGCAACCCTCGAGCAATACGCAACTGATATGGGAGGCAACATGGCCTGGAGATATCTCAACTACGCCGATCCAACTCAAGACCCTCTTTCCACGTATGGCGCTGCAAACATCCAGTTCATGAAGGATGTTGCTACAAAGTATGATCCGGAGCAAGTCTTCCAGAAAAAGGTGCCTGGCGCGTTCCGAGTATCTCGATTATAGAATACCAGGCGCGTTGGCGGGCGAGGGATGTATATAATGACGTTTAATGATATAATAATTCGAATCTACATGAAAAATTTAGCATATTGTGAGCGATACTGAGTGAGTTAATAATGCATTGTACCTGGCAGACGCGATTTAATTGATTGCTGATTTTAAAGATCCATTTCTCATTTCCCATTTCCCCGCAACTTGACTCCGGTCTCGACTCCGATGCCGGTTCTGTCTCCGAGCTCATGGCAGTCCAAACAGCGTGAGAAAAGATTAGAGTAGAGTAGATTTTAAGACGCTACTCTTGCTCTAGAGTACTTACTCTGATTTACTCAGAGTTACTCAGAGTGACGTCGGGCCGGTTGTCGGGGTATGGACCCAGTGTAGGAGAAGTATTAGAGCACTTAAACAAATATCTTAACAGCCGTTTTAGATTATAATAATAACGTTTTTAAATATATTTTTAATTATATAGATAGCTATAAGTATTAATTTAGCTAAAAAAAAAAAAGGCTTTATTTCCATTTTAGGAAGTACAACTTGCCGTCGAAAATCCTTTAACTGTCGACAAAAATAATAAATTACTTCAACTATAATGCAACCATCAAGAACATCTTAAAGTACGCATTTTTTACAAGCGCGATGGGACTCGTATCACTCGAGACTCAATGTGTATGCATGGCAAGACATGCACCTCCGCAACCGTCCATCGCAAAAAACAAACCCCATTTGTGTAGATGGAGTCTTACTGTTTAGTTTTTAAGGAATGACTGTACTAGATTACTTCCCAGCACATAGATTAGGTGTTTCTAGCTTTCTAGTTTTATTTTTGAGTTCCAGCTCCTGTACTTCCACAAATCATCGAAATTGTCTAATGGTTCAGCGGGGCAATTTCTCAGAAACATACCAAGGTGCTTGAGTGATGGGTCAGCGAGATGCAAGTATGCTACCCACTCCTCCAACTTCTCTCTAGAATATTGAATTTCGAGCTATCAAAACTCTCAATGAGTTACGAGGACTTATGGACGTTCCTTCTTTCAACCCAACTGTAAAAACTCTCGTCATTCTTTCACTAAAAATATACTCAAATAAAGTCTTTTTCATCGATACCGAGTACTGTGGAAAGACAACTACCAAATTCTTGACCCAATCCTTCCACCACGTGTGTTCTGCTATGCTCCTCAGAAAAGCAACCTTCTTTTGAAAAATGTTGTATGATTAGCTATCTTAGATAAGTTATCATAATTTCGACAGTAGTATTTTATTCGGTAGCAAAATATAATGATCACAAATACCAATTTTATTGTTTTGATTTGGTTTTCAGCGAGGGGGTGATTAACCGCGAGAGGCCAGTTATCAAACTACGGACATGAATGTATGCTTCCTATGAAGCCCGCGAGTTCGTCAACACATAATAGGGTCTTCCAGTTTAGTTTTTTTTTGTTTTTGATAGCCTCTGATTGTTTGTATTTAGTGATATTCATACGAAATCTGGTGTCTCTGAGGTGTTTTTCCTGTTATTTTTCTCTGGGTAACTGGCACGTGTATACTTGAGTGAGAGGTTGAGAGGTTTGTGGTGAGACTTGGGCTGTTAAAGTCTGGACACAAGTGTCTCTTTCCTGTCTTTTATTTCTCTCTCGTCCCAGTCATGTCGGGTTCCACATGAAATTTTGAAATTCGAGATGACTATCTAGCTGGGTAAGTGGTTTAGCTATTGCCCTCAGCACTCTTCAGATTATTGCTTCAGCTTTTCTTGAACACCCTCTGCTACTATCTGAGAAGATTGAGGATCTGGTTTCATACCCTTTACTTGGGCCAGTATTTAATGAACTTCCCCACCCAATTTTCAGCTCATTTCTCGCCGACACATCACCCCCTTTTTTTCCACTACCAACACACATATATAATTCAAATCTGGGTATTTTTGTATACAAAGTAGTGGAAAATGAAGCTCTATCCATGGAAATCATTATCCCCTCTATGGTCTACCACATTTTGGAGAGTCTTTCTCAGGTTACTAATTACATCATCTATCACCTTTTGGGGTACCCTCTTCCACTCCTGTACCCACATACGCTTCAAATCTGCCTTGTTATTCGGTTGTTTCTTCCTCTTACGTAGCTGCTGTCTTATATACCTCCAGATTTGCTCTATTGGGTTCATATCCGGTGACTAAGCAGGGTGAAGAAGCCTCCAAATGGAATAGTAGTATAATACCTCTTTGGTTACCTTGTGGCTTTGGGGGCCAGCGTTATCTATAACTAAACACATAATCTTTCCTCTTCCCATCTTCCAAAGTTCCTTATACCAAGGAAAGAGCTTTGGCTTGAGATACCCCTCACAAAGCCAGCACCAATCCACCCCCCCCTTTACCCCTATCACCCTCTTATACGCCTGTTTGTGAAGGAAGTTGTAGAGTTCCGCTCGCTTTCCGGGTACCCTACGTCCTTTACTAGCCCAGTAGTCCTCCTTGGCCTGTTCTAGCCGGTTGAACTCCTTCTCTGCGAGGTGTAACCATTGTGCGTTCACCTCAGCTAAATGGGTCTCCGCGCCTTGACTTCTTGTGTTGTTTCCGGGTCATATATATGATAAGGACCTTGGCGAGAACCTAGGCAGATGGCGCCAAAGAACTGTCCATCTGAATACCCGTTTACTGTCTCTGACCAAATGTCCTTGTAGTAGTATTCGTCCTCCTTTTGCTAACACTGATCTAGGCCATCGTCGAGCTCCATACGCAAGGCAGCAGCGTCTATAAACACTACTTGAGAGAGGTCCATTTTGAGGAGTTGTTCAGCTAACTTATCGCGTTGTTTCATAAGAACCGGGGTGCGTTTAGGCTTGAATCCTCCCCTTATAAAGGAGTAACCAGCATCATATAAGATCTGTTGAAAGGTCGATTCCGAGAGGTTCTTACTCTTGTCTCAGTTACTCCAAAGACCTAGGTCACAAAGGTGTAATATATTCAACTTCTAGCACTCATCTTATGTACTTGTAACCTTGGAAATAACTCTTCTTCGTAACTCAGGAGTGACTTTAAGTGGTTGACTAAGACAAGGTTTATTTGCGACGTTCATAGGTATATCGAGATTTGACCCCTTATATTACCGTTCCGAGTATGTGCGACATGCTCCTTGGCCCTCCTCCTAATATCCCTAACTCCACCCTCTCCAACAGATTAAGACTCGTCATTTCTACCTTGCCATAGGAGGAACTCTTGCTTGTTAGTGTTCTGTCCAATTCTGCTAACAATTATAGTGCGTTGCCAGACAGGGACCTCACGGCGCGAGGTCTTATTTATGCACTCCTTGCGCCCCTTTGATTTTCTGTGTTTTTTGGCCATTTTAGTGTTGTGGTTGTTAATTAATTGTGAAGTGAAAAGTATGTGTTTGGGTGGTGACCGCTTCATTTTGGTGCTAAAAAAGTGGTGACAAGCTGAAGGAAGTTCATTAAATACTGCCCCAAGTAACATTCTCGAATAGTAATTATGATTATCCTAAGCTATTTCCAAAATCACCTAGTAAGGCAGATTTGCGGAGAGCAATAGCAATATATATATATACCTTAGTTTCGCAAGTTATGACCTACAATATTGGTTTCCAAGACACAAGATAGAAAATGGGAAATCAAGAACGATAGCTAAGAGACCTAAATCTTCAGTGATAACCATTATCGCGCTTGCAACTTTTTAGCCGTCGAGTGGATACCAGAGAGCAAGTCAGGCTTCAAAAATCAAGATCCCAGCACTTTAGGAGATTCAACTTCAGCTTTGAAAAATACGATTTGGCGATTACTACATGATATCTTGAAGCCGTTCCGTTTGGCTAGCCTCCTACTTCCTATGTAATTTTGCAGATATTGACAATCATGACTCGAAGGTGCTCGGATTTGCAGTGGAGATGCTTATTCGATTTCACTGCAGTCGATAACTCGACAGTATTTTTCATTTCGGTAGTAAGAACTTCGATTGTCCTTTCTGTACATAGGCTTTGTTTGATCATGGAAAGAGAGAAGTGGCGCAACTTAATGTTTTGGTATAGTCTTTCCCGGGGAGTGTTTTAGATATTTGGTAGGCTCATGCGTCTTTCATTGACAGTCCTTGCAAGAATGCATTGTTTCTTGTTGGCTTTTGGAAATATGCTATCCCTTATGCTGATAGAGTCAAATACTTTTCAGCAGTCCGTATGTTCCAGACAGTTATCAGTTTCAAGTCTACAAATCAGAATGAAAAGAAGATCTAAATTCGCAGTAACCTGGCAACTTATGCGAACTCCTTACCTCCTTCTTTCATGAGCATCATTGCTCATCGTAGTCACTCAATCAAGTCCCTTGAAATACTCACCTAAACCTCTGGAGACCACACTATCACATCAAAAAGATACGCTGCTTGTGCCGAATGCTTGAATGTTCTCGGTGTACATAATTAACAAACAATGTACATCCCCAAGTCTCAACATCACCTCCAAATCTTCGAACCCCTCCAAAAGTAATTCTCTTTATTCAAGTTCCCAACGCCCCCCCCCCCCAAACACCAAATATCGAAGGCAGAATACTTTTCGACCGCAAACATCTATATTCAGAACCTTATCTTTCGACCCCATTTATAAAACAACCAAAAGAGTCGGGCTGATAAACCATGTAATACCCCCGAAAACCAATCCTGCTCTAACCGCCTAGTATATATATATGATGTAAAAGGATTTCGAAACGGCGGATACAATGGATATATTGATTCGCAATGGTAAGACACGTTGTGCTGTTTGGAGATCCTTTAAAACTCAGGAATAGGAGAGTTGAGTCGTGGAGAAGGGGGGTTTCGAATGGAGGGATACGGACTTGTGACGGATGTTCAATTTACGCAAAAGATGACTCGCAAAAGTAACCAAATGCATCATACACCATACCGTACTGTACATACCTTCCTAATAGGTACCTCCTCCCACCCCTGGAAGCCAGTAAGCCAGAAGCCCAGAAGCCCAGAAATCCACCAGCTCGCTTACCTCCTCCCCCTCTGGTGCCCCAAACCCAAAAGTCCCCAAAAAGTAAAAGAACAAAAATGTTCGGAACGCACCCCCTCACTTGAGGGCGCGGCCTACTCCTTATTAAATATTTCTTAAATCAGTCCCCTAGCCCCAGGAAGCCAGGGGGAAATAGATAGCTAGTTTTCTGTCACTCCGGACATTTGGGGTGGCGCACACTCTGGTAGATTTGGGTTATATTGGGGGTTATATTGTAGTAGATGCAAGTACTTTAGTTATTTGGGGTTATGGAGGGAAGCTGTGGGGAGGGCATTGGGGACTGGGAGGGTTACCCAGGTGGGTGGTTGGGTGGTGGAGAGTTGGTGAGATGGTGAGATGGTGCGTCCTGTGGACTTGGAGAAAACGGGTGCTTGTGTTATGAAAGAGTCTTTGAGGAGTGCTGGAAAAGGAGTTGAAGGAGAAGGAAGAGTGATAGCTGGACGCTTGCGATTCAATTGCTCCAATTCAAGGATCGAGATCGTCGAGGTGTGGACAGAAAAATCGATGAGGTGACACTCCGCGCGGGTTTTGTCGATGTGACTTTCCAAAACCCGAAGAAAAGGAAGAAGTAAATCGAGTGTTGATGGAAATAAAAGTGTACGTATGCGAACATCATAACATCCCAGTGCCGGACACCTTTTTCTCTTCTCAGTGTTGGGGCTTTAGAATCAAAGCCACACACCTCGCCAATAGCTCCTTCCTCTTCAACACAATCAATGCTCAACCACTCGTGACTTCGTCACAGAACCGCACTCGTATCCTCGTCGCTCTAGTTACCCAAAACCCATCATGAAAACTTCCAAAAAGACTCCAATCCTCAAACCATTGCTCCGTCCTAAAAAGGCAAAAGGTAAACAAACAAAGTAAATACCCACCCAGCACTAACAAAAAGGGCTCAAACACATCTCCTTACTAGATTGATGACGGTATATTCTTATTGTACATTCCGCTTGACTTTACAGAGTACAATGGATTGAATTTCTTTGTGGTGCGAGGTGGTGCTGAGTTCTATAAGTGAGAGAGAGAATTGCACACTTCTTTTTGTTGAAGGGCCTTGCTTTCTGGGTTTTTGAGCTTTAAAAGAGATGGCCTGGAGCTAAGCTAAGATTTCCGTTCTTTTGGGGGGATAGGGGGAGGAAGTGACATATGGGGGAAGGAAGGCACGACGATGAGAGGGAGCCTCAGTCTTGGAACCCGGGGAATTTGTTAAGTATCGACCTACCATAATGAGCTTCTTGCACTTCCTTGCTTGAGTGATAACAATTCTTTGCTTCCTGCCTGACTTTGCTTGTGGTAAGAAAGTCTCTCGATCTCATCCTATCCCAATAATCAGTACTCGCCCGGCTAACCAAAATTCAGCATACAAAAAGCTCGCACGTCGCTCACCTTGCTTCGCAATGCCATTTCCCAAGAAATTGATCCCCCTCCTCTCGTTTCTCGGTATCAGCTTCTCGCTCTGGTCCCTCGACCACTACTTCACAATCCTCATCGAAGACCTCCAACCATATCCTCCCCCAACCAACGACGACCTGAATCTCGAAGACACCACCGCACTCCTCCACGACATCAGCTCAAGCACACCAGACTGGGACCCAACACCTACAACCCAATACAAGCCCGGTCTCCCAAAGCCCCCCGGAGAAACCTACACAAAAACCATCATCGTCCCGAAAACTAAATCCGATGACGTGGACTGGATATTTTCGAATTTCGGCGAGAACCCCGATATCCAGTCTGCGATATATGTAGTCGACGATCCGACGGCTGAATTACATACCCCAAGGAATAAGGGGCATGAAGTGCTGGCATACCTAAGTTTCATCGTGGAGCAATACAACAACCTCTCAGACGTAAATATATTCCTCCACTCCCACCAACACGCCTGGCACAACAACGAACTCCTCTCCCACTCCGCAGTTGAAACAATCTCTCGCCTCTCCTCGCAAAGAGTACAAAGGGAAGGATATATGAACCTCCGCTGTTCTTGGGATCCAGGATGTCCAGCTTGGATGCACCCCGGAACAATAGAAGAAGATATAAACAAACAAGAAGAAACCATCCTCGCACGCACCTGGTCCGAACTCTTCCCTCTGGACCCCATCCCCGCAGTTCTCGCACAACCATGCTGTGCCCAATTCGCCATCTCCAGCTCACGAATTCGGGCACTTCCTCTCTCGCGCTACGTCTTTTTTCGAGATTGGCTTTTACGCACCCCTTTGAGTGACTACATCTCAGGCAGAGTCTGGGAATACATCTGGCAGTTTATATTTACAGGTCAACATGTACTTTGTCCTGAAGAACATGTGTGTTATTGTGATGGTTTTGGTATTTGTTTTGGGGGGAAGGAGGAGTGGGAGGGGTGGAAGGAGAGGAATGAGGAGAGGAAACGGATGGAGGAGGAGTTGAGGGTTTGGGAGGAGATGGGGGATAGCTTTGAGAAAGCTGGGGAGGAGGAGAGAAGGGGGTTGGAGAGGGGGGAGGAGGGGAAGGATGGGGAGTTGAAGGGGAGGATTGAGGGGTTGAGGGTTTGGTGTGATGAGAGGGTTGAAGAGGCGAAGAGGTGGGGTGAGGTTGCGGAAAATAGAGCTAGACAGGTGGGGAGAGAATGGAGGGAGGGAGATGGATTTTGAGGTGTTTTTTTTTTGGAATGTTGATGTAGGTATGGGATAGAAAGTTTGAGTATACCATGTTGAATTTGCATACTATTGTGGGGAGGCTTGCGAAGAAATCAGGGTAATGGTTCTCGTTGTTTGAACTTTCTTGGGCCTGGAAAGTTTAACCTAGATAATTTAGGACAATTGCCGTGGCTTGGAAGTATTCAGAGTCGTGCCTTCCCTTATTGCTCTCGTGGTAGCGCGAGGTCGAGTAAGAGGGAAGGAGCGACTTTGAACTCGTGTCGCGATTGGATTGAGGGCCAGTGAAAGTTAGGAAAGGAACGAGCTCTTGAAATTCTTCCCCCGCGTCGTCAACTGCCGCCTCTCTTGTCGATCGCGAGGAAGGAAATGTGAAATGTGGTCACCAGTGCCAAGTTTATGAGGACACTGGTGAACACCATTACGTGCCGCATCGCACACCATTCATCTTATTCCCATTTCGCAAAGAAACGCGGGGAAATCAAATCCTCACATAGAAGAGGCTAAAACACAAGAAAGGTATTCTTGATCAATCCGCTCTATCGAGATGATTATTTTGATTTCTCCAGACTGCTTTGCAACTGCAGTTGATGTTCCAAGTTTGGATGCGATGAGGATATCACGACTCACGGGGTTATGGATGGCTTGCTTGCTTTCCAAACTCGGAACGCTTTGGGCATTTTATGATCGATTTTCCAAGCCATCAGACGATCGACAGAGGGAAGAAGACGTGATTGTATATCGAGTTCTTGGGATCGCCTGTTCATCAGGTACAGATTTGGTGACGAAAAATGGAGCTTACTGACAGAATTACGGGATTTGGGGTCGAGCTTTGATATTGCTTCACGACTTCGCGAGCCGCGTTGGGAATATCCTAATCTGCCAGTGGGTTAGGGAAACAGGGTGGTCCTTGGTATTATTGGAATATTTTTGGTTGCAGCGGGCTGGAGACGGGTCGAAGCAGTGTTTTCAAAGACTTTGATGACCGAGAGTCATGAACTGGGGAGGGGATATAAATAGGGGAGCCGGTAGTTAGAGTTGACTCAGTTGAGTCTGCAATGTGCGTCGGGAGCGATGATGAATGTTTCTCTTGCGAAGCGTTGATTGGCGGTGGCAGTGCTTGTAATCATGGACTTCGGTGCTTCGGTAGATCCGGGCGAGACTGTTGGAGCTTACGGTTGATCAATCGACGTTTAATTTCCAAAGGAGCGCGGCGAAATCAAAGAAGAGTCGTGAGAGCTTCAGAAGGTCGCGAGGCACGCTGGAGGAGGCCGGAATGAATCGTGAATTTTCCGGGGTGGGAGCAGGGGAGCAGGGGAGAAATACAGGCTGGGACAGTGCCGATGCTCATGATTTGCTGGGACGCTGCACGTAATGAACAGGGGAGCCACAGGGAACCACAGGGGAGCCACAGGGGAACCACAGGGGTCAAGTTTTGGGTGAACGACATGGCAGAAGCTGCTGGAGTCGGGAACCTTTCATCTGAGCATTAAGCACGATGGTCTTGGTCGTCGCGACACAGGGACGAGTACGAGTACACCACGAATTTCGAGAAGGCGAGTACAAGACGTACCAAAAGACCCGATGTGGCACGACGTCTGCAGCGCCTCTCAAGGGCAGCGCGATTCCTCAACCCCTCGCATGCGGAAACGAAGCTGGCTGTGGTCGAGAGTCAACTGAGGGGTAGAACGAAAAGCAAACATGGAAAAAGCAGATCACGATAAGATGGAGAGCGCCGTGGCGACGAGGTAGAAGCATGGCAATCGCGCCATCAGCCTATCGCAACGTTGAAGGACGCCACGGTGGACATTTCAGAGTTGCTTTTGAGCGGTTTGAAACATACCTCTCGTGCACTTTAAATGTCGCGATGGCCTCATTCTGGCCACGAGTGCTCGCAAAAGCTTTGTGCGCAGAATAGCAAAATTCGAGAAAGAAGCACCTGTACCTGCCTGTCAACTCTTGGTTACAATTCCCTAGGGCAGAAGACCCTGGACAAGGTAGGCTAGGGATACCCCATTGAGTGTACGACCTCGTCGTTCCTTCCCCAGGGACGCAGCAGAAGTTGACCTGGCGGCGTTCTGGGCACCACAAGACCAAACCTTGCTGAATTGGTGGAAGGGAGATGGATTTCTCACCAGCTATCACCTCGCACTAATTCAGGCACTCTGTACTCTGGAAGATAATCTGTCGCGTGCTACCACGATCAAAGTGCCTCACTGCATTATCGGCATCGGCATCTGCCTCGCATCGCATCACATCACATCGCATCGCGGCCACGACCCCTCAATATCAACCCCGATAATCATCGACGGAGGAGCGTCAAGCACTGACACGAGCAGACCCGGCCACAGCTATCCATTTCCACCTCTCTGATCTCTCGCCCCCGCCCAAAACTTCTTTTTCGCCTTGTTCTCCTCGTTCACGTCTCCTTTACCACAGACACGCATTACTTTTTTCTTTCTTTTGATGCCCCTCTATCTCCTGCTATCAAGTCCTTTTTCATGCATCAACATCAAGAACTTTTCTTCCGGAACCACATCGAAAACTGCCCCCACCACCACTGCCATCATCGGTGCCATTAGTCTTTTTTTCTTTCCTAGTATAGTCTCAGTCTCAGTCTTGCACGTTTTTTAGCCTGTCTCCATTCGTCCACAGCGGTTCAATAGTCTTGCCAATCCTGGAAATCAACTTGTCAGCTTCCGCCTGCATCGCGCCGTTTAGTAGTATTAGCTGCTGGCGCTGCTCCAAAGGAGGACCATCCACTACCCACCAGAGCCACCGTCCATCCTAGATAACTCGCACGGTCGTCGAACATACCCACATCATTCCCATCCCATTCATTGGACATGGCGAGCATCCCAGCGGTGCCCGGGGAAGTGCCAGAGAAAAGCACCCCTCCGACGTCCATGCGGAATCAACCCCCACCGCAGGGATATTCTCTAGTGAGTGATGATCCGTTGACTCTCCCGTTGCTGTTTGTATATAAGACATTTCGTTTGCCAGCCACAGCCGCATCATGTCTCGAAAATATACAGGAGAGGTCCCCCAGGCTTGTTGTCGCTAAGCGAAGCAATAGTTTACTTATTTACTTGATAGTTTCCTATGCCATTGAACCTTGGTTTAAATCCTCCTGATCGACCGTTACCCTCTCTCCCACCACACATGGATAGCGATGGAGAATCGAATTCTGGTGCTGCGGAAATTGTAGATATCCCTCTTCATCGCAGACACGCACCATATCCTTCCAAAAGACTACCATTACTCACAAGATCCCGAACACCATCTCGAGATTCCCCAGGAAAAACCGAAAAGGTCCATACATTGGTTGCTCAATCGCCAGCGAGGAACGTACCTGTGCATGTGCCAACGCGAGTAAGGTTAGTGACGTGTGACAATCTTCAACTTTTCAACGCGCCTTGCTGACATAATTCCAGCAGCAGACATCCACCGGAGAAGAGAGTATTGGAACCTCTCTTGGAGCCCTTTGACGACTTTGACGATTTGAGTGATATCGAGACGCAGTCAGTGAGGGACAGGGCGGCTGAGAAAGAAAGAAACGAGAAAGACAGGAACGAAGAGAACAATTTCGAACCCAAACCACCAGTAATGCCTTACAATGATCGCGCATCCACGATTGACTCCCGTTCGAGATCAAGACCTCAATCGCGAAATGGATCCATAGCCTCCGGTCAGACGAATGCAACTTCCTTACCTTCATTGGCTCCTCTACAAATCAAGGGGCTGGAGAATGATTTGCTTGAACCGCTGAATGAGGATGATCTTGATCCTGGATCCTTTGATCTGGTGGCTCCTGCTGAAGGGGAAATCAAGAAATACTCTCTGGAAAAGAGATCTGTGCAATTGTTTTCTACTGAGCATCTTGAAATAATATTTGCAGATCCTTCGATCCTTCTACAGTTCACAGCCTTCATGAGCTCCCACCGACCTTCGTCAGTCCCGATTTTGGTTTATTATCTCGACGCAATCAAAGCCCTCAAAGCCATCAGCTACTCCAATGCGATCGCCGAAGCTTTAGATCCAATTCAAGGCTTCGACTTTACCGCTCGAGAAGCGAAATCCACCATCAATCCTGATTTGGAAGAGAAGGCAGCACAGGCTTTCCAAGTTATGGTTCGAGAGGATTTACCTGCCTACATCACATACACATATATCCAGACAGTGAGCTTGTCAATTCAGAGGCGGATCACTGGAACTCTGCCGTCACATCTACGAGAAGCTTCGGAAGGACTTGCAGAGGTCTTCTGTCTCACCGATCCTTCGAGACCTGACAACCCTATTGTCTTTGCTTCAGAAGGTACGTTCTTGTTGCGATTCCATCTACACACGTTACTAATAATTTCGCAGAATTCCATCGAACTACCCAATATGGTATGGGGTACGTCCTTGGCCGCAATTGTAGGTTCTTGCAAGGTCCCAAGACAAGTCCGCATAGTGTCAGAAGATTGGGGGAGGTCATCGCTGCTGGTCGGGAGCACTGCGAGGTTTTCTTGAATTAGTGAGCACTCATTCCAAACAATATTTGATGTATACTAACCTTTCTTTAGCCGACGAGATGGTTCACCTTTTATGAACTTACTGATGATGGCTCCATTATGTGATAGTCGTGGCACTATTCGATATTTCATTGGTGCACAAGTCGATGTCTCGGGATTGGTGAAGGACTGTGCCGAGTTGGAATCACTACAACGCCTGATCGACCGAGAAGAGGGTGTTGAAAGCAATCCATCACAAAATCACCACAACGACGACGATGAAGGACGATCGAAGAACGAATTCCAAGAATTGACCGAGATGTTGAATTTACAGGAGTTGGATACGGTCCGAAGATTTGGCGGAAAAATGCACAAGGAGACGCAGCATGAGGTTCAAGATACCAATTACAAAACTGGAAACTGGAACAAGCCTCGTTTGGTTATTAAAAACAGTCCTGATGCTCTGGGCGGAAAGTACGAATCCCTCACTCGCGGTAGTGGAAAACTCTGCGGCATCTATGAGAACTATCTCCTTGTTCGGCCATATCCTAGTCTTCGCATTCTCTTTGCGAGTCCTAGTCTGCGGGTTCCGGGGATCTTACAAAGTCCTTTCATGGCCAAGATTGGTGGTTCGTCTCGTGTACGTGATGAGTTGACCCGGGCATTGTCAGATGGTCGTGGTGTCACGGCCAAAGTCCGATGGGTCTCGAAGAGCGATATGGAGGGTCGAGATCGCTGGATTCATTGTACGCCCCTTATTGGTAGTAATGGTGCTATTGGGGTTTGGATGATTGTGATTGTTGATGATGAGGCGGCGGGTACGGCGTCGAAACGGTATAAGATGGCGCCGCCTGTGGATCCCAAGTTTGGCCGCACGAGGGCGCCAGCTCAGGATGAGGGGAGTCTGAGGGATTTTGCGATTATGAATGGGGGGAATAGTAGGGATGGGAGTATTCGGGGCGCGGAGAGTTTGAGGAGTGTGAGGACGAGGATTGATGATTCGCATGAGAGGAGTGATAGTCCTTATAGTTTGAGGATTGATTGACCACATGGTTGGGGGAAACCTAAGGGAGCAAAAGAGGAGGGGAAGTAAATGAATGGGCATATGTATCTGTATGGGATGGATGTGATGGGATGAGATGAGATGGACAAAGATTTGGAAGGGAATGGATGATAACCTTTTGCTACAATTTGGGATTACACTGGCTATATCTTGCAAGCATGGAACGAAGGACATTTTGGGATCTTATACTTGTTTTTTTTTTTTTTTGGCGTTATGAACAGAGGGGGATGGAGAACCTTTTTATTTGTATTAATCTCCTTTGCTTTCTCTCTTTTTTTGTACGGGATCTTTTGCTTACCCTTTGCTACTTTTGTCTTTTGTTTTTCTACACGGGGACCTCGCGGTGGGTAGCATGGTTGGTAGGGAGGGATGGATGAGATGAGGTAGCCTTATAATAATACTTCTTTTGAACTTTTACTTTTGAACTTTATATGTGCCTAGGGGTTTTGGGGATTGGTGTGTGAGGTGTTGGTTGTTGGTTGGGTATTTGAATTGCTCTTCCTTGAAGAAGTTGATATGAGAAACTTTGTGAAGCACATCCCATACGTAAATGCCACTTTTGTGACGAGCGGATCTGGAGGGCTTATTTTGGTGGTGAAGTGCTGTCCCCTATGTCGGGCGGAGGGAAGTGCTACGAGAGAGGGGATATTGGGCGGGGGAGTGGGCGTTTGAGGATTCAAGGACTCGGAATTTCCGTTTCTGTGTTTTTTGATGACATGGGAGGTGTTTTGATTTTGTGGTCTTGAGTGGAAAAGAGTTCTTGTTTGATGAGGGGGAAGGTGGAAGAGGGAGTGTGGTGGGCGAGTTTGTTCCCTGATGCGGAAGCTCTTTGGACTTTGAGGTTTAAGCGTGAGAGGGAGAGGCTCTGGGAATAGGTTGGGATTGTATGGGTTGTCATGGAGCGTGTTTTCGGTGTTGGCTGCGAGGGAACAGGAGTTGTGGGGTGCAAATCCGGGTGGAATGGATGAATTGGGAATTTGGAATTTGGAATTTGGGGGATGGTCTTAAATGTTTAATGGAAGGCTGCCCAATACGCCAAAATTGACGATCACGCACTTGTCTATTAAACATTGGTCGTGGATGCCCTAGTTGCTTGGCCTTACGTTCACCTGGAAATTCTTTTGGGGGGGGGGGGAGTAGTCTGTTATTTTGAGATAAGAAGGGTTATTTGGTTGGAACGTGCACGCTCTACGTTAAATCACGGATAATACTTGATTTTGGGGAGTAGTCTTTGTACGCTTGAATGTAGGACCTTAAGCACAAGGGTAATTATACGAATGGCGAGCATCCTCATTGATTATGGGAAGGGTTGGAAGTCTAAGAGTTTTAAAACTTGCAAGCGACGAGAGACTTAATGTTACTGACCTGCAGCCTATAATGTGGCAACCTCAGGCACTAACTCTCTGCATGTCCTTCTTTAATATCCCCTTTATCATTTGTGCTCGCCTTTGTTTGTTGACTTAAGAAATAATTTCAATAAAGAAATGCAAACAAAGGTTTGTTTTCAATTCTAAACAAGAGGAACTGGTCCGCACAGTACCACTACTTGAAATGTGTTTACTCTGATAAGTGTTGACTTCAAGTATAAAACAGTGCATGCCCTCCTTTAACTCGCTTAACTCATGGTTATACATTCTTATAATAACACTTGGATTTCTTATGAGAAACAGAGTAACAGCATATAAACGCAGGCTACTAATGAATAATAATATAGTATTAACATGCTCATAATGATATTGTTTGACTGTGTACATGCGGAACAATTTAGACTGTTGAGGATAAATAGGTGTATGTTTTACCCCAATTCAAAATACAACCAACTTCATTACACCGCGCTACAATCCAATATACAATTAGTAAACATATTTACAATGTCTTATTTGTGGCCTGCAGCCTTTACTGCTCTCACGTTCTGGGACAACTTCGAGAGCTACAAGCGTAAGAAGTATGTCAACGCATACACTCCATACCCTATCCCCGAAAAGCCAATCTACACTTCATCAGATGTGAGTGTCATCATTCCAACAGTGGATCCGAGTCCGAAGTTCACTGACAACCTCAATAGTGTTATTGAGAGTCGACCGCGCGAGATCATTATCGTCACGGTTCCCGCATGGCTAGATGTTGTGGAAAGACTCGTTGGGCCAGCTCAGAAGAATGCGAGTGAGCTTGGCTTACCCATCACCATCACAACCATCGCTCATCCGCAGAAGAGGGACCAGCTAATTGAGGGCATCAACCGGAGCAGTGGGAATATATTGGCTCTTGTTGATGACGACGCTCTCTGGAAACCTACCGTTCTCACAAGTCTACTCGCTCCATTCGAACATCAAGATGTAGGTCTTGTCGGTGGGCCCATCGGTTCTTTTGTTCCCGAAGAACGGCAAAACCCGGATATCATTACTCCCTGGGAGGTAGCTGCTGTAAAGCTGCGCTCCAGACGTTACGATAGCACGAAAGCGTTCTTCGCTGCCGATGGTGGCACGAACTTTGTCGTTTCCGGGACTACGATGCTCCTGCGTAGAGAGATCATGACCGACCCTATCTTCCAGCACGAATTTCAAAATGAAACCTGGTTAGGCGTGCGACAAAACACCGGTGATGACTCGTTCATCACGCGCTGGGTACTCTTTAACCACCTTACTACCAACAGCCGGCAATGGAGACTCGGCATGCAGCTCACCCCAGATGCAGAGGTTGCCACCGGAATTTTGGCTGACAGCGGCTTCATCTCGCAACTCAAGCGATGGTATCGCTCTGGTTTGCGACTGAGACTGCAGTGTCTGTTTTTCGAGCCTGGATTCAATGCCATGTACCAGACACCTCACATGGCCACCAAGATGGCCCAGGGAATGATCACACCATTGATCTTTTGGTTCCGCTGTCTCGCTTTGTATAAAATCAGCCAGCTGCCTCAAATTTTGGGACCAATGGTTTGTGGTGCATATTTGGTATGGCACTCCTGGAAGTATCTCAACAGCTTACAAGCTTTTTATAGACAGTATCCATGGGCTGGGGGACATTGGGAGCATTGGGCAGCAATCGTTATCGTCGATTGGCTCAATACTCTCGGGGTTTCGGAGGCTTATTCTTGGTTAACTCTAGGTGTGGAATCTTGGAGTACGAGAATATAAATGCCCTACAGCGCTTAATCGAAAGTGCGGGTTACGTAGAGAAGAGACCAGCCGGTTAAGTAGGAATAGCACGCTGTTTTAACCCTATCCCTGTCTCTTTTTTCCTTTCTTTACTTTTCTTTAATAATGTTTCAATTCTTTCTTTCTCTTAATATCTAAAAAAAGCGCCTTTTCTTGTAACGTGGTTTATCAGGACCCTGCGCATATCAGGACCCTGCGCACTTTTGCCGACTCTCCGACCCCATTATTTCAACACGCGTTTTTTACCCTTTACTATAGAGGTGCAAACTCAAGAAGCATGTATTATATTAGCGATTGAAGCTATTTACACCTCTAAACGAAAACTAAGTCGTCGAAAAGCTGCAAAAATCTATAAAGTTCCTGAATCTATACTTCGCCTTAAAATAAACGGCTATACTTTACTCTCCGATTGTCGGCCAGCAAATTATAATTTGACCGAGTTAGAAGAGGAGGTCATTATTTGATATATACTTGATTTAGATACAAGAGGATTTGTGCCCCAGCTAGCTAGTGTTGAAAATATAGTGAATTTTATCTTGGAATCAAGAGGGGGAAAACATGTCAGGAAGCTCTAGGCGCATTGATTTGTACAACAACAACTAGCCTTAAAGACACCTTTTAATCACGTTTACGACTTTCAAAGAGCCTTATGTAAAGATCCTAAGCTTATTAGTACATGGTTTCAACTAGTAGAAAATATAAGAGCAAAATATAGTATTGTAGATTGTAATTTCTATAATTTCGACAAGACAGGATTCATGATAGGTATTATTTGCCTATCTATGGTTGTTACACACGCTGATCGACGTAGCAGAGGTAAGTCAGTTTAGCTAGGTAATCGAGAATAGGCTACAGCAATTGTTTGTATTAACAGCGAAGGTTGGAGTATGCCTCTATTTTTAGTAGTTTAAGGGAAATTTTATCTTGTGAATTAGTATACCGAGGGCAGCCTCCTACACGACTAGGTTATTAAACCTACAAGTAATAGATAGACAAACAATAAGACAGGTCTAGAATAGCTAAAACACTTTAACAAGCACACTGCTGCTTAAACAAAAGGTCTATATTAAATGCTAGTCCTTAATAGGCATAAGAGTCACAAGTCTACTGAATTCCAAGAGTATTGTAAGGCACACAACATTATTATTACTCTTAGATTACCTCCTCACTCTTCTTATTTGACCTAGCCACTTGATGTTAGATGTTTCAGTGTATTAAAGCAGGCATATAGTTGTTAGATTGAGACTTTTATCAAGGCTTATATCAACTATTGTGAGGTGGATGGTAGGCAATAAGTCAAATTGAATCTCATATGAGGGTAAACAAGTATCAGATTCAGTACAGAACTAGTCTCTGCTCCTCCTTAGAGGTGCAGGAGAAGCCTCGCTTTATAGAAGCTCCTAAACCCTAATATTACGTAGACTCTGTAAACTCTGTTAACTCCATCCACTAGAATTAATCAATTCCTGATTGATTTATAATAGCAGATGAAGGCTTCCTCAGATCAGACGAAAGGTCACATGACCAACACGGCCTCCACATATCACACTTACTAAGGGCTTCATTTACTACTTGAAGTGTGTGCACCTCAGCTGTTAAAAGGGTTACTTCATGAGCTAATTGCTCTGTACCTTTTGCTAACACACCTACTGTCTTGAAAATAGGTGTTGGCAAGCTTCCTTGGTGACTAATAATTTAGTTCTTAACAAGAGTTGTTTGTGAAAGAGCTTTAGCGGGGTTGTGAGGAGTCTAAGAGACCCAAGGGTTAGCGTCGGTAGAGGGGGGCCTAGTAGGGGTTAGTGTCTGTAACTTTACATCAAGCTTTGAAATCACAGCCTAGGGATTAAAAAGCACTAATCCAGCTCTGTGTAATCTAGCTTAAGCGTTTTAGGCTGTTATTGATACTATGTACGCTGCTTTAAAGGCGAGAAAGAACTCGACCTTTGTAATATAGTTGTGATATGTGGAGGCCGTGTTGGTCATGTGACCTTTCGTCTGATCTGAGGAAGCCTTCATCTGCTATTATAAATCAATCAGGAATTAATTAATTCTAGGGGATGGAGTTAACAGAGTTTACAGAGTCTACGTAATATTAGGGTTTAGGAGCTTCTATAAAGCGAGGCTTCTCCTGCACCTCTAAGGAGGAGCAGAGATTAGTTCTGTACTAAATCTGATACTTGTTTACCCTCATATGAGATTCAATTTGACTTATTGCCTACCATCCACCTCACAGTAAGCGTCGTAGAGCTAAAAAGACTTATGTCTGTCAAGGTAGTGCACTTACTATAGAGGATGCACAGGATATTCTAGCACAAAAAGACATAGATGAGCAGGTTCGACGCAATATATGTGTTAAGGGTGGTAGTTAGAGGGAGGAGAAATTAAATAGTAGACGCTGTAGCACTTGTGGAAAAGCTAGTTATAATACACGAACTTATCAAGTAGATGTAGGTATGTCTAGTTCATTAGATTAAAATTAGTTTTAATTAAATTTATATGTTGTGGTTGATTAATTATACTTTGAAGTAGTAGGGAAGTGGGAAAGTGTTGCAGGGTCCTGATATGCGCAGGGTCCTGATAAACCACGTTATCCTTTTAATATCTAAATAATTCTTTCTATGATCCATATTCATATTTATTCTATATTAGAGTTTTAAAACCTGAGCTAGTTCTAATTAGCTAATAAAAGTAAAAGTGGCCAGGACTGGGATGGGTATAGAATCTTTAGTGAAATGTGTTATGCTATCTACTTGTTACACTTGAAGTTACTTATTTTGAGATCAGAAGTTTAATATTTTGATAGGAACATAATTACTATATTGATAATCGTTGGTGTACACACCACCCCACCCACCACCAACTACCCTAAGGGAGGGTTGGGAATTTTAATTAGTCAAAGTTAGAAACCGTACAAAATCTGTTGATGTACGTTTTCCAGAGCGCGTGCCTTTTTGAGCTTCGACGTTTTTTGTATGAAACTCGACTTTGACTAATTAAAAGTCCTGACTAATTAAAAAAGTCCCAACCCTCCCTGGGGGTGGTGGCTCATCAATGATTAATAGAAAGGCTGAGATCTTTGGTGTTGCTCTAGGCAAGGGATTCCCGATCTCCAGCTCGCAAAGCATGGTCGCTCGCTTAGTCGACCAACCAAAGAGCGTTTCCCTAATATGGAATAGTGCATCACGCCTGGTACGCAAGGTCAATTAAGCCAGACACACGAGTAGTGAATATTCTTATTTGTAAGGGCTTGAGGAGTTGCGAATTGGTAAGCATCGGACGGTACTAAGGTCCGAGCTCCATCGTTACACCAAGAATGGACTTGGCGACGGACATATCGGATTTCATCACTTGCAAGTTGCAGATTATATAACTCTCATATCATATCATAGAATTTCCTCTTTTTAATTTCCAATTCAAAATCATAACTCACTTCACGCAAACCACTCAACCAAGACCAAAATCAAATCCTCACTTCTACCATGTCCACCAAAACTCTTATCTTCGGCCCAACCGGTGGGGTAGGCTCCTTTGCCGCACTTGCAGCTCAAAAAGACGGTGCAAAAGTCTACCTAGGCATGCGAGACACCACAAAAGTCATCCCAACCATCACTTCAGCCAAAGAGAAAGAAGGTGGGTTCGAAAGGGTTCAAAGCGACCTCACCAAGCCAGAAACTCTCAAAGACGCCGCCACCAAGACCGGAGCAAAACACGCTTTCGTTTACCTTACCTTCGGGGTCGACATGAGACCCTCATTCGAAGCATTGAAAGAGGGTGGGATCGAATTCGTCGTGTTTTTGAGTAGCAACAGTGTTCAAGATGACATCCGGGAAATTACAAAGAAAAACATCATCGCGTTTATGCATGCTCAAGCAGAGATTGTGCTCGAGGAAGTGTTTGGGAAAGAAGGATATGTAGCTCTTCGACCTGCCTATTTCGCGAGTAATGTGGAGGGATGGTTTGCGAAAGGTATCAAAGAGGGTGTGGCAAGGCTTTTTTATCCTGAGCTGACTTTTGATAATATCACTCCTGAAGATATTGGGAAGGTTGCTGGGAAGCTTGTCCCCGGCGGGCCAAAGAGCACGCATGGGGAGAGCTTCATTCGTCTTTGTGGACCCGAGCTTTTGAGTCAGAAGGAGATGATGAGGGTGGTTGGGAGTGTTATAGGTAAGGAGATCAAGGTTCTGGAGATTGGGAAGGAGGAGTGTGTGAAGGTGTTTGGGGATAATGGGATGCCGATGTTTGTTGCCGAGACCTTGGTAAATGGGTTTGTGGAGAGGTTCCAAGCGGGCGGAACTGCGATGTATGAGGGTGAGCAGTACAAGAAAGCTGTGGCTAATGTTAAGAGATACGGTGGAGAGGAGCCTATGAAGTATGCTGAGTGGGTGAAGACACATGAGGGGAGCTTCTCTTAAGCGAGATGTGTCTTTGAATTTGAAACAAGAGGTGTGTTGCTGAGGTAGAAAAATAAAAATCCAAGTTGCACTTTTACTTTGAATATTCTTTGGAAACAGTTTCTCTGGTAAAGATACGGCATAGTAGCATATACACCAAAAACTATATTTGTGGTCAATTTAGTCGCATATTCTTAGGAGAGTAATCGTGTGGTTGCTGAAACCCCCTTATCACCAATCTACAACTTTTTTTTAGGTCCCTAACTTCAATACAGCAAAACTCAGCCATTTTAACTGCTTTCCACGTGCACTTAATTTGTAATAGGAACTAAGTACCTAGGAATATACTACAGATTTCGACTTTAGCAATATAGCTTGTAGTTGTTAAGTTATAGCTTAATTAATCATGCTGTCGCTACTTTTTTTCAACTATCTCAAACCTCTTTGAGGCCGCATCTTAACCAAAGTAGCTCTAATTTAGTACTGGCTAATAGGACATGTTTTTTACTATATTCCTAATAGATTACTCTTTCTAAGTAATAATTTAATAGTGTTGTTGTTGTTTTTTCCTAAATAATAGGAGTAAAAAGGTACGATTTTAGAGGTCGCACACAGACGTTTTATGAGAGAGATAGCAGAAAGGAAATATCTAGGAACAACACTATTCTTAGCCTTAAAAATAGTATTAAATAGTGTAGTACTATTAAGTAAAAGCTAATAATAATTCCTACGTTTTCGGATTTAGAAAAACTGTACTGTTGCGTGCGCTATATGTATTTCTCTAAGAGGTGTTTTGTGTGGTGGCCCATATAAGCTAAAAAGTGGTAGATTGGTGTCCCCCACCGAGCACCGAGGGTCTCAGGGGCGTCACGATTAGAGCAAATGAGTCACAAAGCTTCCAATTTTCCTGTTCTTATGACCTAGCTTCCTAGTAAACGAGGTTACAAATTCACAATGTCCGTTGAAACTAAAAATTCCGCACTCAATAAGTGGAAGGGTTTGTATCTTGCCCCTGCAACTTCCGCAGCTGGAGTTATAGTTGAGCGGAAGTCTGACAATAATATCTTCTCCACAACACGGTCCCCCAGACAATTAGATAATATTTAAATCACTAGGTCGTGCTCAAGCGAGAAACAGTTATCTTGGAAAATAAAAGTATTCACTGTCGAAAAATATTCCAGTGTTGAAATAAGAGAGGGTTGGTTGTATGGTTTAAGATGAAAAAATGACTTTTCGCTGTCCAATTGCATTACACTCGTCTCTTGAGACCTCATGCTCCCCAAAGTTGACAACTGTTCCTGTTTACCTCAGAAAAATGGCATTAAGAATATGGATGGATTAATACAAACGTATTGAAGTTTCTTGCTATTGGGTAAAATGGGACTGCAGAAAATATTCTTAAGAGACTTCATTGAACAAGAGCTCCCATAAAGCCTGAGCTACTATGAGAGTGAAAGTAGCACTTTGGAAACTACATTCGAAAGTTCCGCCCTTGTGGAATGTGAAAATTGCAGCTCAATATTCATCGTGCAGAGGAGCGTCTGCGCCCTGTATTCGCTTCCTCGGCAGCGACCTCCTGTGCACCATTTGCAAACTCCAACTCAAGTTCCAACCAACCAACATCTTTTCGAAGAGGGTTAGGCGGAGCTTCTTCGTCGTTCTCATCAAGATCCGCATCCTCTAGTTCATCCTCTGTGGTGTCGGATCAGAAGTACGGGTTTGCGTAGAGGAGGGGTATCTTTAATGGCATTGCTGCCGTCATCGCTCGACTCATAATTTGGTTGTCGCCGTCCTTCTTGCCAGGCAGATTTTCGTCGACGAGTCTGCTTGATCGGGCTACTCATGGGTTGCGGCATCTGCGAATTTTGCTGTATCGGACAATTCATTTCCTGAGACTGCTGAAGTTGTTCGACCTGGTTGTCCGCGAGTTCGAGTTTTCTCCGCACCTCTTGCAACTTGGTGCATAGCCGCTCCTTGTCCCACGCCGTTTCCACTTTTCCGTTGTCCTTTGAAAAACATTTCTGGCAAGCCTGTTTAAGCTTATTTAATAGTGCACCAGTGTAAGCCAAGACGTGTTTAGTGTTAGGTGCGGGCGATTCTTGGGCCTCATCAACAAATGCTGCCTCGCACAGTTCATCAAGCATCTCCTTTCCTATCATACTGACAAAAAGCTTTAGGCTGTCAAGTATTTCTGTACTTGAATTGAACTCGCGTTCTTCCTAGATGTTGCTACCTGCGGCCACTTCATATAGTGCTTCTGAAAAACCAGCCTCAACTTGCCCAATGGAAGCGATCTTTTTGTCGATGGCGCGTGTCAATCGAAGGTATGGAGTTTGTTCCATCGTTATGCTGTTGTTATTGAAGAGCGCCGGAAGATCCGACCCGTTTCTGAATTGAATTGTGCGTGTAGCCGGTAATAAAAAAGGATATCTGATAGAGGCGATATGAAGCCTTCAGTGTTGGTGGATGTAATTGGAGGAGGTGACAGCCTTCCGGCAACAACCAAAAAAACATTCTTGTTGGGCACCCTGTAACGGTGCCCAGGCTACGAAATTGGCATTTGGGAATATGTTTACCACGGAAATAATTATCTCCGAACTCTAGATCGATATTATCGGAGTTATATTCGGAGATATCACTAGAATCAGGATCATTTTCCTTGGAGTTGAGATATTGTATTTGATTCAAGATTATGTCGGAAATAATAAATTAAACAGCATACTTCTTTACGTAGAGAATCCCTCGTCTCAGGCCAGACCCAAGCAGACAACGAGAGGCAGCTTGCTAAAGAAAAGAAGATTCGGAAGTTCATCGTTAATACTACAAAAGCTATCCAAGATGTAGTTATAGGAGGAGTTGATGGATTATTTTCTCTCTTCGCCTCACTAGCTGCCCAGGTTCAAGAGTGAAGAGTGAAACAGGGAAACTAAAGACTGCCATTAGACCAGCAATTCTAAAGAAGCAAGTCGAGCATCTCAGCGAACGGGTCACCAATGGCTTTGCTATACAGGCCAGACAGCTTGATTGTTTGAAGACTACTGTGGGAGACTCTAGTCTAAAGGATATTTTTGACCTCAACCCGAAGACTTTAGAGGGCTATCGACGTCTTTTCCAAGCCTTGAAGAAGAAACTAGATTAAAAATCTGTCGATCAGCAATTTGAGTCTGTCACCAAAGCCATTACCGAAAATATTGCAGCAATGGTAAATCTGGAGAAGGTAGATAGAATAACAGAAAAAAAACAAAGGTTTAAGCCTCCTCGAGACATAATTAACCACCGTCATCCCAATGAGTTTGACAGAAGTCAATAAAACAGTAACAGTTATTTAGAGGATGGTCTGGGGGCTCGATTTCAATAGCCGTAAACACCTAGCACAGCTCCAGACAGATTTGACCAGTCTCCAAGAAGCTCACACAAAGTTGCAAGCCAATTTTACCAACCTTCAAAATGCACATACTTGCAGTCATGCTCTGGCTATCTCTATGCTGCCGCAGGCCAGTGAAAACTTACAAGTGATACAAAAGCTCATCGGAGAAGTTAGCTACATGGAAAAAAATGGCATGGCAGAGCCGTCAGTGTTGAACTAGATGAAATTGTAGCTACAAAGACCTGTAGGGAAAGTTCCGCCACTTTATCAACCGCTAGATGTAATAGCCAATGTTTCGAGCATATTGATGGCGCAAGCCAATCGATTTTGAATTGCGGAAGCCCCAATCCTCGCTTAGCACCCCCAGTGGCTGCCCTTGCTACCAATGCCTTTGGTGCGTGTGCTCCTCCTATGGCATTTATTGCTCCAGTTCTGGTAGCCAGTTCTCGGGCTTTAGTCAATGAGCCAGTTTCTATCAGTGTTTCAGCCCCAGTATCCACGATTGGTCCAG
Source organism: Hymenoscyphus fructigenus (assembly GCA_001414455.1). Classification (NCBI taxonomy): domain Eukaryota; kingdom Fungi; phylum Ascomycota; class Leotiomycetes; order Helotiales; family Helotiaceae; genus Hymenoscyphus; species Hymenoscyphus fructigenus. The sequence continues at coordinate 907,232 of LKUV01000002.1, read as the reverse complement.
TGGTACCAACACCGACAACTTCGTAAACTCAATCGCCAGAAACAACTGGGGAGGATTCAGTCCAAGTGCTAACATCTTCATCGCAAGATGAAATTCCAGTTCCGGCAACGTCGCTTGAATCTCCTGCCGTGTGGTACTAACACCAAAACTTTTGCAAACTCGGTCTCCAGGCACACCTGTCGAGGATCCAGTCCAAGTACCAGCATCTTCATCGCAGGAGCAAATTTCATCTCGGGCAATATTGATTGAATCTCCTGTTCCTGGCGATGTAGTTGCTAAGAATGGATTTGGTGAGAATGCAATTGCTGACCTATCTGAATTCCCGCCAAACAATGACCTGGTTGATGGGAACAATCTTCATTCTGCAAAGCTCCACAAAGAATAGAACGGCAGTTCCAATAACTGAGTTTAATTGATGATATACCTGGAAAGGATCTGCTTTCTGAACTTTTTTCCTCGTAAGGGAGTTCTGGTTATGAACAGGGAATACAATAAATGGGAGTTCTTGTTGAAAGAAAATGTACCTTCTTTTTATCTGCGTACGAAGGGAGATTCTAACTTGGATATTGAACAATAGTATCTTTAAGAATGAGTTTTTTTATCCTAGTTCTCTTCGTACGGCTCGCGAACATCTCACCACTTGCGTCACTTATCCTATTATGTCTATATTAGCTCGGAAGTGTCTTCAAACTCCAGCTACCTCAGCTCCTAGCGAGAAATTCTTTAGCGTAGCCTCTTCGCTTGTATCAAAGCAACGTAATAAGCTCTCTAAAGATACTCTAGAAGCTATACTTTGTCTTAAAAGTTAGGGTATCTATATAGAGACAGAAGAGAATAAAAAAGAGAGTATAATAGAAGAAAGAGAAAAAGAAGAAGAGAAAGAGGAAGAAGAAGAAGAAGAAGAGAGAGAAGAAGAATGTTGGAATGCAGCACTTCACACAATGATATATTTCCAAGAAGCAAGAGTGAAAAACTTGAATTCCTTGCCTTACTCTGTATGAGCACAAGGCATATATATACAACTTTGGAATTACCATTGCCGTATCCATTTACCGAAAATATCTGTCTCGACATGCCCGACGGGCATACTGATATTTCCTTAAGTGGGTTGATATAATAGATATCACCGTACCTATCAACAAAGAAGAAAAGAGAGAGGAACAGGAAGAAGAAGGAAGAGGATATAGAAGATGACTTTTATGATAACTTCTTCATTATTCAGTCTTTAGCTTAGTTATAGTCTCTTTTATCTTAATTATAGCCTATTATTCAGAGTAATTAGAATAGAGTAACAGCCTGTTACTCTATTCTACTCAACGAGGTAGTTACTCTTACTCTAATCTATTCAACTCTGAGTTACTCAGAGTAACGTCGAATAATTGAATGATTTGTCATTACACTGCTGAGCCCCAAGGTAAACAATTCATTTATAAACTTCTATAATTTTTTTCAAATTCAATCATTATTTTGCCAAGTTAATAACATCATTTCAAACTCATCAGCTATTCCAATTCATATCTCTAATTTCTCGAGACTTCGTGGGAACAACATAACTCCACAACACCGCCAAACCCGATTCGTGTGTAACGATGAATAGTTGGGAGAAAAGCCAACACCAAATCGCAGGCGCCGAGTACGAGGTATACGGGCTAGCAAATGACATAATGCAAGCGCAGAATTGAGAGCGTGGCCATGGCTGTACCCTTTGAGTTACATTAGAAGCAATATTGGCAAGATGAGAGTGCTTGAACCTCAATTTGGGTCAACGAGTATTTCAACTTGCTGTCGAATGAATTGTTATTGTCGAAGATATTGAAAATTTTCGGGATAAGATAGATGACATTTCCAGGACTCGATGAGGATGTTGTATCTTCGGGGTGTAGAGAATGTGCGAGAGTGAGGGTTGTTGTGATTTGAAGTCTGACTTGCCCTATGCCAAGCGTGTCGTGGCTTTGGCAGCATCATCTGCTGAGATGAAGAATACATGGGGCATTATATATTCAAACAACTTCCAAAATTGTCAATATTTTCTTTACCCATGTACTCTTCTTTATCAATCTACCAACCTCTCTGGATATATCAGACCATGCTGAAAACCCGAGTGAGTACTATTCCGCTTCGTTCGCCTATCAAAAAAAAAAAAAAAGGAGTGAGCTTTTTCTACGTGATGTGAAATTTCATCACTGAATCTGGATATTTAGAGGGTATACACGACTCGAGAGAACCATTGAAGTCATACTGTCTTACTCGGATGCCAACTTATCCATATGGTCACGCGGCACCTCCTCTCTCTTTTTCAACCAGTGGGCCCAAAAAGAGAGAAAAGAAGCAAACAAAGTGATGATTAGAGTATCGGCATTTCCCTTGTGTGTCATCTCATCCACAGTGAGTTGCAATTCAAGCTTGAAATGTTTGTCCTCGAAATAAATTTTGAACTTCCAAGCTTTACTTGGCATGCAGCGCGCGACCTGACCTATCAAAAAGCCAACTGCCAAAGCAAAAAAACGATAAGCTGAAAGTCAAAATGTTTCTCGTTCGGAAGTCATGTCATCCATACGATTCATAGTGGCATCTCCTTACGCTTTCAGAAATACCAGAATCCAGAAATCTTATTAGAGACTTGCAATCATAAACCCTCGACACTAGACGAGGTAAAGGCAATATTGTTTCACTCGGAAGTCATCTCATCCACAAGTACGTGCCGCATGCGATCTGCTTTCGGGAAAGTTTGTTCCCCAAGACCAAAAAAGAACCCCGTCTTGGAACGGATCGGATGATCTACCCCACCCGCCCATTCATGTCATGATTTGGATTTCGTTTTTCTTCCCTCGAGATTCGAATTCTTCATGGGACTTCTGGGATGTCTTATTTATTAGATGCATTCTTATTGGTTGAAAAGAGGGGAGTGTTGGTGGGTGTTAGTTGGTTGGCGATTACGTGCAGTGGCGATCGGAAAGGGCTTGTTTTTCTTGGACGGAGAGCTTGTGTTCCGAGTGAAGTCTTGTCGGATGGAGACCGTTGCGGTGAGAAGCTGGGGAAGTGGTGCGTGGCCTTGAAAATAATTAAAATACGGCTCAAATTAAATCAACACGATAGAAGAGGTGTTATGAGATTGAATACTCGAGACTGGTTACCTCCCAACTCTTCATCAGATGTTGTAAGTCTTCCATTCCAAAATCCCCCTGTTATTAAAGTGTTTGGAGGCTCTGAGTTCAAGGGCTCAGATGGCTACTCGAACCGTGCCAAGCATGCCAAGATCGCCAAGGCTAAATAGTGGGCCATTCTCGGTATTTCTTTCCTCACTCCCTCCAACCTCTCGCGGCTGATGCAAGTTCCGAAACGTTAGAACTCTCTCACCTGTTGCAGCAAACCCAAAGAAGCCGCCCAAACCGTCACATCTTCTTGCGACGGCCCACGGAGCGACAACCGCGCCGAGTAACGAGTTCAGGAACACTTGAACATGGGGCAGAAACATCCCTTTGATAGGCTGCTGCCCAAAATTGGCCGGTGATGGAGCCCGGTTCCCGTGAGGCATATCAAACATGGTAGAAGCTGGACCGAAGCTTGCTGTAACAAGTCGCGTATAGGTATATCTATTTGCTTGTCTACGCTTCTAAAGATTTGGTTCTCTCTTTTCTCTTTCTCTTCCTCTCTTCCTTTTTCTCACTATCAATCTATTTATTATACGCAAACATATTATATCGTTCTCTTGCTACTAGAGGAATTCCATGACGAGACGGGTTGTTAAAACAGGAGGCTCATTCCCTCATTTTCCCCTTGGACGAGAATCAACGACGTCGAGATTAAAGCAAGATGTCTTATGCAAACGAAACGGTTATTCTGCCATCGATATCTGCAGTCGTCGGTGTCGAAAATCATAACAGGAGTATGATAGTTCCAACGATTCTAGCGGGGATGTTAATGGCAATGGGAGCGATGGTGGCATTCAGTAGGACAGAGCCAAAGAAGATATGCGAAAGTCGAGAACCACCGGTTTTGACTTCGAGAATACCATTTATCGGACATTTAATAGGGATGTTAAGGTGGCAGGTCGGATACATGCAGATGTTAAGGTACGACATGGCTGTGGTGGAACCTTTCCCTGAATGGGACCTGCATTTCTAAAGTTGTACAACTTACTGATCAATGGTGTAGCTCCAAGTGCCCATCATGGCCAGCATTCACATTAAGAATCGGCTCATCGAGAGTCTACGTTATCTGTGATCCCTCCTTGATACAAGCGGCCTACCGAAACGCAAAAACCTTCGACTTCGGTTCCTTCGTCGTCGAATCCTCAGAACGACTTTTCCAAATCAGCCAAGATGGGATGCGAATTATTCGGGGAGAGACAGCTCCAGGTTACGACCCAAAGGGACCATTTTTGAATGGAAATACGGGGAAATCATTCCTCAACGAAAATCATAGGATCATGGCAGATACACTTTCGCCAGGACCAGCATTGATTGATTTAAACAGAGCAGTTTTAGAAGGAGTGGCAGGATCGCTCAATGATGTTGATTATAATGAGGAGGGCAAGTTTGGACTTTACAGGTGGATGAGGAATACTATCACGATTGCATCGGCGGGGGCAATTTATGGACCTAATAATCCATTTTCCGGCAACTCGGAGCTTGTAGATGCTCTATGGTATGTCTTGTCTCTTGCGGATTCTATGCCACAGTCTTGATCAAAATTGAGAACAATAACTAACACATACCCAGGCACTTCGAAGCAGACATGACACTTCTCATGCTCCAATTCCTGCCAACTTTTATCGCACCAAAAGCATACCACGCCAGAATAGCAATCCGAAATGCATTCGCAAAATACTACGCCAACGGCCACGACAAAGAAGCTAGCGAACTAATACGCTCCCACCTCGCATCTTGCAAAAAATGGGGATTCGAAGACTCCGATATTGCAAATTTCGAAGTCTCAACTATTTTCCTAGCCACTACAAACACAGTCTCAACCTCCTTCTGGCAACTAACCTACATCCTCTCCGACCCCGACCTTCTCGTTGCTATCCGCGCAGAAGTCGAACAAATCGTGCACCGCCGGAAATCTCGACGTACAGGACAGGAGAAGGCAGTTATGGATACGACGCTTTTTCAAACTCACTGTCCGCTTCTGGTGGCTACTTTTCATGAGACATTGAGGTTGGTGGGGTCTGCTACTTCTGTACGGTCTGTTGTTGCGCCTGCGACTTTGAAGGCGAATGAGAATACTTTCTCCCTCCAATCTCCCGCTGTTATCCAGCTCCCCTCTGGAATTACGCATTCTTCCCCCGCGATCTGGGGTTCAGACGTCGATACATTCAACCCTACGCGTTTCCTTCCTTCTACTAAGGCGACTTTGGATAAGGAGACGAAGAGGAAGCAGGCACAGGGGTATTTCCCTTTTGGGGGGGGAAAACATCTTTGTCCGGGACGACATTTTGCTACAGCGGAGGTTTTGAGCTTTGTTGCTGCTTTGGTGACTGGATTCGAGATTGAGGGATCTCATGTTCCGGAAAGAGCGTTTCAAAAGCTGGGGACTGGAGTGAGGAAACCGATGGGGGATGTGGATGTTGGGATGAAGAGACGGGAGGGGTGGGAGGGGGTGAAGTGGTGCTTTGCTTTGGGTGGTAGGGAGGCGGATTCTAGTGCGCTTGTTGGGGATAGTGATGAATATAGTGAAGGCGTTGATGAATGAGTGGTTTCGAACTACAAAATTTTCGAGGACATCATGAAGGCCTGAGGGACGACCAAAGAAAAGGGAAGGCGTCTTCGGAAAACAAAAACGGATTTATTTATTGGGATGATGAAAAAAGACATTTATACCCCGGGGGTTTTTATGCGGGAGAAGATTGGCATGGATTGGATTGGGATTACCACCACCATCATTATTCATATGTATATTAGAAGGTGGGAGGGCTTTTTTTTTTTTTGGGACTGGGATTGGGATTTTGTATATAAATTGATAGAGAGGATACCCTTCAGCCTTGGGAAATTTATTGTATATATAGAATTGTATTTGGAACTTCATTTGGGGCTTTGTAGTGTTTTGAAGGTATGTGTGAATTTGGGTCGGCCGCCCAGTTGGTTTACCAAGATGAAAAGGAGGGGTAGATGACGGCACGTGAGTGGTTTGCGACAGCTTACCTGGTGGCTTACTCGATGCAGAAAAGTTAGACAGAAATGGGGTGAAGGTATCATGTTCACCTGCCCGATTATCGGAGGAGACTTGGAATGATGAAGATATCCCATCCTCACTCAACTCGTCCTCGTCAAACAAACATACCCCCGAAGCCACATAAAGTCCCTAGAACCCCTAAATCCACGCAAACCCCGCATGACCGTTGAATCAAGAAACAATACATCATCATCGCAATATTCCCAACTCGCATGTTTCAACCCCAATAAAACAAAACAAAACAGGAACGAGTAATCTGATATATGCCCGTTTCAAGTATCTTGCGGTGTTTTGGCTTGGTCTGATGATGCCAAGAAGTGACATGAACCGACATGAACCATTCATCTGGGATCATGCCGTATTCATGCACGATGGGTTCTACAGCCGGCAGTGTTTGGCGAAGAATCAAGGTCGAGAGCCTACCACATCTTGAGCACAGTTCCTAATTCTCATGCCAAACAATGCGAGAATTGCCGGTATTGGGTATCAAGAATATCGAACGAAATATCACTTCGCTAGCTACTCTTTGAAATTGGGTTTTTGCTTGCCATGTTGAAAGACAAGAAGTAGCGCAAATTCGGGAGAAGTGTTTCTATTTCTCAATCACTTTTATTTTTAACTCCTCAAAACCCGAACTCCAAGGAACCCTCAACAAGAAACTCGCTCATATCCTTTCACCCAACCCTACCCCTCGCAACCCTCTTCCTATCTTCTCCTATACCACTCTCCATCTTCCATCGTCCCCCTCCTCCTTTTCCAAACTCCAAACCGGATCCCAATACTCCCAAAGCCTCTCCCTCCCTTCATCCCCCTTCATATGACTATTCGGTGCTCTAAACGAGCTACGTCCCGTTTTCCGATCATAGCTCTCGTAGGTAGAAGCTAGTCTTTTCCCACCTCCTCCCGGAAGATCAACGACGAAACTGGGCATCATGAAACCAGCGATCGTCCCTCTGATCTGAGATTCTAAGTTGAGGATTGTGGAGAGGGGGGTGCGGAGGTCTTCGACGCCGAGGACTAAATCATGTTGATATATGTAGTAAGGTTGAATATTCAACCCCGCCAATCTCCTTATCAAATTAGACATAGTCTCAACATCACTATTAATCCCATTCAAAAGCACAGTCTGATTCCTCACCTGCACACCAGCTTTGAAAAGTCGTCGTGCAGCAAGCTCAGTAACCCAGGAAATCTCATTCGGATGGTTGAAATGTGTATGTAAAGCAACACTCTTTCCCATTTCTCGCCCCTCATTGCTCAACTGTATAATTGCATCCGTCCATTGGTCTTCGGGATCTAAAATTCGTGAAGGACAAACTGCTAGACCTTTGGAAGCGAAACGAAGACGGTTGATATGTGGCATGGCAAGAAGTCGTCGGCCAATTGCTAGGACTTGTTGCGGTGAGAGGGAGTAGGAGTCTCCACCGGAAATAACGATATCATTTAAAGTAGGGGTGTTCGAGATGTATTCAAATATCGGTTCCCATTTCTTCATTATGGGGAGAAATCGGACTTTTGAGACGGAGGCTGTGGATACTCCTATGCTGTAGGAGCGTGTACAGTAACGACAGTAGACGGGACATACTGAGGTCGCTGGTTTTGTGTTAGTGAGGTTTGAAGGTTGGTGGAGGGGGGAAATACCGAGGAATAATGCTTTATCTGGATAGCGATGGACTAGACCTTTGACGGGAGAATCGTCGGTTTCGTGGAGAGAATCTAGGGTGAGAGCAGGATGGTCTGGGAGGAGTCGTGAGCCTGTTGCTATGAATTGACGGAGAATGGGGTCCGAAAAAGGTTGTTCCCCTATTAAAATATCAGCAAGTGTTCTTTTCTCCTTCGTTGGAAGGAGAAGCGAGTCAATCCAAAAGCGGAATGGATGAAACTTCTTCTCATCCGCTTCAAAACCCAAACGAGGAAATTAGTTGATTACAATTGATGAGACTAAGAATGTGAGGTGTCAATCTTATAGACATCGGTGCCTTCTGTATGCCATCCTTAACATCCTCGAAGAATTCGTCTTGAGCAACAGTCTTTTGTGGATCTCCAACGGTAGAGGAAGCTGCGGGTATCGTTGGAGGTAATACATCGCTCATAAATGATAGTAATTGTGTAAATGTAGTGATAGAGTTGTTTGACTTTCCATATCAGCTTTTGGCTTTTTTCTTCGAACAGAATTAATCATACTTGCCACTTATAACTCAAGAACTCCCCCATATTAATATCTCTCCATTGAGGAATCTTCTTCCAGTATGGATCCTGCTGAGCGGTTTGTTCATATGAGACGGGCAGTGTCTGCGATGTCAAAGTCTTGGGTTGAGAAAGTTGTGAAAGCTGGCCATTGAGAGTAGCAAACCCCCGTCTTCTCGTCGTGTTACGGAGAATCGAATTTGAACGCTTCAAAACAATAGTAAACATGATTTCTGCAGTGAATTATTCCTTTCCCAGTGTATAGATGGGTGAAAAGAACTTAACATGTATCAATAACGAATAAGTGAGGAGCTAACCGAAGAGGACCATGAAGCACTTCCACTTAAACTCCGATCTCACCACAGTAACAATATATGACCTTCTTCAACAGAAAACGGTATTCTCAGCGTAGCTATCGTACCTTCCACGAATGACAAATATGCGAAACAGACTTCTGCTGATCTTTAAAAAGTCTGGTGAGGTGAAGAAAATTCGAGAAGGAAGCTCGTTCCATTCGTGGAGAGTACGAGATGTACCATTCTCTGCATTCGTCATCCGGGGAATAGGAACTTAAAGATCCGGCGAAACCTATACCTCTTTCAGATTTCATCTCTATACCGGGACGGGGAGATACTAAATCCGAGCAGGCATTCCTTTGTTTTATTTAAACGAGTCGGGTCGTGCCGTTGACTTGCAGAATGGCTTGAATAATTTCGTATGGGAGCTTTGTATAAATCAACAAGTTAACAGGTTAATAAATAGATAGAGAATCTTCATACACCTAACCTCCTTACCAGTCAGTTCTATAATCTCTTGCCAAGCCCTTTCAATTCAATAAAACCATGTCAAGAACGAAGTCATTATGCAGTCTACGAAGTGGGGCAAACCAGCTCTTACATGGGAGAATAACCCACGAGAAACACGACTAAAATCTCCCTGCATTCAAATGACTAAATGAGTAAAGTCATGTAAGCAAGGAGTCTGGAATTGTTCTTCCGAGGCATATATGACGTTGTTATTTTGCACTCCACGTTTGTAATTGTGCATCGTTGATTCGCGGGCAATACGACATCCCAATTAACAATAAGGCGCAAGGATGATGAAAATCACTTTGAAAGAGCAGAAAGAATAGAAGAGGACCGATTTCATTATTACGTTAAAAGTCTCCCGCGAAAATCGAAGTCACGGAGCCTCTTACCTCTCGCTTTTAGTACTAGAAGCCATATAAGCCCTGTAAAAGGACTTCACAGACTTGTTCTCCTACAAAACCTTTAAATCTAGCCACTTAGAAGTGTTCGCCACGTGGCTTTTCCACTTCTCAAGCCTCAATGTTCTGTCTTTTGGTGGGTGGGGAGGGGAGCATTCTGAGCCTCACCAGGGGGTGTCCTTATTCGTCAGAATATGCTTCGTGCTTTTCAACATTAAAACACGGAAAATAAGTTTGCAAAACGATTAAAAGAGGCTGAATAAATGCGTGGAAATCATTAATATATGTGGCATCTTGTTTCAGGAAGCGGTTGAAGCTTGTTTTCATAATTTAGTGTTCTTAAGCACCAAGCATATTCTGACGAACGAGTGCGCCCCCTGGTGGTCTTTACGAGAACAGGTCCCTCGTTTTTCGTAGAGGTCCCAGCTTAAAAGCCAGGGTGGGTTGATTTCAATAATATCTACATGAAGAGAGAGACCTCGTTTCCCCTCCGAGGAACCCTACTAACCATCGTTCTAGGCAAATATCGTCCAAAGAAGCCCAAATCAAATATAAAAGTATCTCTGTTCCTATATTTCGTATTGTTTAAGAATATTTGAAGTGCTGGAAAGCACGAATCAGTGAGATCTCTTTGGTAACCCAATTATGGATCAATTTCACGTTTTATAACAGGTAGTAACAACAAAGAAACCCCAGGAGAAACACTCTTAAAAGTGAAACGATCAAGAGACGTAATGATGGAGAAATTCACGTAATCCCCAAACACATTTTACTCTCGGATTTTGAGAACCTCGCCTAATAAGAAAATAGCCTTCAGATTTGATATCCTTCTCCTCAGGTACGAGAGGAGTGCATTTGAGCCCTACAGCTTATGATCACCAAGCTCATTGACAAAATCCAATTCCAGACAGCTCGGCAGCGAGGTCGACGTTTTTTAGACCCCCTTTGAAGAACTGACTGGCTTTCTAACCTTAAGAAAGCTTTAGAAATCACTCTCCATGGTAGTGGATTCTAACAGTAAGAAGTAACGTGATCAACGGGTGAGCGGCGCACCCCACCAACAAAACACGCCTACCTACACCAAATAAACAATGCAGCAACAACAACACGCTAGTTTAGCTTCAAAAGAAGCTAAAATATAGCTTGCAAGTCACGCTATCGATCAAGGCTAATTTCATAGTAATCGAGCCGCAGAAAAGACAAATAACATAGTTGAGAGCACACTGTGTCACTGACACACTGGGATTCCTTCAAGACACAATTGTACACCTAAGTCAAGGCTTCTATCAGATCTTGAGGAATCTGTGATAGTTAAGTGTATCATAGACCTATCTTACATAGATACTCTTCTAGCCTTTGTATTATGGGAGATATAGCAAATAATATCCTTGCTAGGCATAGTAGCTGTACAGTTGGTATTAACTAGCTATGTACATTTATTAAACGTCAACTAGTACTTAAAATATGTTTCAATCACAAGCACAACTACTAGAGAGCTAGGATAGAAGATCCAACAATTATCGAGGACTAGTTTAAGCTTGTATATAATACTAAGGCTAAGTATAAAATCATAGACAACAATATATACAACTTTGACACGACTAGCTTCTAGATGAGTATTATCTTACACTATATTGTTGTTACAGGCTCAGAGAAGCGTACACAGTCAAAATCAATATAGCTAGGTAACTGCAAATAGGTTACAGTAATATAGGCAGTCAACACACTTAGCTAGGCAATTCTACTATTTATTATCTTCACTAGATAATACTATCTCTCTGCCTAGTACAAGGGTGATGATATACTATTTGATTAGCCTATTTTGTTAAGTAATAATAGCTAGACAATACATACACTTAGGGTTAGATAGATATAGTACTTTGATAAACATACAAAAGATCATACGAAAGAAGCTTATCGTCTACTTATTCTAGATAGCTATAGTAGCTATAAAACAGTTGAGTTTACTAATTTCTACAAGTAGAATAATACTATCTCTCTCTTTATGTCTACATATTCTTCTTATCTTCTTTAGCTACTTGATGTTAGATGCTTTGCCCCTCTAAAGAAGACATATAGCAAGTAGGTTAAGGAGCTTATATATAACTATATTAACTATATTACGAAACTTGAGTTTCTACTAGCATTTCAGGCTGCTTATAATACGTCGATAATACCTGAAAATATTCAAGGAGGTTTTAGAGGTGCTAGATTAGTCCTATTTAATCTAGAAGCTGTGGTTCCAAAGCTTGATGTTAGGCTTTGTATGCTAACTCCTCTAGCTAATAAAAACACACCGTGGTTAGCTAAAACACTAGGAAACTAGGTTGAAATAGGCTTTTAAACAGAGCTTATTAAAAAAAGAATCTTTTGACACCAAAGCAGCTTACTAAAGTCTATTGTAAATGCAGCTGATCAGTTCCTAAAAGGAGCATATTATATGGCTACTTAGTTTGAAATACTCGAGGCAGAGAATATAGCCCTTCGTACAGCAAATAAGCTTGTAACACAACGAAAACAACAAAAGAAAAAGCGAATTCAGAAGCGAGGTACTCTAGCAAAGGGGGAGGGATCACAAATAATTGACTAGGCTAATATTAATACACAAATTCAGCAGGAAACACATTAGTCTTGTACACAGCAAGGAGGTAATATAGCAACTCAACGTCGCTGTGGACACTGTAGGGATAACCTGGTTAGACATCGGAGAAATAACTGTCCAGAGCGTGAACTAGATAGAATATAAGTTATATCTTCATCTTGTAATTAATTAAATAAAGGGTTGGTTAGAAAAGGTTGCAATTCAATATAGTTATGCGATAGATTTTTGGTGGGGTGCGCTACTCACCCGTGTGCGCTGCTCACCCGTTGATCACGTTATTCTATTTCAACGAATAACAAACGTCTCAGACAAGTATTGAGAGATATGTAGTACATTGGAGATCCAAGGAGTATGTATGGGTATATCTCGCTATCTAGTCCCTCAAATCCCTATAAAAACACCCCCACCCCCATCAACAAAGAAACAAGAAAAGAATAAAGCCGTCCCCCAAAAATCCGAAAAAGTCAAGTCCCATAATTATCCGAGAATATATCTCGCTTTATAAGGTGTCATCATCAATCATCAATACAAACCCCTCCTCCCTCCCTTCCCCACAAACCCTATCTACTAACCTTCAAAAAGGACTCCAAAATACCCCTCCTCCTCTCCTCAACAACCTTCCTCTCCTTCTCCTTCACCCCCTCCGGTCCCTTGAAAATAACTTTCTGCCAAACATCCGCAAAACTCTTCTCGACCTTCTCTCTCCTCAAAACAGCAGGGTCCTCAACTCTAGGCGGTGACGCAGCCCTCGCGCTCTTCCACGAAAGACTTCTTCGGACCGTATCCATGCTACTCCTCGCACTTCGGACTTTGCCTTGACTCCAGCTGTACTTCGGGACTGGTGCCAATTCGCTGGATACACGAGCCAACATACTCGTAAGGAAAACGAACGAGATGTTGTGATTCGGAGATGTTGATAGGACATCCAAGACCCAAGTTTTGATTTCTTCCGCGTCGGTAAGCGGAGTGGTAGTTTGGGAGAGAATATCTTCTTCTAATTTTTTCCAGAGGAAATCGGGTACGATACCATCAGTGAGGGAATCCAGAAATTGGATGAGGACTTCGGCTGTGATCTCGTATTTCTCAATAGCCGTGATTTCAGGAGGGAAGGATTCCAGAAGTGGTTTGTCCGAGTCCAAAGCTTCGAGGAGATATGCCTTTGTACTTTCTCGGGCCTTGACATCCTTCACTAACCAAGAATTCTCGTTGAAAGGCCAACCGGTGGATTCCATGGGAAGCTGTGCATTCTCAATCATGTTCGAGTCTGCGATGACTCGCTCAGTAAGCGCTTCCACTGCCTCTGTGAGTTTGAAAAGCTCACGAGGGGCGGACCAACAAACTGGTGCTCCTCGGTTCACAGGGCCTCCCTTAGCACCATCAGTTCGTGGCATGAGAGCTCGAACTCCGCCTTCCGGGATTCGTATGAGTTGATCGATTGAGCGACCAAAGCACGACTGGAGCCAAGTTCCATGAATGGGCAGGAAATGATCTCTGCCATCCGTGACTCTCAAAACTAGAACATCATCGAGTTGTGCTGTTTCTTCGTTCAAGGCTCGACAAAGTGAGAGGTCGTCCACAAAGATCTCGAGAGTTACATTGACCGCCTCCCCGGGTTCCAAGGTGATGTCTCTGTTAAGATTCTTAGCTGCTCGTTCTGCTTCATCTGTCTCGGAGCCAACAAAGCGGACAGTAAGCCAAGTAGGTGCGATCTTCTCGCCCTCAGTAGCATTTGGCCTATCAACAAATGCGAAAGTTGCTGGTACTTGACTCGTATTCGCGACTGTGAGAGTGCAAATGCCTCTTTGCAGATACGCAACATTCCCAAAGTCAACACCAGCAGTGCTGTTCCCAGATGCCGTTCGAGACGATGTATCGGCCTGACCTTGGGGCTGCTCAACAACAATAGTAATTCCGGGTCTTCCTTCGTTTTCCTGTCGATCAAGCTCACGGGCGACCTCCTGCTGTATTTTGGCTTTCAAATCTGGTACGACTGCATCATACTCTATTGAAAATACAGCATCGAGAGGTTTGTGATCTGACGAAAGAATTCTCTGATGTGATGTATAATAGTCCAAATGAACACTATCCACAAAACCTTCTTTCGTAGTTACCACTTCTTGTTGATTGTCTTCGTCCTCGTTGTATTCGTCGTATTCATTATAATCATTATTTGGTGCAGGAGGAGGGATCTCCTTATCGGGAGACGATTCCCCACCATCTTCTTCAGGGTCGTAATCGAACAAAACGTCTTCGTCATCTCCGGCTTGATCGATCCCACGAGCTTTCATTTCCTCATCCCTTAACTTGGCAAGATCCTCTTCTTTCTTTTTCTCCTCGTATTCGAGTCTGTCTTTTCTAGTTCGATAAAGAATTCGATCACACCAACTAGGTGCTCGCATTTTCTCACTAGAATCAAACATGCCCATACTTCCAACATCGTACTTATACGTTCTGGAATAATTGAAGAGTCAGTTTTCTATAGATTACTGCGGGAGATGGAAACTATTCCAATTCCGAGATGGGACTGAATATTTACAGCGATATCGAGGGGAAAATAAGAGAATGGGAACCCTTACGGAAGAAAGGTGATCTTTCCTTCTCTCCAACCATCATGAAAAGCTTTCTTCTCCTTTTGCATTTTCATCAATTGATCGTGTGGCAATAAAGAATCAAGCGTAGCTTGTATAGAGGTAGGATCTTGGCTTGGATCTTGCATGAAATCATCCGGGTCTGGTAATGAGCTTGTCGAAGACAAGACATCTGTGGTATCGGAATCTTTGCTTTTTGACGGCTCTGATTTATCCGCATCTAAATCATCGTCACTGTCGACGGTCGAAACAACGACGGGATCATTGTAATCAGCTATCTCTTTCTCTATCTTATACCCAGATTTCTGATTCTGGTCAGGATCGTACTCTCCCCTGGTATGTAATAGCAAAAGCCGCCGAATATCTTTCCCGGGTAACCCGTCTAATCTGAAATTTAGGTCCCCGAACCAGAACGCAAAGTCTTCATCCCCAATATCTTCTGGCGCATCGTCTAGAACACCGGACCAACTGATAGGTTCAAAATGTGTGTCTCGTAGAATCTTCGATACGTCCCAACATCGTCGATCGAGATTTGCCGGGTCGCTGCCAGATGCCAAATGCGAATTTACAAAGACCATTCTTGTCGTTTCCCCCAGCACCATTCTCGTAACTACAGCGCCTTTATTCCCCAGACCCATAAGCCCAGTTCCTATGCTAACCGTGCTGACCGAGCTGATAGTTGGCGCAATGTTCGGATGCGCGTAAATAAGTAACAATATACCCGAAAGCTGCTGTTCAACAATTTGAACATAGCCTTTTGGCAGCGCATTCTGGGTAGCTTTCCTCCATTTGTTTGTAGGACCCGGATCCACATAGACTCGAGTGGCATACTGAGAGATACTGGTAAGGTCTATAACCTCCTGCAGACCCAAAACGTATAATCCAATCCCCTCTCCGCCTGGAATCACTCCATGATCACCCCGCGGGGCAGTGCTCTCTTTTTTATTCCTGCGCGCCTCTTGCACTCCCACGCTTTCCACTCCATCGAAATCCCCATCTGAAAAGGTAATACCAGACAGATGCTCTTCGACGCCCCTTCCCTCTGCAAACCAAGACTCCAAGTCGAAATCCGTGCCTGGGCAAGCAGCTACATTCCACGATCCAATCTTTATCTTTATCTTCTTTTTCCGAGTGTATTCGGAGCGGCGCGCATGCACCGCTTTCGAGAGAGAATGCGGACTCGAGGTGGTAGGGTCGGGTTCGATATCGACAGGCGTGTGGTCAAGGGAGGCTCGCGCACTGGAATCCATGGCAGATAATCATTCGCAGAAGGTCTGGAGGTCTGGGGGAATAAGAAGTTGATTTTTTGACCTAGGCGCATGTAGGGTTTAACGCGGCATCTTGGGCGGCTTTCTCAGTGACGTAAGGCAGCGGGTACTTGGTTGTCAGAATGGTGGGCGAAGTAATACAATGGAGAAGAGAGAAGTTGATTTATCTAGTTCAGGCTGTGTTGGGGACATAGCTGGCATACAAGCAACATCCTCTGACAGTGTGAATGCGGTAACTTGACTTGGTTGAATGTCTTAAAGCTTCAGCGGTGGGATTGCTGGTTGCTGTCAGAGGGGCTTTTCGGCGCAATCACGGGTGAAGACAGCGTGACCAAAGAGCCTAGAACTCGCCCCTTGCTCGCTACCTAGGTATGGTATGCTCCAGGGTAATTCTTTAAGCGAGCTAAAATTAGAACTTCTTTGCCTCTTCAGTCTCGCATTTATGAAAGAGTGACTAACATAAGATTTAGGAGTTAAGTAATTATAAGAGTAAATGTTACTATTTTTTTCCATTCTTCCAAGTAGTGTTTGAGGGTTGACTGCTTAAGTGTTCTTCAAGGTGACGATTCAAGTGAAACATTTATTTCATTTCCAAAACCCTAAACCTATGATCCAAGACGTCATGAAGATCCCCTATTAAGCTTCAGAATACTTCGTCTGCATACCAACTTCTCTCAAGTCTGACTGGGATGATATCCTGTGACCTCAGCGGACGCTGCATAACATCAGCACACTCGTAATCCTTCGTGTAGTTCAGTAAGACTTACAACCCGAAACCTGCTTTCAGGCACACACTTTTTCTTCATAGGCTTAAGAATTCAGGGCCAAAGTAAGACAGGAACACTCACCCTAGAAGATTAAAGTATGGAAGGCTATTACGACCAAAAAAACATATGCTCTTTTATACTCCCCTGCAAGCGAGGCAAATAGCAAACAAAACTGTATTAACATACTGAAAAAGACTAAAAGCAACAATAAACAAACAGGCAGTCGATACATAAACAAAACCCTCCAAATCAAAAAATCAAACACTTCATATTTTAAAACTAGTTTTCAACGTCGAAGTAACCATCTTCGTAGGCCCAATAAACAGCGGACTGGAACTCGTGGTACTACTACTCTTCTCTTTCGACGAAGAAGCAACCTTTGTGGGCCCAATAAAAAGAGGCGTAGAAGCAGTAGTATCGCTTGCAGCTTTCGTAGAAGAAGCTGCTACTGTTGGACCAATAAAAGGAGGACTAGCCTTGGACGTAGATTTCGAAGGTTCTACCCACGTTCCACCAGATTTGGGGCCGTCTTTGACTATTCCGCAACCATCTCCATTTGGACCACTGCAGGCAAAACATAGTTTCTCGGGCCAATCGAACATTTTGACCTTGGGATAAGTTAGTAAAATATCATACAAGAGGAACGAAATAAGAGGAAACTTACAGCAAAAGTCTTCTCAATTACCGGTTTCTCATCGCCAGTTGATTTCCCCGCAGTCCAAGAAACCTCCATCCCCGAAGCAAAAGAAGCACCAAAACCAAACAACTTCGTGGGGTGGTCGCAAACACCACCAGAAGGATCTATCCATTACACGAGATTAGCAAAATATATGCACACAGCCTGGAAGTTCACTTACTAGCAGTAGCCTGCAGCGTAGCCTCCATAGCAATACTTTTAATCTCCACCCCCGTCTGCACCCCAATCACATTCAACCCCTCAGCTTTAATCCTAATCTTGGGCGTCAAATAAAACTGAATAGTACTCGCAAGATTAATCTCCATCTCCACTGGCAAAGCTTTAAACTTCGGGATCCATCCCGTCGCTTTTGGCAATTTCGTAAAATCAAGTAAATCAGCTTCAAGATACGCAGAATCATCAAGACTAACTGTAGCACCACCAGTGACGGAAAAGGAACCCTTGAAAGCCACAAATTCGACCCCCGCAGCGATATCAAGAAAGGGTCCTACTTCGAAGAGATTGTTGATTGACCAGCCGATGAGAGGGATGGAGAGGATTTCTTTTTCGAAAGGCTCGATTTCGGTTTTGGTGTTGAATTCGGATTCCTATTTCCGAGATATTGAAGTCAGTTTGTGATTGAAGAGTGAATAGGAGTAAAGAAGAGTAGGTCTTCGAAGCGAGGAAAATAGAAAAAGAGGATAAGAGGATTTGGACTTACCAGTGTCAATTTGAGCTTCGCTATTGCCGAGACGCCCACGGGGTCGATTTTCAGAACCGCACCGTTAGGGATACCGATTATGTTCTGGTTGATGTGGAAACTATATCCTACATTCCCCGTCGTCTTACACTCATCACATTCCAGCTGTCCAATAATGGGTTCCCTTTCAACCTTGAAAGAGAGAGGAAACTCGTGCTCAAGACTAACCCCCTTCCCTTCATCTCCACGTTTTGATGGCGAGTTGGGAGAAGGACTTGCACTCCCGACCTCAAAGTTGTAAGAATTGACGATATCTTTCCACGCCCCAGTCTTAACATCCAGACTCGCGATGAAATGAGCGTCATCATATTTGATAGCCGAAACAGTATAAGGAACTCGTGCTTTATTATCCCCGCAATCACCCACTCCGGCAATCATAGTAAAAGTATGGTTATCCGCCCCATTAACCCAATCCCACACCTTCTTCGCATAAGCAAAAGCTTCTTTATCTTCAAATCCTAGTGTGATTTTTGTCGGTGTGCAGGTAGTGTTTTTGATCATGCCTTCGAAGCGTTCCATAGACAGGATGTTTTCGTGAGAGCCGGGGGCGAAGACTGTGAAGTTTGCGATTGCCCCATGGCTGTTTTCTGGATTGAAATCAGAAGGTGTTGTGTAATTGAAAGAGAGATGGAATTACCTGGATGCTCCCAAATGAAACTCTCTGTATTTTTTAATTCAAAGACTTTGAAGTCTCTTTTCCCGATACTGCTCCTGGGTGAAGGCCTAACGGGAACAAGTTCGACAGCAAAACAAAATTCCAACAACAAAACCAGAGCTGCAAAACATCGAAAGTGGTTGAAAGACTGCATCTCTCGCAATATCAAAAGGAGTGTAGATAGTAGAATTAGGAAGAGAGTAAATGAAAGTAAGTCCAAAGAGAGAGTGGTTGGAAATACAAGAGAACAAAAACGCGATTAATATACACTTAAAACTTAATTTCTGTTTCACTCCACTTTCTCCCCACACTATAAGCAAGCCCTATCCTCCCCTGAAGTTTCAATCCATCAACCTCACCAGTAAGCAACCCATTGATTCTCTCCGTCCCGACTTCCCACCAGGGATTTCCCACCTCGTTTCCCCACGATAACTCAAAAGCATGACAGGTGCCCTACGTTTCATTACAACACCCCAGCGCCATGAGGAAATTAAACTCTTCCTACAAACCACATGGCACCAGCCTCAAGTAACCGACTACCTCATGGACCGCCGTCAACCTTCTCGATTATGCAAAGCTGAAAACAACATAAAACGCCGCCACACTTGGCATACATATAATGTTCCCAACTCCCAGGTTTTCATTCCTTCCAGAAACTCGGCTCGCCATGCACGAAAAGCACTCCGCAATACTGTTCCGGTTTTGAAAAACTAAGATTGTCATGGAAATCTCCACTACAATTCTGATACTCGGCTGCTCCATTAACTGACTACCTCCTTCCCGTCCTCGACTCTTTCCACTCATGACTTGATTTCAACGCCAGGCTGCTGGTGCTTCTTGGGTAATTGTGAATAGTACCCCAGGGCTGTGGGAGAATCAGAAAGTTTGGTTCACAAGTGTTTTTTGGCAACTCCTTGCCCATAGTTCAAAGTACGCGTTTGTGGAGTAATTAGATGAACAAGAACAAGGCTCCCAAAAACTTACTTGTGAAATATTTATTGAGCGTGTCTATTTAGAAACACTCCGATAGACAAAAAATGACATGCAACAAAGCATGCACCTCAATCTAGAAAAGGTAATAGAGGGGTAGGTAGCACGTGAATGCTCGTGTACGGAGTCACAGAGTGTGTGATTTTAGTGATTTACTACCAGCTTATCTGCAGAACAACCTCTTAGCTAAAGAAGAACAGTTTACTCCATAAAAGTTAGACAATAAGAGGGCGCGAGTATCAGTTGTGCCATCCTCCTGGATTACTCAACCCGATGATCAGAGGAGACTAGATCTCCCAACGTCCCTGGTTTCTATTGGTGGAAATATCGATGACCTAGATCCTACTTCTTTATTATCGAGTGGCTTTTGAGTACATCAGGCGGAATTATAAAAACAACAAATCCTGGGAGAGTTTAATTAGAGGCAGTGTACCACCAGGACATGGAGACCAACCTCCCGCCCCTCGCCCCCCCAAAAAACCAAGCGACACTAGTCAAGTAGAAGTAGAAGTCGAGGAACATGAATAAAAGTACTCGAAAAAAAGCATAAGCAAACAATCCTCTCCTTAGGAACCTCTCGAATCGGAAAAACCAAAATTTGAAGTTTGAACACACAATACCTTACAACACTTTGAACAACAAAAAAAGAACAGACTACACAAAACACTCAATATATTCTCTCCCTCTCCTCCAACCCACACATGGCCGCCATCTACCACTCAAAGAAGTTCAAAAGAAAAAAGGAAGAACGCCATATGGTTATTACAAAGGGCATTCCCATCCTTGCCCAAAATACTCTTCTCTATAATAACACAGGTCTCCCCCCCCCAAATCTTCTCTCTCTGCCGTCCGTTTTTTCCCCATGTAACCAGCGAAAGAAATATAAAGTATCCCTAATAAGTATAATACAGGCTCCAGTTCCAATGTTGCTCCCTAGATGATCTATCGTTTCCCACGAACCCTTTCTTTGACGAGAAAAATCAGAAAGATCATTTGCTTTTCGTCCATCCCATACCGACCCCCAATATTACACACACAGGAAGGGACCGATTATCCCATGTCCACGTCTCCATCGGCCATCGCAAGCCGCTGCTTGGCAGTCTTGGCCTTCTTTCCGACCTTCTTGCCCTTTTTACCCTTGCCGCCCATAATAGACTCATCCCCAGGAATAGGAGTAGCCGCTCCACTCGGTCTATTACTACCATCATCGAAGTGTCCCTCACCTAAACCCCAGTTAGCATAACTCGAGTCAATATCGATATCAAGAAAACAAACCTTCATGATACAGATCTTCCAAGCTCCCACCCCCGCTCTCAGCCTTCTTCTTCTTGCCCTTGCTCTTCTTAACAACAACAGGCTCCTTCTCCTGCTGACTCGCAAGCTCAGCCTCCTTTCGCTCAATCTCAGCAGCCTCATCATCATCAACAAGCCACATAGCAATATCCTTCGTCCGATTCTCCTTACTTCTCGTATTGAAATCAACACCACCACCACTTCCACCAGTCATGACAACCTTCTGAACCTCTTCCTTCTGCAGAGCTCGTTTTCGGATCCGCTCTTCAATCGTACCACGAGTAATCATACGATAAACTGTGACCTGTCGAGTTTGACCGAGTCGATGAGCTCTGTCCATAGCCTGAGAATCAATGGTAGGATTCCAATCTGAGTCGTAGAAGATGACGGTATCGGCACTGGTCAAATTGATTCCCAGACCACCAGCTCGGGTACTGAGCAGGAAGATAAAGATCTCGGGTCTCGTTTGGAAATCATGAACCGTATCTCTTCGGTCTTCGAGCTTTGTCGATCCATCAAGACGGAGATATTTGTAGTTGCGATAAGTGAGGTACTCTTCCATCAAATCAATCATACGCGTCATTTGGAAGTAAAGCAGCACTCGATGACCACCTTCCTTCAACTTGAACAGAAGTTCATCAAGCTTAGCAAGCTTGCCAGCATCCGTGACGAAGCGTCGCATGGATGGAACGTGGATATTGGTGAAGCGTTGTTTCTCAGAGTTTGGCACTGGAAGCATCTTCTTTGGTGGGTAGAAGTTTTGAGGAACCTTGGAGGTAATCAATGCCTTCTCTTCTACGGGCGAAGGTCCATAGAGAGCTCTGCGCATTCTGACGTTAAACAGAATATTATCTCTCTCAATGTTGGTCCCACGGCTCGAGCAAACAACCTCAATAGGAGGGGCGGTAGCTCGGGGCCGACCACACTGTTCAAGTCGACTCATTCCAGAATCAGCCCAAGCACCTTTCGCAATATTCAGTAGACTATTGAGATAGCCCTCATTCATGACCTTAGCAAGGGGGTTTCGGTCCTGTCTGTCCAGGATTTGTAGCATGGCCTGAGGTGGAGTGTAATTCTTGTCTTCCTCGTCATAGACAATACTAAGAGCACCAAGACGCTTGGGCTTCTGAGCCAAATCCACCGCACGGGTGAAAACATCATTCCGTGCAGCAAATGCAAGCTCAGTCATAGAGGTACCAGCAAATCTTAGCCAAGAGAAAGCCTTATTCTCAGAAATATTCTGACGAACATTTTCCGGTTTCCAGATGTTCATGAGATCCGTCAAGAACTTGCCCTTGATACCGGGTTTCTGGTTATCCTGTCCAGGCAAATGAAGTCGGCCACTTTGTCTCCAAATTAACCTCGGAAGCTCATACTCGATAGGATTTCTAGTAGAGTAGGCAACATTGATGTTTGGTCCCTCGCGCATGAAGGAAGCAGTCTCGGCAAAGTGCCCAAAGGAGAAGGGAGAAGTCGTCTCGGCACGCTCAAACAAATCTGGGTGATTGCAAACTTTTCGGAATTGCATGACCAAGTTCATAAGAGTTCCTGAATCGTTATCGTCGCCAATAGTCGCCTTCTCAATCAAATCCATGATACTAATCTGATTTCGAAGATTTGAATAGTAAGCTCGCTGGCGGTAGGTCAAGTCGCAGAACAAGTCGATTTCTATCTTGTCACCAAGTTCCTTCTGGACATGCTTCTTGACACGACGAAGCATGAAGGGCTTCAAGATCATGTGCAATCTCTTGAGCTGGTCTTCATTGAGCTTTGTGTTACTCTGGGTATGGCTTTCAATGTCCTTGGAAAACCATTCGCTAAACTCGTCATGCGAATCGAACAAACTCGGCATAATGAAATGCAGTAGTGCCCACAGTTCTTGCATGTTGTTCTGAATTGGTGTACCGGTAAGTAATAGTCGATTTCGGCAGTGGAAACCGAGTAAACTCTTCCATCTCGAACTTTGAGAGCTCTTAATTGCTTGGGCCTCGTCAAGAATCATGTACTGCCATTTCATTTTCTGGAAGTAATTGACATCGGAAACGACCAATTGATACGATGTAATCAGAACGTGGAATGGTGCATCCTGCGTGTAGGTATAATGTTTGCGGTCCCAGAATTTTCTCAGGACCTTTCGGTCTGCGGCAGTACCCCAGTAAGGAAGAACCTTAAGTGTCGGCACGAATTTTGTAATTTCCTGCTGCCAATTGTGAAGTGTAGAAGCAGGTGCAACAACGAGGAACGGTCCCCAAATATCGTGCTTCTCAGCCAAGTATGCCATGACAGATATGGACTGCACAGTCTTTCCGAGGCCCATC
Source organism: Hymenoscyphus fructigenus (assembly GCA_001414455.1). NCBI lineage: Eukaryota > Fungi > Ascomycota > Leotiomycetes > Helotiales > Helotiaceae > Hymenoscyphus > Hymenoscyphus fructigenus. The sequence continues at coordinate 883,747 of LKUV01000002.1, read as the reverse complement.
TCATCTGCCAGGATACCGTTGATACCTTGTTCGTACAAATTGACCATCCAATTGAGACCTTTGAGTTGATACTCCTTGAGTTGAGCTTGAAGCATCTTAGGTTGCTCGATATCGATGTCGCCTGTCTCTGGATTCTGGAAATTCAACTCTCCTTCTTCGTCCATATCTGGGCCATTGAAAGCTCTAGCCTTCTTCTTGGCCTCCTGAATTGCATGTTGGGCATTTGCCGTGGCAGCAGCTTGCAAAGCAGAATCATCCTCTGCATCGAAATCTAGGTCTTCAAAATTGGTAACTTTGGCACCAGCAACAGTGTTTTCAGGGACGTTGACAGGACTTCCTTGAGGTGCGCTAGGATCGGCAACAGTATCAGGGTGATCGGTTGATCTTTCGACTTCGTCGGTCTTGATCTTCTTTCCAATGAAATGCGAGTAAAGCTCTGTTTGAGAAATGAGGAAATTGAGCTTTCTCTTTTGTCTATTGGCCTCTCGGTCCGCTTCGGCCTTCTTTGCGTTCTCAAGCTCCTGCTTCTCAGCCGCACGTCGAAGATCGCGTTCCTCTCGTTCATTTCGCTTCCAAAAAGACATCATCTCTCGCATGACACGTTTGGCTCTTGCCTGTAAATCTTTCGTGCCCTTGTTTGTTCGGAGCTGCCATCTCTTGGCTTCTTTCGAGGCAAGTATAGCGGTCTTCTTCAAATTGGAAGCTCGGGTGGCATTCGATTCGATTCCAAGCTTGTAGACTTTGTTGACGTCTTTACGAGCAAGATCTCGCCAAATTTGATCATAAATTTGGTTGTAGCCTTTGGATACGAATGGCTCAAAATTCGCTGGTTCTTCACGAGACTCTTTTGAATCCTTGACCTTGAGTCTGATCTTGGTAGGTTCGTCCTTCATTAGTGGTGGTGGTGGAGGTTCCTCTCCTGCGTCTATGGCAGCCTGCGCCGCCTCTGCAGAGTCCTTCTCCGCCTGTTTCTGTTCCTTGGATTTCCGTGGTCGAGCACCTCCGCGTTTAGATTTACCCTTCGGCGGGTCTGCATCTACAGCTGTAAAAGTAGACATCATGCCACCTGAAAGATTGGGTTCCAACGGCTCCACTGCTTTGAGATCAGGACCCTTATCACCCCGAGCAAGAATAATTTTGGTTTGTTGCGCCTTCTTTTCTGCCCTCTGTGCTTCTCGAATGAACTTTTGTCTCTCATTCTCATCCTCAGCTTCTTGAGCTTTAGCCAATGCCATCTCCTTCTGCTCAAGATTGTTTGCAACAGTCTTTTCTCTGCGACGCTTTCTTTGCATATCCTTCTTTCTCTCCTTCTCCGCCGCAACCTCTTTCTCTTGCACAGCTGTGATTGCTTCATCGCCATGTATGTCTCGGAACCGCTGTTCACCAAGCATGGCATGTCTACCAAGCTTCACTGCCATCTTTTCAGTGAATTTTGTGCGACGCTGCTTGGTTTTGGCAACCTCAGTCTTTTCAACCTCAAGTTTCCGCTTTACAGCTCGTGCCCGAAATAGTCGCCGGTCGTCTTCAAAATCTGGCATGTCGACATCGCTAGCCTCAGCATCAAACTTCGCCATGAGGGCTGCGATCTCCTTTTCCTGCTCCTTCAAAAGTTGTTTGGGTTTTGGGGAAGCTTTCTTTGCTTCCCCGTTCGCCTTTCGCTTCGCAGGTACTCTGGATGCTGTAGGTGTTGGTGCTGGCGCAAGGGACGATTGTCTAGAGCTATCCCTTGACATCGGCTCCGATACAGGGGGTGGTAAGGCTTGCTTGGCCACCGACTTTTTAATCTTCTTTGTGGGAGGCTCGGGGAGGGGTTCGCTCGGGGTTGGATTCGGTTCGGATAGGATACTCGAGAAGTCCATCGGGTTGGCTGATCTGTGGGTTGACTTGCATATGGTGTTAGTCTTATAGTTGTTACGTGGAGCATGGGTATCACAAACAGTTACAGGAGCGGGAGCCTCTTGCTTGATCACTGGTCCTCCCATTGTCGCGCCGTTGTGTCGCGCAATGGGGGACATCGGAGCGAGTCTTGGTGACTGTGATATTCCACGATTGTGAGGGTGAGAGTGGGAAATTGGCGATTGCGGTGGAAATGTGTTGGTCACTGGAGATGTGTATGCTCCGCTGTAATATTTCGGGTGGTCAGCGGACGTTTGTGGGTAGTTGTATGGTTCGCGGCTCTACAGATTATGGTTAGAATTCATCATCAAGATGAGGGTGTTGGATGATGCGAAGGGCAAGGAAGCTTACCTGTGGTGTCTGTGCCTCAATTCTCCCTGCTTCTGATGGTCGTCTCTCACTTGAATCCGAAGTGGGATCGTAATAATTGCTGACAGGCTTGTCACGGGTAGCTGATGGATAGTTGTGATATCCTGTTGGGGTCGTCGCCACGGCCAAAGGCGAAGCAGGGCCAGGAATGTGGGAAGGTGTTGGCATCGGCAGAGCCGGTGGTGTTGGATGATATTGATCGTATGGTTGAGGTCTTGGATTGCCGTTGGTGGGTGAAAAGGGTGGACGGTAATCTGGGTGTGTGGGAGATTGAGCCATGTAGGGTGGTCGAGTGCTCGAGCTGCCTTCTCCGTTGATCCTCTCCCGCTTCACAACCTCATCCTCTTCTTCCTTGGGCCTTTGCATGACCGTTGCGTGGAACGTCGAGTCCATCCCCGCACCCTTTCGACTCACAAGGCGACGGAATGAGTTGTATTATCTCTCCATAGAAGAATCAATGCCGCAGGGTGAAGGGTAGCAGCACCGGGCACGCAGAGGCTTGCTGTGAGGGCAGGAAATACGATGGTTTACGATATCGCGATGGGATTTTGGTGTTGTGGGAGGAGATTCGATGATGGCACGTCTTTGATGGCGCTGGTCGATGGCAGATCAGCTAAGTTTGGGCTGCTGATGGGGAGAGGGAAAGTCTTTGTGTGTCGCGCGTGGATTGTCCAGTCCCGTCCAGTCCAGCCGCGGAGTCGGCCTGGCGATTATGTAGTCAAAAAAGGACGATACGATAGCGATACCTCACGGAGTTTTGCGAATCACGGTGTGGAGGTGGTGGGAGTTCGCGACGGCGAGGGTAGGAGGGGGAATTTATGATGGAGGCCAGGTGAGGAGCAGAGGGCTTGGAAAGGAAATCATTCATGTTGGCTGGCTCTGCACTGGTACAAGGGCCGGCGAAGCGTAAAAAGCCCTCTCTCGTTCTCTGCAGCGAGGTTTTTGAAGGTAGTAAAAATAACCGCATCTAATTGGTCGGTTACCCCTGCGCCTTTCCCCTTTAACTGGGCCAAAACTTTTTCACTATTGTACGGTGCATAGACATCAGATAGCTAATGGATAGATTGTAGTGAACGCTTCTGTGCAAAGGTTAGGTTGTGCCCACTCTCAATCTGGAAGTGTTTCGTTGGTGGTTTGGTAGCCAGCCAGAAAAGGTGTTACAGTCTCAGTCGGAGTATCAATGAGGCAAACGTACAATTTTGATTTCTATTTCTTTCCATTATTCACACAGAAACTGTTTTATTTAAAATCTAGTAGCTACTCCGTATGTAAATAGATACCTAAGCTAGGTACTTGGAAAAGGCAGTCGCGACCAATGTCTCAATGCTACATACCTCCACACACAAACAAGCACTGATGAAGCTAGTTCCAAAACAGGAAAGCGCCAATGAGAGATCTGGCTGGTCTGGCCACGATTCCGAACTTTCCTGCTATCTAAACCCGATCATGACGAAAGAAAATCTTACGGAAGGTGCGACTTTTCTGCTGCAGTCCTTATTTCTCTGTGGCGACTCTCCAAAACGATACACTATTTATCCGCATGCAGCCTGGTTCCTTGCCACACTCTCACATCACCAGCCCCTGAAAGTCTACACTCCCTCGCGATGGTCATTACAAGTGGCAGTAAACTCTCGTTGTTCTAGCTTTTCAGGCTAATCCAAAACAATTATTCTAAACACTTGGAACAATTTAAAATATTGACCCAGGTGTTTAAAACAACGAGGTTCAATTATCCCAAAGTATTGGGTAATTGAAGCGACTTTGAATGTCCACCGCGAGACACCTTCAAAGTAGCTCAATTCTCTTCACAGGTGCATTACAAAGTCTCGATTTTTTTTTTTTTTTAGCAACCTTCAATTAACAACGCCTCTAGAAAACACAAAACGTTCTATTTCTCCAAATAGCTGCCCGGATGGCGTTATTGCGAATGCCCTCATCTCCATTTTGGCCATGGGCTTCGAACCTGCCTTCATATTGATATATCGCTTATACCGACCATCGAAGTAGCAAACTTTTCTCTCTTTTCATTCATTCATCCTGCCCCTTAAACGGCGCCAGCAGCCATCATCTTCTTCCTCAAGTGGTTCTTGTACTCTCCAATGGTTCCGTCCCACTTGTGAATACTCTGGTGCTCGCAAACCATGATATCCTTGGCAATCTTGTCGAGCAATCTAGTTGAAATCAGTAAATAGTTCCAGGGCATTTCAATAGATGTTTCTAAACTTACCTGAAATCGTGAGATACCACTACAACACCACCAGTGAAGGCGTTGATAGCATCAGCCAAACTGTCAATAGTTGGAATATCCAAACCGTTGGTAGGCTCGTCCAACAACAACATGTTTGGTCCATCAATCGCCAAGAGGGCGAAAACAATTCTGGACTTTTGTCCTTCGGAAAGTGTGCCCATCAAGGCAGTTTGAGAATCTCCACTGAGACCATACTTGCCAAGTTGCTGTCTCCAGTATTGGTAATCTTGACTCTTCTCGGCATATTTGTCTCGGACGAAGTCGAGAGCGGACTTTGTGAGATCAAGTTGCTCAGCAGAATGTTGACTGTAGACACCCATCTTCAAATGAGTGTGGCGAGAGACAATTCCACCAGTGGGTGAGTTGGCTCCAGTCATCAGCTTAAGGAGAGTAGACTTTCCGACACCGTTGGGTCCGACCAAGGCTGTACGAGAGTCCATGTCCACACCGAGATCGAGATTTCTGTAGAGATCGTCCTTGGAGTTTCCGGAGTATGAGAAAGTGACATCGTCAAATGACAAGACTGGAGGAGGAAGTTTCTCAACATCAGCAAATCTGAATGTAAAGACGCGATCTTCCTCAACCTTCTGAATGAAGCCATCAGACTCCATCTTATCCAAGATCTTTTGTCGAGACTTTGCCTGTCTGACCAAATTGGCATATGTACCGGCGGAAGCAATGAACTTCTTGATGTGAACAATTTCGTCTTGTTGTTTTGTGTATGCCTTCATTTGGTTGGTCTCCTGTTCGGAGCGGGTCTTCGAGTAAGAGTCGTAGTTACCACCATAGTAGATGAGTTTCTTCATACGCATGTCAATCATGTTGGTGCAGACACCGTTCAAGAAATCCATAGAGTGGGAAACGAGAACCAAAGTGCGATCCCATTTCTTGAGGTATTCCTCCAACCACACACAGGCCTCCAAATCCAAATGTGCGGTAGGGTCATCGAGTAAGAGGAGCGATGGCTTGACGAAAAGAGCCTTGGCCAAAGCTACACGCATACGCCATCCTCCAGACATATCTTTCGTCTTCTTTGTGATTGTTTTTTTGTTGAAACCGAGACCGGTGAGAATGAGGGATGCACGGGTTGCGAAGGTGGAAGGATCCATCGTTTCCATACGCTGCGGCTAGTTAGCGGTGCAATTTTTGGGGTTGGCACAGAAAAATACCTCGTAGAGATCCATGAGAACTGGGCTTTCTGGTCCGTCATCCTCGAGAATCTGCTCGGCCTGCTTGTCGAGTCTCTCCATCTCATTTTCTGCCTCCTTTACGACCCACTCGAGGGCTCCTAATTCACTTGGAGGAGCACCCTCGTTGAGCAAGTAGATGTCGACGTGGTCTGGAACGGGATACTCGCGCTTGTCGATGGCCTTCAATAGAGTGGATTTACCGCAACCGTTCTCTCCGAGGAGACCATACCGGCGACCATAGGTGAGTTCGAGGGTGGTGTCGGCAATGAGAACGCGACCGTGGAAAGTCAGAGAGACGGAAGTAATCTTGACATCTCGACTCTGCTTGAGGGAACTGAGCACACCAGTGGTAACACGGTCAGAGAGACCATGCTTATCCATCTGCTCTGCGAGTCGCTTGACTTCATCGGCTCTCTTTCCACTAGGCTGCTGATCATCAGGAAGAGGATTTCCATCGGCATCGAGAAGGGGTGGGGTATCATCACCAGCGACAGATGAGGCGCCTGAAGCCGTTTTTGACCCGGCCTTGGATCGGGAGGCGACAGTCTTTTTTGGAGCCTTTCCCTCGGCGGCTCTCTTTGCGTCACGGGCAGCTTTGGATGCGGACACCATTTTGCAGTTTTGTTGTTGTTTTTGTGGTGGGATTGTATCCTGGAAACGGGTGTGAGATGGAGGGGAAGAATCAATCTTTGGTGGGGTTTAAATGCTGCGTGCGCTAGTGCCACCAAAATAGGACAGGGTATTGTATGGAAAGCAGTCAATCTCACTGGCCGGCCAGGTTGGAGGGAAATTTAATCAAGTTGACGATGATTTGAGATGCCGAGTTTTGATATGAGATGCAAGGCTTTGGGGATGGATGTTTCTTTGGAGAACAAAGGCTGTATGAAAATGTGGTATGAAAATTATTTTTGACTTTCCGCCCTATCAGCCACGAGTCGAATTCGTCTGACGTACTCATCACGTGAATCGCCCCCTCCTCTCATGGATTAAATATACTCGTATTGTGAATACTTATTATTTTGCAGATTCAATTCACACTGAAATACTTGTATCCAGAATTTTGCGAGCTAAAGGCTGAGCAAGTTGATGGTTTTACACAGGGTGCTGTACACACCAACCTGAATCTTCCTTTTCCAACCGCCGCTAGAACGTGATTGGTTCCAGGTTGATGTGTACACCAAGTCACAATTTGAAGACTCGAAGCTAGGCGCCGGTCGAAACCAAAAAAAGATCGCGAATTCATGCAAAAGTGATGATCACTTTCATTCTCCCATGCTTTCCTCGTGTCACATTAATCGACATGAGCATTGAGTAGTAGTACTGCTCGAGTACAAATTGAATCTTTTATGAGAGATATTTGATGATTTGACCACTTGCTCAAGTCTCGAGTCTCTGTTGTTACTCGAGTAGATCTCGAAAAATTACTCATCTTGTTCAAGAGAACTTGAAAAGTTTGATAATATTTCCAACCCTCTTTTCTCGCACAACCATTATTCATGTAGATCCATGACCTAAAATTCTGCAGTTTTAACTCTCTCATTTTGTGAGTGTCATTACATATTTCTGGTGAATAGCACCTTGCATTATGTCCCAAAAGATCCACATGCTCGGTTCATGTGAGGGGTTCGCTTCTCACATACCTAAGCTTATGGAATGGTTGATCTCCATGCTTAGGTTCATGTGAGTGGCTTGCCACTCACATACTTAAGCCTATAGTATGCCACCTCTTCTTCTGCTTTATTCTTCATGCAATAAGATATAGGAATACAACCACTTGTTGCATCACACTTTATGACTACCAAGTCATACCAACAGTAAGAAAGCCCGACAAATACGTCTTTTGAAACTTATCTGTTTCTAACACTTGGGTAATAATCCTAATTATTTTAATTGTCTAGAATAATTTGCTTGACTTACGCTAGAAATTTGGAACAAAAAGGGCTAGGTAGGCAGGTACGAGTCTGATGTTTTTACAGCCAATTTTAAGGGTCGTGGTTTGTAGCTCCATAGAGTTTCGTCAATTTACAATAGAAAGGCAAGTTAGAACTTCCGTTAAAAATTTATTTTATGTCTAGTTATTCTGATTAGCCCCTTCGTAATTAACATAATGTGAGGTAGATAGTAGGCAATAAGTCAAATTGAATCTTATATAAGAGTAAACAAGTATTAGATTTAGTACAGAAGAAGCCTTGCTTTATAGAAGCTCCTAAACCCTAATATTATATAAACTCTGTTAACTCTATAATTTCCATCTACTAGAATTAATTAATTTCTAATTGATTTCTAATAGCAGATGAAGACTTCCTTAGATCAGACAAAAGGTTACATAACCTACAAGGCCTCTATATATCACAACTATTCCCTCTTCTAAGAATCTTGTCCTCAAGATTGATTTTACCTGTTTTTTGTAAAAACACTATAAAGGCACGTTTCAGTAAGTATAGTAGAAGAGTATATAAGTAAATAACATTATTACTATTTGCTATTGTTGCTACAACCCTGACTGGGCTGGTTGCGTTATATACGTGACTATTCTACACCTGTGGATGTTTGCTTTTGAGCTTCAACTTCCCCTCTTTAAGCACAACAATGAATCAGTAAAACCTCTTTACAAGACGTACGATATACAACAGTTATCACAAACCAAGTCGTACCAACACTGATCAGTTCTCTCACACATGCTCGCAGATCAGCTAGGTAACCACTTGAGAGTACTATTTTGCAGTGGACTGTGGAATAACTACTACCTCGACTGAGATCCCGTAGTTGGGCTATTGGAATCGAGAAGGTAGAAGGATCACGACAGGTCGTACCTTTTACAGACAAACAGAGCACCTCAGTTACTTTAGCCAGGCTCTATAAACAAGCACAATTCAAAGTCTTAATCTCTTCGCTGAGCTATTTCAAGCAAACAAACGCAGATAGCCTTATTTTACCCTGCATTCGCGAACTCACAACAACAACAATACTACCTCTCTACGAAAGAGCCTCCTTCATCCTCTTGCATTCGCAGACCCAGCATTTACTCGACATGTGGTTTGCCTCTACGAATAGCCTCAGATTACCCTGCATTTGCAGACCCTGCATTCCTTCCTCATTGCAAATCCACAGACCCGCTGTGGATTCCTCTAACAAAAGAGCTACAAATCTCAACTATGCTAAAGTAGCAGGAGCTATAGAGGAACTAGATTACAGCGAGAGCTGCTAGTCTTTTAAAAATAGTTGCTTAGTCTCCTTCTCCTCATCTTCAACTCACAGATTCTGCTGTTGAGTCCTCACTTACACCCCCTGAACCCCTCTTCCTCTTATCAAAACTGTCATCCTTTGATTTAGCCTTGATCTCTTCGCTGAGCCCTTCAAGCATCACCTCTGTGAATAGCCTCTACTTGCTTCCACTAGCTACATACAAACGCCTACTGATTTACTCTACGAAAGAGCCTTATACCCTGCATCTGCAGAGCCTTACACAAGAGCCTTGCACAAGAGCCTCCTACGACTCTGTCGGTCTAGTACTATCAACCTCTTTACAAACCCTTAAGACTTCAAGACTAAGAGATTTCAGACTTATACTAGTATCTGTGACCCTGTTGGGCTAGTACTGCTTTCTTCATGTTGTGAGCCTCCTCCTCATTGAACCAACCCCCTTGATATATCTCAAAGCCTTGATCTCTTCGTTGAGCTATTTCAAGCAAGTAAACAAATGTAAATAGCCTTATTTTACTCTGCATTCACTACCCTCCCTTATCAACAACTTCTCTCTTCGAAAGAGCCTCTTGTTAGACAACAGACTATTGTACAGTATCAGCGACTCTGTTAGGCAGTACATTCTCTTTCTTGTAGACAGTCAGAGCAGTTCTATTGTTATCTCATCGCCAACTCGTAGATTCTGCTGTTTAAGTCCTACCCTTCCTCAGTAACAACTTCTCTCTTCAAAAGAGCCTCTTGTCAGACAACAGACTATTGTACAGTATCAGCGACTCTGTCGGGCAGTACATTCTCTTTCTTGCAGACAGTCAGAGCAGTTCTATCATCACCTCATTGCTAACTCGTAGATCCTGCTGCTAAGTCCTTATTCCTTTGTTCAGAACCTTGAAAACACGTCAGGCAATAGACTATTATACTAGTATTAGCGACTCTGTTGGGCTAGTGTTGTTCTCTCTCTTGCAAAACCAAAGTCTACTTTATAGATTGTTATTCTATATCAGTGACTCTGTTGGGGCAGTATACTCTCTTCCTTGAGTAGTTACTTCAACAGGTTCTAAAACACACCTAAGAGTACTTCGCGAATAGCCTCCTTAGATTACCCTACATTCGCAAATATACATCAAATACTCTCTACGAAAGAGCGTTCTTCCTCCCCTTGTATTCGTAAACTCAACACTCTCTTATTTACAAATTTTCTTTTATGATTTACAACTTTTATTCAATTCTCAAAATGCTCCCAGAGAAACAAATATTCTCGGAGAACCTTTATAACTTACCTTTCTCAAATTACCGCCAGAATCTCAGCACCTGAAAACAGGTCAGCATCCTAGGGTATTGTACATAGTACTGATTTAGGTAGTAAGCTATGAAAATGAACATTTCTAGTTTTCTTGGTTTTAGCACTTAGTTTTTAGCTCACAGCATTTAGAAATGGCTTAGCATGTTAGGACATGTTATTTAGTGTGTTTTTAAGTACAGAGCTAAGTAATTAAAGCTCCTAGTATTACTGGTTTGCCCTTACTTTAAAGTAGGCCCAGTGTTGCTACAACCCTGACTGAGCTAGTTGCGTTATACACGTGACTATTCTACACCTATAGATGTTTGCTTTTGAGCTTCAACTTCCTCTCTTTAAGTACAACAATGAATTAATAAAACCTCTTTACAAGACGTACGATATATAACAGTTATTACAAACCAAGTCGTACCGACAGCTATAGTAAACAAAATTACTCTACAGCTATTAGTAGGTGACTTAATAATTTCACAAAGGTGTAGATAACATTTACAACTAAGAGAGTTAATTAGGTTCTTTTCTCTTGTTATAGTTATATTAAAGTATTATTTAGCATTCTTGTATATATAGTACTAGAATGTTCTAAACAGTATTGTTATAAGAGAATAAGTTATATAAAAACCTTATATAGATATTTCTAAGGCATTAAAGAGAAGCTGTAATATATAGAGACCTTGTAGGTTATATAACCTTCTGTTTAATCTAAGAAAGTCTTTATCTTCTATTATAAATTAATTAGAAATTAATTAATTCTAGTAGATAGAGTTAATAGAGTTAACAAAGTCTATGTAATATTAGAGTTTAGAAGCTTCTATAAAGCAAGACTTCTTCTATACCTCTAAGAAGAAGTAGAGATTAGTTCTATACTAGATCTAATACTTGTTTACTCTTATATAAGATTTAATTTAACTTATTGTCTACTATCTACCTTATAAGCTAATCTCTTATACTTAAATAGAGAGATAGTATAATAAGTAAAAATTTCTCTAAGACTTAGAAGACTACTTAACAAAGACGTTACTTAGACTACTTCTAAGTAAGTTTCTAATAATAGAGAAAGCTTCTCTAATATTATTAGTAGACTATTACAGAACTCTTATAGAGACCTTTTAGCTAAAACTCTAGCTAAGAACCTCTATGTAATTAAATTAGACTTAAGTAATTATAATATATAGAGGCTATATTAGTTATATAACCTTTCGTCTAATCTAAGGAAGCTTTTATCTACTATTATAAATTAATCAGGAATTAATTAATTCTAGTAGATAGAGTTAACAGAGTTTATAGAGGCTATATAATATTAGAGTTTAGGAGCTTCTATAAAGCAAGACTTCTTCTATACCTCTAAGAAGAAGTAGAGATTAGTTCTATACTAAATCTAATACTTGTTTACTTTTATATAAGATTTAATTTAACTTATTACCTACTATCTATCTTATAGTAATACTAAACTTAATGTAACTTAGACTTAAGAAACCTTCTTTATACTAAGGTTAATAATCTTCGAAGATAGTAAGAGAAGGTTAACAAAATTAATTAATATATTCTCTAGTTAGAATAGAAGAAAAGCCTTATATAAGATAATCTCTAATTCACTACTACTACTATAACGTTATCTATCTATAAGTTAATACTAATATCTACTATTTTGTCTTATATATCTAGAGAAAGTTAAGGTTAACAGATTAACAAGAACTTATTAGATCTAGAGATAGATAAAGATTTTATTTATTCTAAACCTTCTTAATATATCCTTAAGTATAAATTAGTCTAAGAGAAACTTCTTAAGGTCTAAACACTAGAAGTATATTATAGAAAGTCTCTTAAAGAACATTAAATATTTATATTATTATAGAAGGTAGTTTTTGGTTCTAACTCTAGATATATAATAGATACTTCTCTAGAGTAAACACTACTGTAACTACTCTTTAAGATAAACCTTACGAAACTAAGAAAGCTATAATAAAGTAGAATCTACTAGCTTACAAAATCTACTAAAACAGTTTCAAGGCTTATCTAGCTAATATAATTCTAGTACCTTAAACATACTCTTAAGAAGCCTTTAAAGAACTTTACAACCTTAAACAAGTAGACTAGAAAACAGTTCTAGAACTTTATAATAGAATAGTTATTCTAGAATTAGACTAGAAGAAAAAATCTAAGAGAGACTATATTAAAACACTTAACGTCGTGCTTACTAATTACAAAACCTGTTAGATGCTTTTTATAATTCTTTCTAGAGATAAAGTAAGTTCTATATAGAAATAACTTAAAAAGACTTAGAAAGTAGAATATTCTATTTATCTAAATAGAGGTAAAACTAAGGCAAGAGAATCTAAAGACACTTCTAGTTTAAAAGACCTCTATTTAAAGAACAATAGTTTATCTAGTTCTAAGAATTGTTATTAGTTAAAAAACTACTTTTAAAAAGATAGAAGAAGTAATTCAGGTAGTATTTTAGAGCTATTAAGAACTAATAATAGTTAGTATAACAACTCTAACATTATCTGTTATACTTACAAGTAATCTAGATATGTTTTAAAAAGCTATAAGTATTAGAAGTACTCTAAATAAGTATAAAAGAATCTAGAAAAAGCAAAAACTCTAGATAAATCAAGAAACCTCTAGAGAATATTTAATACTATTTAGTAAGAGAAACGTTCTAAAACAAAGTCCTTAAAGAAGTTAAGAAAAGAGAGAGCTAAGTTCTAAACGTTAAGAATTATAGCTTAAGTAAAGAAAGTATATTAAGTTATATATTAATACAACTCTAAATTAGTCTAAAACAGATGTCTTAGTAACATATACTAGTCTTAGAGATATAGGCTCTAATTATAACTTCCTTAATAATAACTAGGCCTAGAAGAAGAGTTTCGTAGCCTTAGTAAAGTATAATTAGAAGTTTATTATATTTTATAGAAGTAAATTTAAAGTACTCTAAGTCTATAATCTATAAGTACTTGTTACTAATAATTATAGAGAAATATAATCTTTTAACCTTTACTTCTATAGATATAAGAACAAAGAAATCTATACTCTTGTTTTTAGTTTAGAATTTTATAAATCAACTATTACCTAATATACTAACTATACTAGAAAACAATAGGCTTATACTCTAGTATAGCTAGATAATATAGAAATTCTTACTCTAAAGAAGTTCAAGAAGAAGATAAACAAGAATATAGATACTTAGACTTAGGTCTTGTTTATAAAGAAAGAAGAATATAATTATCTTAGACAATAGACTTTATGTGTTTACAATAGATATTAAGCCTCTATATATTTACAGAATAATATAGACAATCTATTAGTAAATAGTCTAGTATATTATACTAATACTATCTAAAAAGAATTCCTAGAAGTACCTAAATATCTACAGGAAAAGAGAATAGTATAACGAAACCTACTATTATACTAAAAGTAACAAAGGTAATTAAGTCTTAATAATTAGAATATAGGAAGAGGTTTAGATGTACTAGGTATTTACTTAAAGGTGAACTTATTACTTAAACTCAAGAAGACAAAACAATATATATTATAAACTAAAGTAAAGAGTTAAGTATAAAGCTTCTATTTAATAGTAGATGTACTAGTTATATATAGATTCTTTATTCTCATAGATTACTAACATTGTCTGTTAATGTTATTAACCTCTATTACTAGTATTGCCTGTTAATATAGTTAATGTAAATTATTATATAACTATAACTAAAAGAAATCCTTAGATTAGTTAGCTACTCTAGCTAATCTCTATAACTATATCTACTTAATAGTATCTTGTTCTATTAGAGTACTATCTAGACTTACTTATTATATACTAATACGTGATTTGTAACACTATCTCCTTCTTAGCCTAGTATGTCTCTATACTTAAGTATAACCTAAGAAATGTTGTTAGAAGGCTAGTAGACTTCTTTTTCTTTTAATATAAGTCTTTCTATAACTAAATCCAAGCTTAAGAAATACTATATTAACACTGTGTTATATATTAAATAATCTAGAGATAAAATAATTTCCTGCATCTGTTATATAAATAGTTAGAAAGGCAGGAAAGAAGAATACTATTATATTACTCTTCCCAGAGAAGACAAGTGTTTGTCTTATACTCTTTAAAGTAAAACTTATAATATAAGAGATAAGAATTAGGCTCTGTCTTTCTTTGACTAGAAGTCTCTTAACAAGTAAAGAAGAAGGCTTCGCGATAAGAAGGAGGAGATAATAGCTAAGATTCTTTGTTTAAGGAAGTAGTAGTGTCTTCTAGATAACTATAAGCAGGAAATGCTCTATTATAGTCTTTTATTCCTTGACAAACTAGATGTAACGAAACTTACTCTTGTACTAAAAGTAACAAAGGTAACTAAGTCTTAAAGATTAGAATATAGAAAGAGGTTTAGGCACACCAGGTGTTTACTTAAAGGTAAACTTATTACTTAAACTTAAGAAGACAAAACAATATATTATAAACTAAGTAAAGGAGTTTAAGTATAAAGCTTCTATCTAATAGCAGACGTGCTAGTCTTATATAGAACTTTCCTGCTTAGTAATTATTATAATTACTCTAATTATACTAATTCTACTTAGTGTTACTTAGTTAATTATTAATAATCAACAATAGTTATAACGTAGTTTATTAGAACTCTACGTATATTAGGACTCTATATATATTCCTACTCCTCTACTACTTTAAAATATAATTAAACAACTATAATATATAAATTTAACTAAAACTACTAAGAATCTAATGAACTAGATATATCTACATCTACTTGACAAGTTTATACATTATAACTAGCTTTTCTACAAGTACTACAGCGCCTACTAGTTAATTACTCTACCTTCTGATTACTCCCCTCTATATATATATTACGTCGAACCTGCTTATCTATGTCTTTCTGTGCTAGAATATCCTATACATCCTCTATAGTAAGTATACTGCCTTGACGTACATAAGTCTTCCTAGCTCTGTGACGTTTACTAAGAGCTTTATTTGCTGCTTAAAGTATACGTACCTTAGCTGTTAAAAGAGTTACTTTATAAGCTAATTACTCTGTACCTTTCGCTAATATAACAACTGTCTGGAAAATTAGTGTTAGTAAGCTTCCTTAGTAACTAGTAATCTAGTTCTTTACAAGAGTTGTTTGTAAAAGAGCTTTAGTAGAGTTGTAAGAAGTCTAAGAGACCCAAGGGTTAGCGTCGATAGAGGGGGGCCTAGTAGAAGTTAGCGTCTATAACTTTACATTAAGCTTTGAAATCACAGCCTGTGGATTAAAAGGTACTAAGCTAGCCCCACAGAATCTAGCTTAAGTGTTTTAGGCTATTATTAATTCTATATAGACTGCTTTAAAGGCGAGAAAGAACTTGACCTTTGTAATATAGTTAATATAAGCTTTAATAAAAGTCTTAATTTATTAACTATATACTTGTTTTAAGACACTAAAACACCTAACATTAAGTAGCTAAGTTAAATGAGAAGAGTAAGAAGGTAGTCTAAGAGTAATAATGTTATATACCTTATAGTACTCTTAGAATTCAGCTGATTTATAACTCTTATGTCTATTAAGGACAAGCATTTAATATAGACTCTTTGCTTGAGTAGAAGTATACTTATTAAAGTGCTTAAGCTATTCTAGACCTGTCTTATTATTTGTCTAGCTATTAATTATTAGTTTAATAACCTAGTTGTACAGAAGGCTGCCCTTAGTATACTAGCTTAAGAGATAGCATTTCCCCTTTACTACTAAAAATAAAGAAATACTCTCACCTTCGCCGTTGATATAAGTAATTATAGTAGTCTATTCTCGATTGCCTAGCTGAACTGCCTTGTCTCTACTACGTTAATCTACGTGTGTAACAACTATAGAAGAAGTAATTATATCTATTATAAAGCCAGTTTCGTTGAAATTCCAAAAATCACAGTCTAGAATACTGTATTTTGCTCTTATTTTCTCTACTAGTCAAAACTATATACTAATAAGCTCAGGATCTTTGTATAAGGCTCTTTGAAAGTTGTAAACATAATTAAAACATGTCTTTATAGCTAGTTGTTGTTATATAAATTAATATACCCAGAGCTTCTCAACGTGTCTCCTCCTCTGTGATTCAAGGATATAATTCACTATATCTTCTACACTAGCTAGCCAGGGTACAAAGCCTCTTATATCTAAATCAAGTATATATCAAACAATAACCTCCTTCTCTAACTCAGTTAAATTTGTATTTACTAGCCGACGATCAAAGAGTAGAATATAGCTGTTTATTCTAAGGCGAAGTATAGATTCAGGAACTTTATAGATTTTTATAGCTTTTCGATAACTTAGTTTTCTTTTCAAGGTTCGAATAGCTTTAATAGCTAAAATAATACATACTTCTTAAGTTTGTACCTCTATTAGAAAGAGTAAAAAACATATGTTAAAATAATAGAGTTAGAGAGTTAGTAAAAGTACACAGAGTCCTAATATACGCAGGGTCCTAATAAACTACGTTATAACTTTTATCTAATAAAATCCCTGGATTACTTAGTTATACTAACTAATCCTTAGATACTATAAGAGTATATAATAGTACTTAACCTATTAGAACACTACCTAGTCTTTACTAGTTATATATGTTCGTGATTTATAACACTATTCTCTTTTTAGCCTAGCGTGTCTCTACGCTTAAGTACAACCTAAGAAATATTATTAGAAGGCTACTAGCCTTCTCTTCTTTTTAATATATTCTCTAAGAAAACCTATAACCGACAAGTACTTCTTAACAATATTATTAACTAAGGTTTTCCTACTACTATAAAGTATTCCTACTATTAGACCTATAGTTGTAACTATATTATAAGTACTTGTTATACTCGCTACTCTAAATGTGTTTGCGTTAGATACTTAAAGTATAACAGCTAGCCTAAGTTCCTTAATAGCTATAAAGCTCTAGCTAGACAAGAAGAAAAGCTTAAGAAGAAGAAAGAAGAGGTAATAGTAAAAATTCTATGTCTCTATAAACAAAAGAAATTCCTTTAACGCTGTTGTAACAACATAATAGCTTGTAGCTTCAAGTCTCTACAGAAGCTAGATGCTACTAAAGAGAAAGAATACAAAGAGTAAGAGCTAGAAGAAAAACAAGTAAAGAAAGAGAAGAAGGCTACCTGTCTAGCTGCTATTTCTACCTCTACCTCTTCTAACTCTTTCCTTGACCTAGGTCTTAATCTTAGTTTTTTTAAAGCTTTCTCTTCTAACTACTTAATATAGGAAACTCTAGACTTTACTAGTAGAAGACTACAAGAAGCTAGAGGCAGTTCAGGGCTAACTTAGGTTCCTAAGTATTTTCTAGGTATAGGTAATCTAACTATTTAACTAGGTACTTAACCTGTTCTCTAACAACCTTATAGTTAAGAATTCTCTTAACTTTATATTCTATGTTAGAGTTAACTAGTTGAATTTCTATAAGTAGAGCTAGTAGTACTTCTAGTAGTACTAGTTTAAGTAATAATATATAGAATACTAGATAGATATTTATAGTTTTTAGTAGTATAAGTTTATAATTCAAAGGTCCTTTAATATATTTGATTTTGAATAGTCTAAGCTTTTTGTAGTCTAATTTACTACTTAGTCTTTTAGTATTAATGTTTTTTCTAACTAAATAGACTCTATTCTCTTCTTTTAACGTCGGCTTCTAACTATATTACTTGTTATAGTAGTATGTATTTTGTTTTACTATAAACTAAAGTTACTCTATAAGCTTCTTATGTAATTCTCTAAGTTTGTAGTCTTGTAATTCTACTTTATTATTATTAATAGTACTTAGTAATAGGTCCTAATAAGTAACTAATTTATATCTATAGTTAGTATAGAATAGTGTAACAAGTATAGTTTCTATTATTAAACTATTATAAGTAAACTATACTAGAAGCAGAAGTTTAACCTAGTTGTCTTGTTTATAGTTTATATAACATCTTAAGTATACTTTAATAACTTGATTTATTTGTTTAGTTCCTCTATTTATCTAGAGGTAGAAAGCTGTTAATAGCTTTCTCTTTATACCTAGTTGTTCTATAAGAGCTGTCTAGAATTTCAAGGTAAAGAGTTTATCTCTATTAGAGATTATCTTTTCTAGTAGACTATGTAGAGCAACTACTTCTTGTAGAAACACATAGGCTAGGTGTTCTACTATACTTACTTCTATATATAATACAAGTATTATATACTTTGTAAGTTATTTAATAATAACTAGAATTAAGTTATATATAACTCTTGTTATTGAGTCCTTAGATTTTAGTAGCTTGACTATAAAATTCTATAATATAGATCTCTAAGGTATTTATAGTATTAGAGTAGTACTTATCTGTTTATAAGGTATATAGTAGAAAGCCTTGTTTCTAGTATAGGTATTATACTCTACTATTACTTCCTTGACTACTACTAATAGGTAATTAACATAGTAGTGCTACTTAATCTACTAGAGAGTTTAGCGAACTCTCTAGTAACTATATACTAGAGTAGTATAGTATTCTTTAATAAATTCCTTTACATAGAATTTAGAGATATATAGCTTTCTGTTTATGTACTATTCTTTGTTATTTCGATTATTTATTACTCTATAAATGTTAATAAAGTCTTCTCTACTATTAG
Organism: Hymenoscyphus fructigenus; assembly: GCA_001414455.1. Classification (NCBI taxonomy): domain Eukaryota; kingdom Fungi; phylum Ascomycota; class Leotiomycetes; order Helotiales; family Helotiaceae; genus Hymenoscyphus; species Hymenoscyphus fructigenus. The sequence continues at coordinate 864,928 of LKUV01000002.1, read as the reverse complement.
ATAAGTTCTCTAGCATAGGTTTTTATTTAGCTAGAGCTGGTTGCTCTATTTCTTAGGCCTTTTAAATCTTTTTAGTCTACAGCTCTTCTTCTGTTACTACTATTTTATATATAGCTAGAGCTAGGTCTCTGTTTTCTAGAGTCTTTAAGATTATAATCTTTTTATACTCTTTATCTTCTTTGTAACTAGGTTGTTGACTTAGTATATCTATACGTGAATTATCTATTCCTTTTATATAATAAATTAGAATGTTAAATCTAGCAAGAGTCTAGGACTACCTTATAAGGTATTAGTTACTAAGTTCTTTTATTGTTATAAATATTTTAAGATTCTTATAATTAGTAAGAATTAATACTTAGTACTTTATACTCTATAGGTAGATTCTCTAATGTTCTAAAGCTAGAACTATAACAAGAAGCTTCTTCTTATAGATACTATAGTTTTACTAAGTAGAATCTAATGTTTTAGAGAAATATACTATAGGCATTAGTTTCCCTTTATTGTTTAGTTAAAGGTATACAGCAGTAATTACTATATTAGAAGTATCTGTCTTAATAGTACTTAGCTTGTTAGTATTATAATTTCTAAGAATTAGTTTTTTAGTAAATTATTTCTTAATTACCTAGAATACTATTTTAATAACTTTGTTCTATATAAAAGGAATGTTCTTTTTTGTAAGGTTTCTTATAGGTTTTAAAATTCTAGTATAGTCTCTAATAAATTATTAACAGAAGTTAGTGAATCCTTGAAATAATTAGATGTTCTTGACGTTCTCTAGTAATTTCTATTCTAGAATTACCTTAACTTTCTTAGAGTCTACCTCTATTTGTTCTAGAGTAATAGTATACTCTAGAAAAATAGTATAAGTTACTCTAAACTTGTATTTTAAAAGTTTAAGGTAAGAGTCTACTGTAGTAAGTCTCTGTAGAACTTCTCTAATATACTTCTTATAGTTCTCTAACCTTTCTGAAAATACAAGAATGTTATCTAGGTAATAAATAATAGTTATCTCTAGAAGGTTCTTAAGTATTTTGTTGTTTTGTCTTTAACAGGTAGCTAGTATATTAGTTAGACTAAATAACATTACTATATACTTGTAAAGACCTAATAGTAAGACAAAAGCTGTCTTCTATTTATTCTCTTACTTAATCTATATTAAGCTAAAGGCATTTTGCTAGTTAAGCTTAGTAAATATCTTAGCTTTTCCTAACTTGTTCTATAAGTATTAGCTCTCTAGTAATAAGTAAGTGTTCTTAACTATTGCTTTGTTAACATCTCTATAGTTAATATAAACTCTTCTATTTAGGTTATTCTTCTTAAATGTAATAAGTATATTAGAAGCTGCTAGTAAGTCTAATTTTCAGATATATTCTTTCTGAATTCCTTCTTATATATACTTCTCGAGAAGCTATAAGTTCCTCTAATTATAAGGCTAAAGCTTCTACTTCTTGAGGTTATAACTCTCTTTTAGTTTAATCTTATAATTCTATAGCTAATGTTTAAGAAGAGTATACTAATTACATTTAAGAAGAATAATCTAAATAGAAGAGTTTGTGTTAACTATAGAGATGTTAATAAAGTAATAGTTAAGGATACTTACTTATTACTAGAGAGCTAGTACTTGTAGAACAAGTTAGGAAAGACTAAGGTATTTACTAAACTTAACTAACAAAATGCCTTTAGCTTAATATAGATTAAGTAAGAGAATAAATAGAAGACAGCCTTTGTCTTACTATTAGGTCTTTATAAGTATATAGTAATACTGTTTAGTCTAACTAATATACCTACTACTTGTTAAAGACAAAATAACAAAATACTAGAGAACCTTCTAGAGATAACTATTATTTGTTATCTAGATAATATTCTTGTGTTTTTGAAAAGATTAGAAGACTATAAGAGATATGTTAGAGAAGTTCTATAAAGACTTACTATAGTAGACTTATGTCTTAAACTTTTAAAATACAAGTTTAGAGTAACTTATACTATTTTTCTAGAGTATATTATTACTCTAGAACAAATAGAGATAGACTCTAAGAAAGTTAAAGTAATTCTAGAATAGAAATCACTAGAGAATGTCAAGGATGTCTAATTATTTCAAGGATTCACTAACTTTTGTTAATAATTTATTAGAGACTATACTAGAATTTTAAAACCTATAATAAATCTCACAAAAAAGAATATTTCTTTTATATAGAACAAGGTTATTAAAGTAGTATTCTAAGTAATTAAGAAATAATTTACTAAGAAACTAATTCTTAGGAATTATAATACTAGTAAACTAAGTACTATTAAGATAGATACTTTAGATATAGTAATTACTATAGTATACCTTTAACTAAATAATAAGAGAAAACTAATACCTGTAGTATATTTCTCTAAGACATTAGATTCTACACAGTAAAACTATAGTATCTACAAGAAAAAGCTTCTTACTATAGTTCTAGCTTTAGAATATTAGAGAATCTACTTATAGAGTATAAAGCACTAAGTACTAATTCTTACTAATTATAAGAATCTCAAAACCTTTATAACAACAAAAGAACTTAGCAACAGACGTCTTATAAGGTAGTTCTAGACTCTTGCTAGATTTAATATTTTAATTTATTATATTAAAGAAACAGATAACCTATAAGTAGACACCTTAAGCTGTTAACCTAGTTATAAAGAGAATAAAGAGTATAAAAAGATTATAATCTTAAAAACTCTAGAAAATAAGGACCTAGCGCTAGCTATATATAAAATAGTAGCAATAAAAACTAATAACTCTTAGACAAAAAAGATCTAGAAAGTCTAGGAACTAGAGTAACTAGCTCTAGCTAAGCGAGAACAAAATAACAAAGAATAGTACATAAACAGAAAGCTATATATTCCTGAATTCTATATAAAAGAATTTGTTAGAGAATACTATACTACTCTAGTATATAGTTACTAAGGAGTTTAACGAACTCTCTAGTAAGTTAAGTAACACTACTATGTTAATCACTTATTAGTAGTAGTCAAGAAAGTAATATTAGAGTATAATACCTGTACTAGAAACAAGGCCTCTTGCTATATACCTTATAGACAGATAGGTACTACTCTAATACTACAAATACCTTAGAGATCTATATTATAAGATTTTATAGTTAAGCTACTAAAATTCAAAGACTTAATAACAGAAGTTATATATAACTCAATTCTAGTTATTATTAAATAGCTTATAAAGTATATAATACTTGTGCTATATATAGAAGCAAGTATAGTAGAACACCTAGTCTATGTGTTTCTATAGAAAGTAGTTGCTCTATATAGTCTACTAGAAGAAATAATCTCTAACAGAGATAAACTCTTTACCTTGAAATTCTAGACAGCTCTTATAGAATAACTAGACATAAAGAGAAAGCTATTAATAGCTTTTCACCTCTAGACAAATAGAGGGACTAAACAAATGAATTAAGTTATTAAAGTATACTTAAGATGTTATATAAACTATAAACAGAATAATTAGGTTAAACTACTACTCTTAGTATAGTTTGTCTATAATAGTTTAATAACAGAAACTATACTTGTTACACTATTCTATACTAACTATAGGTATGAATTAGTTACTTATTAGAACCTTTTACTAAGTACTATTAATAATAACAAAGTAGGATTACAAGACTATAAACTTAGGGAATTACACAAGAAGCTTATAGAGTAACTTTAGTTTATAGCAGAACGTAATATATACTACTACAATAAGTAATATAGTTAGAAGCTAACGTTAAAAGAGAGGAATAAAGTCTATTTAGTTAGAAAAAACATTAATACTAAAAGACTAAGTAGTAAACTAGACTATAAAAAACTTAGGCTGTTTAAAATTAAATATATTAAGAGACCTTTAAATTATAAACTTATACTACTAAAAACTATAAATATCTATCTAGTATTCTATATATCCTTACTTAAACTAGTACTACTAGAAGTACTACTAGCCTTACTCACAGAAATTCAACCTATTAACTCTAAAGTAGAATATAAAGTTAAGAGGATTCTTAACTATAAGGTTGTTAGAGAATAGGTTAAGTACCTAATTAAGTAGTTAAATTACTTATATTTAGAAAATACTTAGAAACTAAATAGAAATCTCACCTAGTACTAGAAGGAACTTTAGGAGTTCTACTACTAAAACCTAGGCTTACTTACATCTTGTAGTTAGCTGGGAAAGATAAAAGAAAAGCTAGGTCAATACCTAGGTCAAGGGCAGAGTTAGAGGTAGCTGAATTAGAAAGAGCTACTAGCCTAGCTGTTTCTTTCTCTCTTTGTTCTCTCTTCTTTTTCTCTTCTCTCTCTTTCTCTTTAATAGTATTAAGTTTATTAAGTATTTACAGTCTCTACTAGACTATGTTAATCTCATACTTATATAACTCTTGTTAGCGTTACTCAAGCTCGCGGACATAAGCTAAAATAGCTATAGCTGCTTTAAAAGCTATATCTCTTTTAAACTTTAAACACTTCTTCTCGAGACAAATGTTCTAGAGGTTATTATTAAATAACTAAAGAGTATTATATCTAATACCTTAATAAACGTACTTCCTGTACTTCTGTGACTTATTGTTTAGAATAAAGCATTTTCAGTTATACTAACAATAGTTAGAACAAGATATAATTTTAGAACTATATACTTAGATAGTTTCGAAAAGTAGAATATACTATTTATATTTTTGTGCTTTAGAGGATATAATAAAAGAAGGAAGGCTAATAGCCTTCTAATAATATTTCTTAGGTTATACTTAAGTATAAGAACACGCTAGGCTAAGAAGAGAATAGTGTTATAAATTATATATTAGTATATAACTAGTAAAGACTAGGCGGCGTCCTAATAGGTTAAACACATCTATAAAAACCTTTAGCCTAAAAAAGAGATTAGTTAGACTAGCTAAACAATCCAAGGATTTCTATATTATAGTTATCACGTGATATAATCACATAACTGTTAGAGCTTGCAGAAGCTTACTTTAAAGCTTAAGAATCTTAGGCTTCTTCTAGGCTCTACGAGAATAAAGGTTCTATATATAACTAGTACATCTACTATTAGATAGAAGCTTTATGCTTAACTCTCTTCTTAGTTTATAATATATTGTTTTGTCTTCTTAAAAAGTTTAAGTAATAAGTTTACCTTTAAGTAAATACCTAGCGCACCTGAACTTCTTTCTATATCTTAACCTTTAAGACTTAGTTACCTTTGTTACTTTTGGTACAAGAGTAGGTTTCGTTACATAAAGACTCTCTAAGTATATAAAAGTAATATATCTTTAGAATTCTATACTAGGCTTTCTCTATATCTAACTCTTTAATATAGTTAGATAAGCTCTAGAGTTATAATATATAGAGGCTATATAGCTTATATAACCTTTTATTTAATCTAAGGAAGCCTTTATCTACTATTATAAATTAATTAGAATTAATTAATTCTAGTAGATAAAGTTAATAGAGTTAACAGAGTCTATATAATATTAGAGTTTAAAAGCTTCTATAAAGTAAGGCTTCTCCTATACCTCTAAGAAAGAGTAGAGATTAGTTCTATACTGAATTTAATACTTGTTTACTCTTATATAAGATTTAATTTAACTTATTGCCTACTATCTACCTTATATAGAACCTCTAGATATTTGTAAGGTAGATGGTAGGCAATAAGTTAATTTGAATCTTTTTAATTCAGTACAGAACTAATCTCTGCCTCTTCTTAGAGGTGCAGGAGAAGTCTCGCTTTATAGAAGCTCCTAAGCCCTAATATTACGTCAACTCTGTTAACTCCGTAAACTTCATTTACTAGAACTGCTTAATTCCTGATTGATTTATAATAGCAGATAAAGACTTCCTTAGATTAGACGAAAGGTCACATAACTAATACAGCCTCTATATATCACAATATTCTTTTACTTATTAAAATCTTAATTACTAGGAAGAGATATATTATTCTTATCTTAAACATAGTATTAATTTAGATAATCTTCAAGAAATTTCTTAAAGATATTAATAGTATCTTTCCAGGCCTAGCATGCCTCTAAAAGAGATCGAGGAATCTAGAACATTAGATAATTACTTATGAAATTCTAAAGTAAAGAAGCTTACTAGCTTATATAATTTAGAGCCTTTAATATATTAGTTATAATTCTTTTTGCCTAGAGTAACTATATATAAGACAAAGAGATTAATAAGGAGGTACTTAAAGTATTTCAAACACTAACTAATAACAAGAAAAGACTTAGTAAGATTAGCTTTATACTTAGAATTGTTATAAACAGAATAAGACATTATAAAGAATTTTAAGATATAGAAAAGAGAAGGTCTTACAAAAGAGAAGAAAGAGCCTTTATATATATTCTAAAAGATACTGTAATCTTTCTATATTTTATATATAGTATACTATACGTTTCTATTAACCTCTAGCTTCTCTTTAATGCCTTAGAACTATCTATATAAGGTTTTCATATAATCTTGTGAGGTAGATAGTAGGCAATAAGTTAAATTAAATCTCATATAAGAGTAAACAAGTATTAGATTTAGTACAGAACTAATCTCTACTTCTCTTTAGAGGTATAGAAGAAGTCTTGTTTTATAGAAGCTTCTAAACCTTAATATTATGTAGACTCTATAAACTCTGTTAACTCTATCTACTAGAATTAATTAATTCCTGATTGATTTATAATAGCAGATGAAGGCTTCCTTAGATTAGACAAAAGATTATATAACTAACACAGCCTCTATATATCACAAATTTATTCTCTTATAACAACACTGTTCAGAACATCCTGGTATTACATATGCAAGAACACTAAACAGTGCCTTAATATAACTCTACAACAGAAAAGGGTCTAATCAACTCTCTTAGTCACAAATGTTGTCTATGCCTTTGTGAAATCAACAAGTCGCCCACTAATAGCTATAGAGTAATTTTGTTTGCTACAGCAAACAGCAATAATGTTGTCTACTTACATACTCTTCTACAATACCCGCTGAAATGTGCCTTTGCGACGTTTTTATGAAAACAGGCAAAATTAATCTTGAGGACAAGATGCTTAGAAGAGGGGATAGTTGTGATATATAGAGGCCTTGTAGGTTATGTGACCTTTTGTCTGACCTAAGGAAGCCTTTATCTACTATTATAAATCAATCAGGAATTGATTAATTCTAGTGGATGGAGTTAACAGAGTTAACAGAGTCTATGTAATATTAGGGTTTAGGAGCTTTTATAAAGCAAGGCTTCTCTTGTACCTCTAAGGAGGAGCAGAGATTAGTTCTGTACTAAATCTGATACTTGTTTACCCTTATATGAGATTCAATTTGACTTATTGCCTACCATCTACCTCACAATTAAAGTCTCTGAATAGGTCGAGCGCTCAACTAACGAGAACACACCTGTCAGATAGATGTCATATCTAGCAGACAGCTAGCTACTGAATAATCCCCTCTCTCTTTTGTTTTTCAAATTGCACTTAGCCAGGCTCAGCTCTTCTTCTCTTACTTTCTTCTTTTACAAATTATGACTGGATGGAATTTGATTGTTTGATTTTGATTAGACAAATAGGATTGTATTTCTTTTCTCTGTACTTTCACTACTGGCTTTGTTTCACTTTAAAGTAGGCCCAGTGTTGCTACCACCTTATTGGGTCGGTTGCCTTATACACGTGACCATTCTGCGCCTATGGATGTTTGCTTTTGGGCTTCAATTCTCCCTCTTTTAGAACAACAATGAATCAATAAAACCTCTTTACAGATGTACGATATACGACAGTTATCACAAACCAAGTCGTACCAACACATAACTTGGGCATAGTCACAGTTCTTGCAGCGATGTATTGGGTCACGCAATTAAGTGCTATTGTTTATCCCGGGTCTAAGGCGGTGGATCCAGAGTTTGGAGATGGATTTCCGCAGTTGTGGATTGATTTGAGGTGTTTTGTTACTACTGGGGCAGGGTACTTTTTGGAGAAGGGAAGAATTGCTGGTTTTTGGGGGTTGTGTAGGTAGGAGGTGGAAAGCAAAACGTGGAGAGAGTTCGAGTTTCTGTTTGGGGGTTATTGTTGTGAGTTGAGACTCGAAGATGTGGTAAAATGGAATTGAGGAACATGCTGGCAAGTTCGTGTAGCTAAATTTTGGCGAGTTAAAGAGGATGCAAAAAGTCTCGAAATTTGTTGCTCTTTTTATTGATATTAGGCGAATTTTAATTGGGAGCAATTCTTCTTTGAGAGAAACATTATGGAGGGGTAAGTAAGTATTTGCAAACGAAAATCGTGAATGGAATTAGATGGGAAACTCTGTAAAAGAAGTAAAGAACTTTTCAAACATTAAATCGCAATTGTTTAAAATCAATTAAATTTGAACCGTTGAGAGGGACAATTCCCGAAGTAGTGTAGAACATTAGCTGTTTGCTAAGTTTTTCTGTTGTCCAATAATCAGTTGAACCCATGTATTCTCCAAAGAAATGCCACAGCTGCAAAAAGATCGCTATCCGACATTTTGTTTTCGGCGTTGAATAACTTCGCAGATGTTTGTATTACAAGCCTTTTTGGTGGGGTTTAAGCGAAGGGGATATGATTTACGATGAAAATTAAGGGCCAGTTTGGATCGCACATTTTCATGGAATATTTAAATATGCACCACCCAAAAAGAAGGATATTCCATCTTTTCACAAAAAGAGGAAAGTTGGAATATTTCCTACAAATCTTTTACTTCTCAGCTAATTCCACGGTTCCTACGAAATATGCACCGATATATATACCACGAGCCAATCGATTATTGAATATATTAATAAAAAAGATAGAACATAAATAAATACATTCTGAGCTACCTTAAACATCATCTGGCATATTTTACAGAATATTTTAATATGCCATTGAGTGAGCCAAACAAGCCCTAACGTATTCTAGAATACAGAACGTCCAATCTTGGAGCTTGAATTACGAATATTAAAGGTCTGAACAAGAAGAATATTTTGAGAGGTAGGGAAGGCGTGACAATAATAGGAAGATATATTGCTGATATATTCTGGTCATCGGATTATCTCGACGGGCGATTATTGGAGGAGTGTGCAGCGGAGTCTAGTACAAATCCGTACCTCTGAAGTAAGGATGTTACCCCAATTTCGGGGTGCAGAATGCTTTTCCAATCAGAGGGGGGTGCCTCGGCGCTTACCACGGAAGAATGCCCGGCTAATGCCAACGATATCTTAGGTTCTCATCTCGCCGTACTTCATCCAGGAACACGTACCTTTTCCATTGACTTTCAAATCGACTGATAGTCATTTTTGAGTTGTCCTCCTTGGTGCTATTTGATTTTATTCTGCAATGGACAATTTCACGAGTGGCAATGCGACGGCAGTTGCTGGTAGTGGCTCGCTGTTCAAATTCAATCCCATTGTACAATGGGTCACTCAAAATCTCGTCAACTGGGGAGTTGCTGCCACGATACTGGTTCTTCTCATATCCTATGATCAGGGTATATCTTCCATTCTTTCGCACAAAACCCTTTGATAGACTGACGTGGATGATAGTTATGTATTTGACCAGAAAAGGATCCATCGCAGGGCCCAATTTCAAAGTTCCATTCATGGGATCGTTTATACAAGCACTATACCCCAAATTCGAAGAATACCAAGCTCAATGGGCGAGCGGTGATATCAGCTGTGTGTCGGTTTTCCACAAGTACGCTTCTCTTGATTTTTGCGTCTGGATTGCCAAGCTGACAGTATGTCCCTTTTCAGATTTGTAGTCCTTGCCTCCCAGCGAGATATTGCACGAAAAGTATTCAACTCCACTGCATTTGTGAAGCCATGCCTTGTCCCTGTCGCAGAAATGTTGATGGGTTCATCCGCATGGGTGTTCCTGGATGGAAAGCGTCATGTCGATTTCCGCAGAGGACTCAATGTTCTGTTCACTCGAAAAGCGTTGGAATGCTATTTACCTATGCAGGAGAAGGTGTGGTCGGAATACTTCAAAAAATTTGTTGCTATTGGTAAAAAACATGGCCCGATTCCATTCATGAGCCAATTTCGGGAGATAAATTGCGCGTTATCCTGTCGTACCTTTGTGGGGGACTATATCTCCGACTCCGCTATCAAGAAAATTGCAGATGATTATTACTGTATCACTGCTGCTCTCGAACTCGTCAACATACCTCTTTCCATTTACGTTCCTTATAGCAAAGTTTGGCTTGGGAAACGAGCTGCGGATGGTGTTCTTGTCGAATTCGCGAAATGTGCGGCAGCAAGCAGGCTCAGCATGGCTGCGGGTCGAGAGCCAAAATGTACCATCGACCAATGGATACTCAGCATGCTTGAATCGAAGGCTTACCAGGGGAGAGTCGAAGCTGGCACTGTAGATCCCGAAGAACTGGAGAGATCCAAACCTGCAGTCATACTGCGAGAGTTTACAGACTTCGAGATTGCACAAACAATGTTTACATTCTTGTTTGCTTCACAAGATGCATCAAGTAGTGCTACAACTTGGTTATTCCAAATCATGGCACAGCGCCCTGATATACTTGACAAGGTTCGGGAGGAATCTTCAGCTGCTAGAACAAAGACCAGAGAAGCTGGCGGATCAATCAGACTTGAGATGTTGGAGTCAATGACCTACACGAATGCTGTGGTCAAAGAGGTTCTCCGTTATCGCCCACCTGTCATTTTTGTTCCCTATACAACCAAGAAAGCTTTTAAAATTACACCAACATACACTGTGCCCAAAGGGGCGATGGTTGTTCCTTCATGCTATCCTGCTCTGCACGACCCTGAAGCCTACCCACAGCCTGACATATTTGATCCTGAGCGATGGATATCCGGTAATGCCACTGCACAGACAAAGAACTGGTTAGTGTTCGCCGCAGGACCACATAACTGTATTGCGCAACAATATGTTCAACTCACAATGACTGCTATGCTTGCAAAGGCATCGTTAGAGCTGAACTGGGTTCATCATCCAACAAGTAGGTCAGAGGAAATCAAAGTCTTTGCCACATTGTTTCCCATGGTAAGATGACCCCTCTTCTCACGCTTCGTATCATAGATCTGACTTCGACAGGATGATTGCCCAATGGTATTTACCAAAAGAGAGCACGAGTGATGATCTTGGAAAAAATGAAATCACTGCTGTGTCAGATGATTTAGCCGGTCTGCCATGATTTTATCCAGGTATTAAGGAGTGGGTGGCGAACATGGATAGTAATTCTTGGGTGTGATACAATATTCTAATGACTTTTTATCTTTTCTGCACCACAAAAATCAAACGATATAAACTCGTTCTCCTTCACCTGAGTGATATTCTTCAAAACTGTAGCTCATACAGCCTGGTTGGGAGAACTTCCAGACTCTTTATCTGTCTTCTCTGAAAACTCTTCCGATTTTGATACCTCTTTCAAGTTTAACCACTCCATGGCAAATGTAAACATGAATGCAATACATGCTGCTACCAAAGCATACAAAAACACCTCGCGGATAGAATGGGAATATATTCGTCGAAGAGTGTAAAGGATCTGGTCATCAGAAGCCAGGTGTTGTAGATTCGCTGCTCCAGCTGAGATTACTGCGGAAGGATCCAAGTTCGGCAACTGTTCTGAGAGACGTTTGAACATGCCGTTTATGAAGATACTCTGTCCAGCAGAAGCGGCAATGGCACTAGAATCAAGTTGTTAGCATATATAATTAAGCGGCTTGTCAAATGGTTAAATATTTACCCTCCTAGTTGCCAGAAAAAGACGCATATAGCTACCCAGAATTGTTAGCCAATGGAACTCAAATATACCGATATACTTACCGTTTCCTGCAGGAATATCGTCATCACTAATAATAAGTTAGCTTCTACAGAAGTGCTGGCTATCTGATTACCTTAGAACCGCCTGCAGTGCTGTGTAGGGTATATTCATGCCACAACCCATTCCAAAGCCATTGATTGCCAGGTATGTGGCCCATATTCTCGTGGGCGTGTCCACCGAAACTGTCGTTAAAAGTCCGTAGCCCACAATACTGATAGCTGTTCCTCCAATCATGAACGGAACCTAGAGACCAGAGTAAACAAGGATTCCGAAATGGGGTATTTGGAGAACCAACATAATATCCAAATTTGGAAATGATTCCACCCACGATAACTGTAGCAGCTATTTGGGGAACCACTAAAGCAATGAACCTAGTTCCACTCTCAACTGCAGAAACTCCTTGGATAGATTGGAAATATATTGGCATATAGTAAGCGTACTATGAACAGGACTATCAGTAGAAAATCGGGTTCCAAAGCATCATCAACTACTCACAACAATAGACGACATTCCCAAGAAGAACAGAAATAATGTTCCACTCATGATTGACCGTTGTCGCAATACACGTAAAGGAATAATAGCTGTCTCGCCTCGCTTCCACTCAGTATACACAAATGCGACCAAAAGGACACCCGAACCGATGAAGAGGCCGATAATTTTGGACGAATTCCATGGTTCAGCATCCCCACCCCATTGCAATGCCAACAATAAGCAACAAATGACACCAACAAAAAGTGCCGTTCCCATGATATCCAAGTGTTTGAGCTTGTTCTTGAGAGGCAGTTGCATCTGACTATCGGAGAGCTTCAACTTTAGGAAAGCCGAGATGGAAATCAAAGTGACACCTCCAATGGGAACGTTGCTTTTCAGGATTTTAGGATGCGAAGCACAGGCATTGGAAAGGAGAACATACATCCAGAAACACCATCTCCAAGAAACTTTGTCTGTGAATGTTCCCCCTAGAACGGGTCCCACACATACACTGATACCAAACATTCCGACTAGAAACCCAAGATGCAGTGGTCGGTTCTCTTTCACAACTGTGTAGGCAACAATTCCCAGAGCTCCTTGGAAAAGCCCTGCAGCACCAACGCCAGAAATGACACGTCCAATGATAAAAGTTGGCGAATTCCGGGCCGTTGCACATATTATCGATCCCACTGTAAAAGTTAATTTTCTGTCGCGGTGTTGAACAAACGTTTTCTTACATTCAAACACAATAATCGAAATTAAATACACATACTTGACATCAAAAAGCTTATAAAAGGCGCCAAAACTTGGCTGAAGCGCTGTGATTCCCAGAAGATAAGCACTGGCGTACCAGGAGATGTCATTCCTTGAATTTTACCTAATTTAGCATCTGTAATTCTCACATAATGCTTCTATCACTCACAAAGTGTGGAAGTCCGTCGAGATCCTCGGAATCGCAACTCCAATGATGGAAACATCGAGGGCAACAAGAAATGTACCAAAGCAGAGTGAAGTTATTATGATGAAAAGTTTCCACCCACGGACATAGCGATCTGGGGTATCTCCTCGACTGGAAGGAGAGATATCGGGGGGTGGTTTCAAAACTTTCAAGTTGTCGTCAATTTTCAGAGTACCACTCACAGTGGACAATTGAGAATTCGCAATTTGCGAGTGCTGTTCGTCTTGATGACTAGGTGAAATATCATGGGAATTACTACTATTTTCGAGCGAGGGTGACCCCATAGTTTTTCGTTTGGTCGTGGAATTTTGAAATCAAGATATGGATGTAGTCGAGTCAATAGTGAAGAATCCTCATGTTGTAGCTACATTGAAAATGAGAGAGATTAGTGTGCTTCGGCTGTATATCGTAGCGTTGAGCATGTTGACCAGCGTTCAACGTCTCCCCGCCTAAGTCAGCCAGGATCTCTGGATAAGGAAAGATAGCTAACCCTTCAGGGATTGGGGTGACTAGGCTATATTGAGATAGAGGATTGGTTTGACCATGCAAACTGCCCTCTCTTTTGGATCTCGGCAAGTAAAAAGAAAGGCTACCCCCTTTTTTTGCCTTTTCGTCACTTTTCGAGTTTGCTTCCGGTAAGCGAGATTAACTGCCTTGCATAACCCTGCAAGATATAATATGAGTGGCTGGGCAATAACAGAACATGAACAAGCAGACTTGTTCAGAAAGGGAGGCAGGGGTGGGAAAAGTGTGGCAGGTAAGCGAGGTGGGCAACAAGATTTGGGTGTGCTACTGCCTTGCCGGGATTCGACCAACGAGAGGCATACAGAGTAATGCTACTTTATGGATGCTACCCTGCCTGCATCTGACTTGAATATGGCGTACAGGGAACATTACCCGCTACAGAATGCCTCAGTTGTTATTTATACATGCACTCGCCCACCACAACACGAAAAAAGACTTCCAACATTTTGTGGGAATCGTCAGCTCCGCCTCGATAATAATCTACATTCCTCACCAAAGATGTTGGTCAGATTGTCTCAGCAAATGGGCCTCCATGACAACCCCCCAAGATGACGCAGTCTGTTGAGGACCTTCTCTGTTCGTATAATCTTTAATGTACTATTACGGCACAAGTCAGTCACGGTGTTACGGTTTCAGTTTCGATATTGGAATCGCATATTCCAGGCACCAACGCGTCATTATTGTTGAAGGTGTGGACTGGAAATCTGCCAAATCGAAATGCGCAGGGTAAATGTAGAATGGTGGAGACGATTGGTGAGATAGAATCTACCTTGTTCTCAAAGCCCACTTAAGCCAAAATTACATGAAACTATTGGAAATAAGCACCATTTACACCTTCGAGTCCGGAGCTCATCCTCCCAAATTATATCTTGAAACTTTCCAGCAATTTGCTCTGAACATGGCGCATTTCGAAAATGGTGTTCAAACGCTCCAAATATTTCCCCTTTCAATAACATTTTTGACTTTTCCAATTGCATTCTTGCTTCTATGGAGGCTCATTCGATTTACCGTTGTACCGCTGCTCCGCCCAAGAGCGCCGAAGGAGCTCCCACATTGGTTTCCTAGTTAGTTATACCAGAATGACTTTACTTGCTGAAATGAAAGATTTGCTAACGTTTTGGTCTAGTTTTTGGTGCAGAACACACAATTCCTGGCCTAACTCAGTACTGATATATTGATACAGGACATTCTTGGGCTTTTTTCAAAAATCCAATAAAATTGGTGGACAGGGGAATGTAAGAAGATCTTCTGGATCATGTAAAGCAAGCTAACAATATCAGTAACTTCACTAAGCGAAATCGAGATCCCTTTGCTTTACAAGTTCTGGGACGTACATTCTATGTCATCACCTCCCCTCAAGATGTCAAAGCGGTCTATAAAGCTAGCACTGTATTAGCTTTCACGACATTCTTGAATGAGGCTCTTCGGGCTTTTGGCGTGAACAATTCTTCATTGAAAATTGCGTGGCATACTCCTGACTCAAATCCGGTCAATCCAAAACCGAAGCCCTTCGTACATTGGATAAAAGAGCTATACCGACAGCAGCTCCTCCCGGGAGAGAGAATGAATGTCATGGTAGATCATTTTCGCCAGTACGTTGATGGAAGATTGCGATGGGAGAGTATGTCATCCTTTGCTTTGACAACCGCCGACACCAAGGGCGCCATTCGTCTATCGCTGAAAGAGTTTACGAGAACAATCATCTTGGAAGCAGTGACGGTATCCTTTTTTGGTACATGTTTATTGAAGATTGAACCCAATCTTCTTAAATATGTTGAAGAGTTCAACGACGATGCTTGGATGTTGGTTCAGCACTATCCAAAAAGATTTGCTGGGAGAGTCTATGCCAACAGAGAGAGAATTCTCGCAGCTTTCGAAAAATACAGACAATTGCCACAAGAGGAAAGAACTGCTGGTGGTGAAGCATGGGCTGTTGAAACTTTGATCGCGGAACAAGAGAGACTTGGCATGAGCAATGAGAGCAATAATGCATTCCTGATGCTGATACATTGGGCGTAAGTAGTGTTGTTTCGGCGCCTCTATACCGTTGGTAACAGAATATTAGGGCAGATTCCAATGCTTCCTGGCTATGCTTCTGGTTCCTGTCATATCTGGTTTGGGACAAAGACCTGTTGGCCCGCATCTCTCGTGAGATTGCCCCAGCTTTTAAAGACGGGCAGCACGACGTCGCCTATCTGCTCTCCTCTTGTCCACTCCTCGATTCCTGCTTCTTTGAAAGTCTCCGGCTCTGCGGCGGCACGGTATCTGTCCGTACTGTGATGTCACCAATTACCATTGGTGGTAAGGAATTACAGACCGGCAATGATGTTCTGATACTGCACCGCTCCTTGCATTTAAACGAGAACGTTTGGGGTCCTTCTCCTGCTTCATTTGAGCCAGAGCGGTTTCTTCTGAACCCGAAACTTAGCTCACATCCTGCCTACGTCCCTTTTGGTGGTGGCAATACGTATTGCCCCGGCCGGATCATCAGCAGGCAAGAGATATACATCTTCCTCGCCCTACTTCTCGATAGGATGGACCTCCATCTCGAGCCAGGGCAACAGTTCCCTCTGCTTGATGATACACAGCCTGCTATCGGCGTTGCTGGCCCAAGGCCTAACATGGATTTGTATGTTACAGTGCGCGAGAGGATAGGGAGAGGGAGCAGCTGATTAAGGAATAGAATTGATATTTGGAAGCAGAATAATGTAGCTGGCAGAGGAATTTGACGGTTACCGAATAGAATAGAATCTAATATTTGGATGCTTGACAGTGCCTACTCATATATTACTCCTCCTCTTCCTTGCTTTCTTCTTGCTTCCTTCCCACCATCAGAAACATAGGGGAGAATATGTCCGCCTGGCCCCCCTCGACCAAACTCTGCGCGGCGACCTCCAAACACTCGGCTGCCCTCGCTGTCCCTCCGGGGCACATGCGAAGCAGCTCCAAAGCTTTCAAGAGCCCTATGAACAACACCCTCCCCCACGGCGCAACGCGTAACATCGTCAGCGCATCCCGCAAGGTGTGCACAAAACGCCATTCCCCAGAGAGCGGAGCCCACCAGGGCACGGCATCTCCCTTGCCCGCCAGATCGTCGCAACGGGTCAACGTGAAGCCCGCAGTACGCATGGCAGTCTCCGCCTCTGCCTGTGTGGCCAGGTGGGGGATGCCATCGCCATGCTCAATGCGTCTCCGAATGGCCTGATGCTCAGGGTTGGTGGGTTGGAAGCCGGCCGTCATCACCCACTCGTAAAGGGCGAAGGTGCCCCCTGGCTTGAGCACGCGATAGCACTCGGCATACACTTCCGCAAGCGAGGGGGCGTGCAGGGTGGCTTCAATCGCGTACACGGCGTCAAAACTGTTGTCGGCAAAGGGAATCTTCATGAAATCGCCCTTGACGAAATCCACTTTCTCCTCCATGCCCGCGTCCCCCGTATGCTTGCGAGCTCGCTCAATCTGGTATGCGTTATTGTTGAGCCCGGTCACCTTACAGTCCGCGAAGTGCGCAATCTGACGTGCAGGGCCACCCACTCCGCATCCCACGTCGAGCACCCTCATCCCCGGACCAAGGTTTAACTGCGCAGCCAAATAATGCTCATGTCTTGCGAGCGCTTGGAGAAATGGCTCGCCCCTGAAGAACCGGCACAGGTGGAAAGATTGCGCCCATCCAGATTCAAAGAGATCGGTGACGAGATCGTAATATCTGCAGCACCATGCACGTCAGATTTTGTGTAGGGCAGTCACCACAGCAACAACTTTCAAAGGGAGTACCCACCCGTCAACCAACGACGTATATTGACTTTCTCGAGACGTTCTGCCTTCATCTATGTCCCCGCCTATTTCTCCTCTCTCGTTCACCCAGTGTGTCAAATACCCATTCATGGCCTTTTGGTGCGATGAATGCTTTTTTCCCAATATCGAAAGGAACGGACTGGAGGAGGCAGCTGAGTCTCGGTGCATGCTCTCGAGGCTCTTGCTGGTACTACCGCCGGAGTTTCCGAGTAAAGGTTCAGATGACATATTGAGTCAGAAGAAATGTAAAGTCTTGGAATGAAAGAAAAAAAACCTATGTTTACGGAGTACGTACTACGTTTATATACTGTTTTCGCACTTCAAAATCAAAAATTCTAGTACCAAGCTAAAGATTATCTCTTGTTCATATAAACTGAGGTATTCGGAGAAAGAATAAAACCTTACCATACTATCTATTCTGCAGGGGTCTCTTCGGTGTCAGGTTTGAGCAAGAATGTTACTTTACCCTTCGCAAGTCAATATAGTACACGGTGTGAGTCGTTGCAGGAATTGGCCAACTGCAACATGCAGTTGATTCACCGAGTTATATAAACCAATAGGATAATTGCTCCACCACTCTCCTCTACATCAGCAAATACCTCATCTGCAAAGTCTTACCATACTGTTTATACTACAGGGATCTCTCCGGTGTCAAAATTGAGCGACAATGTTACTACACCCTTCGCAAGTTAATATAGTGCATAGTATAAGTTGTTGCAGAAATTGCCCAACTTGGCAAGTAGTGTACAATTCTCCAACTGCATTACATGCGGTTGGTTCACAGAGTTGATTGAGCCAATGGGCTAACTGATGACTCCGCCCCCCTCTATTTAAGCGAATATATCATCTGCGAAGCACTTCTTTGACTTGTGGCGAACCCTTCAATGCCCTGGTCATCGGAAAAGAGTTCTCGTAATCTCTCGAATATATGCCAGTCTAGGTAATTATCCAATGTATGCGAGAAGTTCTTTTTCTGTAGATGGAGCACTTCATGGTCGAATCGGTTACTGGTATAGAGTACGTACATTTATTTTGCATTGTGCCTCATGGCCACACAGGATAATGTCTGGTATAGGTATAGAGTACATGTATTTATTTAGCGCTGTACCTTACGACCATGCCGGATAATGTCTTTGGTTCTCGTCATTTACCTACCACGTTTCTAGACCCCAAGTTAGACACTTCTTTCCAGACAAGCATCCCCCCTCCCAAATTCGCGACACTTTCCTTCTTCAACACTTTCTTCAACGCCCCCACAAATTTACATCGTGTTGACTTTTCTTCAAAAGACTGATGTATCTGTACTGTAATAAGTATTTGTATTTCCAAAATCCAAACGTTGACTTTACCACACACAAAATTTGAAGATTCATTGGCAAAATGAGTGCCCCTCCTGCTGAGTTCTCCGCTCCAGCTCCAAAAATTAGCCAGGAAACCTTTCTCGTACATGACCCCTCCTCCTAACGTCTTTAGTAGTCTTCTCTGACATAGATAATAGGGATTTGTTTGGGGAGGCCTCGCTGTAGCAATCTTTTTTGTGCTCTTCCGAGCATGGGCACGATACTATACCTTCAAGAGGTACTTTCTAGACGACTTCTTCGTTCTGCTGGCATTAATCCTTC
Organism: Hymenoscyphus fructigenus; assembly: GCA_001414455.1. NCBI lineage: Eukaryota > Fungi > Ascomycota > Leotiomycetes > Helotiales > Helotiaceae > Hymenoscyphus > Hymenoscyphus fructigenus. Next base: position 845,788 of record LKUV01000002.1, on the reverse strand, counting down.
TCCTAATCTCGGCGATCATATGGCAACGCGTCGGCGACTATATGTATGAGACTCTGTATGTCGCCGCTGGAGTGAGGGCACCCACATCCGCAAGCTTCATCACAAATACCGAAACATATTTGAGGTCGCAGATCGGGATCATTATTCTATTCATGTCAAGTCTCTGGAGCATCAAGATTGCATTTCTGTTGTTCTTTCGACGTCTTGGGGAAAATGTTTCTGGCCAACAGGTTCACTGGTGGTGCGCCTTTGCATTTACCGTTGCAACCTATTTTATCGGCATTGGGACAATTCAATATAATTGCTTAGCACCGTCATTCATAGAAATCGCGACAAAATGCTCTGGTGCAAGCGCCAAGTACTTTGAGCACGCTACTCTCGCCAACAATCTTGCAATGGACGTTTCATCGGACCTGCTTAGTATGTATCTCCCCTCTTTGCATCTCTTTCATATCTAACAATGTCCCAAAGTTTTATCCATTCCAATCCGAATGTTATGGAGAGTACGTATTCGCCTACAACAGAAGCTTGCGTTGGCTGCAATCTTCTGCCTTGTCATGATCACCATCACAATTGCCATTGTTCGCTTCGCTGTCGTGAGGCGCTACGCCCAACCCGAACAATCTTGGTTATATTTTTGGAACACTATTGAGAATGTCATAGGTAAGACAACTTTCAGATTAATTTTCTGCATTGATATCAGTTCTAACCAAACATCTTAGCAATAATTATCGCATGTCTGGCCTCCTTCCGCGCTCTGTTCAAAAGACAAGAGAAGCATGCTCAGATTCAGGACAATGACAACACGACCCAGCCTCGCCAGCCTCGCAAACGATTCCTTGGGGGACTAAGAAGTCTACCATTTTGGAGCGGTTCTTGGCGTTCAAAGGGTCGTTCGGTGGCTCCCAAGTCATCTATGGTGACGAAACAACCTTCGAATAATAAGACATCACAGGAGCAGATATTACCTGCTGGTCAAATACATGTTCGGAGCGATTTTGAATTATCAAGTTGGAATCCAAATGAGGGGCGAATGGCATAGAGGTGGCAGGGTGGGAATACTGAAAGGTGGAGATTAGCGCAATGTTTTTTTCAGTCATCTTGTTACCATAGGTCTAAAAGCTGGGCGCCAGCTTCAATCAAAATTGATTTCGTTAATATGACTCTAAATTGTATTCTGATATACTTTCGTCATTGGTCACTATTATAACAATTTGAAGAAGTCTTCCTTCGAGGATGATTCCGGGAGCCTTACTAAATATCCTACTCAATGACGAGATAATTTTGGAATGAAGTTCGGTCCCTCGCAAATGAGACTTATTTTTATTCACTGATTGAAAGGTGTACCCAGAGCCGGGTGAGCAAATCTCTAACACATTTCACAACATTCGCAGTATGTAGGGAAATAATTTTCATTGCAACGGAAGAATCCAATCCACAACTCATTGAACAATATTACACCATAGCCAGATTGAACCAAGTACCTCCGACCATACTAGTACATCCAAAATTCTTATCTACACAACCATGTATACCACCGGTCTCCTCGAATACCACATTCCTAGCTACATATTTGGTCAATTTAGATACAAAGACAAGTCTACTCACAGAGCTACGGAGAGCTTACCAACGCGATCATTAAACCATCTGTGAAGAAAGAACTTAGAGTCAGTCTACGAGTATGGGTGGGATTTCAATGCATGCTGCCACTTACAATCATCCCAATTCAATTCAGAAAATTTGTAATCGTGAGAACTAACTCTGGCATGGATGAGAATGACCATAAGAACTTGAACAAAGACGTTGAGAAGGGATTGGGAGGTGGATTGAGGTGGGGTGTTGAATTGAGCGGGATTGAATTGAGCAGGTTGAGACATCTGATCTTTTGAGGTAGGCATGGCTGGAGAGGAGAAGACTAGAGCATGTACATGACAAAAGAAAAAAGTGCTTCTAACTTAAATCAATTCTCTGGAATCCCTACCTCGCGATTTTATTTTCGAGAGCTAATTGCACAAAGGGGTTTCATTTATTTTTACCTGATTGAATAAAAATCCTAATTAGGGTAGCTAGGGAAGCTGCATTGCCACCCACGTAAACTGCCGAGCCTTGCTTACGACCGACCAACAGAAATGCGATATACTCGTATCTGTTGGTGTCTTAAATGAAACCAAACATCAGGGGTAGTCTGCACCTATCTATTTAACCGCCAGACATCACTGCATGTATTATTGGTCTAGGGTTTCCCACCCTCTTCTTCTTTCAAAATTCCAACCATTCTCCGGCCTTTCTCCCATCCTCAGTGCAATCATGACTTTTCCAATTTGGTCCACCCTTTTCCTTCTCCCAGCGACGTACCTCGCGTGGGTAATTCACCGCCTGACCACCAACTACGCCATCGCACGGCGTGTTGGTATTCCAGTGGTCGTGATCCCCGTGAACCCTGAAAGCCCAGCCTGGATGCTTATGAGCGACTTTTTGGGCCCCTCAATTGATCGTGTGCTAAGCTGGCTACCTTTTGGTTCGGGATCTTTCACTCGTTATGCTCATCGCGGATGGGATGTTCACGATCGGGCTAAATCTTTCCTAGAATTGGGCGACGCTTTTATTTTGGTCACTACGGGGAAAAACTGGTTGTACATTTGCAATGCCGAAACTCTCACAGAGTTGCTCCAGCGGCGGAGGGAGTTCGAGAGACCGCTTGAGATAATGGGTAAGTTCAAATCCTCCCATATTTTAGTGTTTCATTTGACTAACTCCATGAGTAAAGCGGTTCTTGATGTTTTTGGTCCCAATCTCTCCACGGTATATCTCATCTTTCCTTCTTGAGAGTCAATAATAGTAAACTAATAAAAAGTTGCTAGGTTGAGGGCAAAGACTGGCAAAGACATCGCAAAGCTACTGGTCCTCCCTTCGGCGAACCAAACATGGGTCTCGTCTGGACAGAGTGTATCCGTCAAGCGCAAGAGATGCTCGACTTTTGGAAAGAATGTTCTGATATTCGGCAAACTGGTAAAGACGTTCGAAGATTTTCCCTTCATGTCCTGTCTGCAACTGGCTTTGGAAAATCGTACTCATTTGACCGCTCCACCGACGCCGCGTTATCCGAAGGAGGCTCGTTAACTTACAAAGACTCCCTGTCCCTGATACTAGAGAATGCTATTCTGATCATGCTTTTGGGTCCGAAATTCCTTACAGGAAGCTTGCAGCGGTTCCTTCCAAAGCAGTGGCGTCTGGTCGGCCAAGCGACGAGTACATTCAAGAAGCACATTGCTGAAACAATCAAGGAAGAGAAAGCACTTATCAAGGAAGGAAAAGAGAACAGAGGTAATTTTATCAGTGCCATGGTGCGGGCATCTGAAGAAGCAGCCAGAGCAATCGACGACAACACTAGAGGTAATTTTCACGGCCTTCGAGAGAACGAAATCTTTGGCAATATTTTTGTCTTCAACTTTGCGGGCCATGACTCTATAGCTATCACCTTGACCTATGTTATCACGCATCTTGCTGCTCATCCCGAGATCCAGGATTGGCTTGCCGCTGAGATTCATCACGTACGAAAGAAACAAGGTGCCACGAGCTACCGAGATGCCTTACCAAGGCTCAAACGATGCACCGCGGTAGTTGTAAGTTCTTTCTTTCCTCAAACCCCGTTAAAAATATTATGGTTGTACATTGATTAACCTTATTTTTTGTTACAGTACGAAACCCTTCGCACCTCAACCCCTTTTCCAGCCATGGTTAAATCTACCGGTCCTCAGCCGCGCTCCCTAAAGGTTGGCAACAACACGCTCCATCTCCCTTCTGGCATGAACATCATCACCACATTTCCCTCCATGCACTCGCACCCGCGTTATTGGGGAGAAGATGCGGATACCTGGCGTCCGGAACGCTGGATCGAGAACAATCATTCGGGTTTGGAAAACACGGAAGGATTTGTTTTCGAAAACGAGTCTCTGTATACTCCACACAAAGGAGCTTTTATGCCCTGGTCTGAAGGTGATCGTGCCTGCCCGGGAAAGAAGTTTGCTCAGGTTGAACTCACCGGAGCTGTGAGTGTATTGTTTGAGAATTATCGGGTTGAGCCCATACCAGAGACTGGCGAATCCATGGAAAGGGCCAGGGAAAGAACGAAGGAGATGATCAAGGATAGTGGAATGGTTCTTTTAATTGAGATGCTGCATCCTGAAAAGGTGGGTTTGAGATGGGTAAAGAGAGATGCTAAATGTTAGGGAGCAGTAGTGGTTGGGTGAGGTTTCAATTGGATGCATTTTGTATTTTCTCAGATACCACTTAGTACTTCCAACTTGAGTAGACAAACTTTTCCCACCAAGTGCTTAGGTATTATCCCGTCATCTGCTTGGTTTCTGAATTTGTGTCAAAAAAAAGTCCAATAATCAGAAGTATACCACCAGCCATATTATCATTCTCACCTCCGTCGTCGCATTCTAACCATCACCTCCCTATCTGGCCACAACCCACCCAGTTTCCCCTTCCTTAACTCAACCTCTACCTCCCCTTGCCCATCAATTATCTCAATTTCTAGCATTGTCATCAACACCGCAAAGCCCCCAAGAATTTCATTTTCTGCAAAATGTCGCCCTGGACAAAGATTATACCCACCACCAAAGGGACGCAAGTTTTGCTGTCTTTTCCTGCTCTCATCTTTCGCTGCTTTCGAGGGCGCATCTTGGGATTTGCGAAAGCGTTGAGGATCAAAAGAAAGCGCTTTAGGACCCCATATGGAGGAGGAGAGTTGAAGAGTGCGACCATGCACCATGACTAAACTTCCCTTTTCCAGAAAGTAAGACCCAAGGTGTGTGTCGGTCACAACAGTGCGGACACCAGCAGAATGTATCTTTAGGCGGTAAGTTTCATGCAGCACAGCTCTCAGACCTGACTGTTTGGTGAGTTGAGTGATATCAATCGTGCCATTGATATCTATACAGGAATTAACCTCAGATAGTAGCGCCGGGAGGGATTCGGGATTCGAGAGAGCACTGATAGCGAGCCATGTGGCAACAGGGATCGAATTTGCGTTTTGCCTAGAAAAAGTTAGTTTGCTGTAAGAGGATAAAGGGTGGTGTATACGTACCCCCATATGAGAGCAATTTGAACTGCGGCTCGACTTCGCTCTGTCAATCCTTCTTCTTCAGCTAAATTTACGCGCTCCCTACAAGAGCTCACACCCCAATTTTCATCCCATGCCGCCTTGGTATTCTCCCCTATTCGATCGGAGGCTCTACCTTGCCTCTCCCATCGGGTCATGATATCTAGCCCTTCCTCCCTCCTCTTCGCAGCTTCCCTAAACATAAAATCCGGAAGCAGAGAAACAAGTTCATTGACATGAGGATCAAGGCCCCATACCCAATTGAGTATCTTGTCATCCCCTTCTCTTTCCAGAATTTTGGTGCCAAACAGAGATGCAATTGCCGAAAGTGTAAAGAGTCGAGTAACAAAAGAAACTAATTCCATCTCCTTCCACTCCTCGCTAATAGATGAGACGGGAGGGAGGATGTCCTCAATCCTTTTTTGTAGCTGTTGAATATAAATTTCAGTCATGGTATCTAGTCCCTCGTTCCTGAAACATCGGATACTCAAGTCATGCAATTTAACCAAAAACCCATTATTTTCTTTTGTCTCCCCGTGTTCCCTATTCTCTGGGGGGTTTGCACCACGATTGGGGACCATGAGATCTGCTTTGGAGCATCCAAAAGCGCGAAAGATGAGAGTTGCGAGGGCGTCAAAGGCAAAAATGCGATGAGAGCGGTAGACCGGGAGTGCGAGCTCTCCGTCAAATATCACATGCATAGTCTGTCCAGCGAGTTTGATAGTAAGGATTTTCTCATCCGGGAATTTTTTCCTGTCCCTTTCAGTAAAGTGACAATGCCAACAAGCTTGATCGGGTTCTTACTTGATGGAATCAAAGAAGCCATAATTATCCTTAGAAAAAGCCAATGCGTGTCCCAAAAATGGAATCAAATATGGAACGACAGGTGGTTCATTTTGTCTTGTCGCCTTTTGCCTCCGAAAAATATAGATGCAGAAAAAGAATATGAAAGAGAAGTAAGCAGCCGAGAGATAATTCATGCTTAGATCATAACGAGGTTCTAGAGAGTGCCACTCAAAATAGTCCATGTTGAAGGGGGGTAAATATATACGAACAACTTTGAACTCGATGGCAGACTATCTTCAATTTAAATAATCAGCAGAAGCAAGTAAATCTTAGGTGCTATTTCTAGCGTTGAACGGAGCCGTGAGCTCGGTCAGTTCGGCAGTTGTAAGCCACAAAGTGTAAGATGTACGAGTTACTCCTGCAAGGTATGTTGAACAACCCTGAGGATTCAGGGCCTGAGGATTCAGGGGGTTAACGAAACGTCCTATCTACTCGCATGTAGAACTGGTTGAGGTAGCGGGTAAATCGGTAAGTGTAGGGGGCGCATCGCACCCCAAGTCTCTTATGTGGTTGACGTTACATTGCTCTACCCAGATCACCGATGACCCATATGCAGCATAAGCCGTGCAGTATCATTGTAGCGTTGCCAATAATATGCTACATGTTGAAAAAGCGATTGCTCTTCGGATCCCGTCAATCGAAGTATCTGCAGAAGATTAAGCAACGCGAAAAAGGCTTTTCTGTATACAGGTTTGAGAGAGGCTCGCTGGGTAAGTGTGATCAGCAAAGCAGCTGTCCAATGGACAGTACCAGTAGTGAGGGGCCCAACGAAAATCTAGGTGGAAAAATAGTAAAAACAAAAGGAATATACTAGCAGATGCGGTGCCAATTAATTAGAGCTCTGGATACTTAAAGACTCCGCAATGGAAAAATTTAGTTTTGTGTGACGAATCAAGTGGAGAAGTTCTTCGTCCACATCACCATGCTCCCGGTAGACAGAAAAAGCGGCAGTAAATATTAGAGCCGTACCTGCCTATCTTGCTTATTATTTAGCTTTCTAAAACATTTTAGCTTGATTGTTCCAAACTTCTAGGTTAATATTCCAAATTGTTCGAAGTATATAGGGTAATTACTTTGAATTACCCTAGATAGTTAGATCAACAAGCTATGTAGGCAGGTACGAACACTGCTGCTTTTTGTGTCCACCGCGTGCCATGTTCCACGACTTTGAAAGAATAGGTCTAGAGCTGGGTTTTGTAAAAAGTTGGCCACCACCATCAGTTCAGACCGCGTGGTAAAATATCACAATCGAGGGCAACAAAATCATCCTAAGGAAAGTGAAGAAAGACCAATCGAGTAAGAGGTCTTGATAACATGTACTTCTCATCAGCGCTAGTTCTAAAAAGCGAAAAAAGTAAACGTCGACATAGAAATCATAGGAGAGAAAGCCAACATTGGGTTGTTTAGAGAGTCGGGTTTTCGGGTTTGGAGGAATCTTATCCACAGGGCACAAGAAACCTAGCAACCCCGCAATACAGCATAAAGCTTCCCCCATGTGATGCACGTGGCGCCGATCGAATCATTGAATTACATTGCGAATATTCTTGCCAGGCCTTGTACTCGAGTACAAGTACTTCATGATACAATGCAATGCGCAAGGCTGCGAATTTACATGCTAGAAATCACCATTGTAAGTGAGTAGGTCAGGGTTGTTCGGTCGAAAATATCACCAACCAGTTGAGAAATAGGATACTTGCAATAGTAGATAGTAGGGGTTTAAATATATCTATCTTCCAGTCACTACTATAAGGAGAAGTAGAGGCGAAGAATTTATCAGATATTAATATTTTAGCTCTTCAATTCAATTCTCGACTTTGGGGGAGAGATAAACCGTTTTCATATTGAAATTTCTCTTTCTATCATTCTGTGCTAAGTGGTGATAATCTAATGGGGAAGCAACAGTCCTTAACCGTTTTCAGTGTAATGACTGATTAGAATAGAATAGAGTAACAGCCTGTTACTCTATTCTATTCAACCGATTCGGGTGTCACTCTTACTCTAATCTATTCTACTCTCAGTAATTCAGAGTAACTTGAGTAACGCCGGGCCAAATTCGGGCTAGCTCAGACCGATACAGAACAGCTTCCGGAGTAGCCTCCGAAGTAGTTTAGCGAGAGTAAATAAACAAAGCGTGATATGTGTAGGCCTTGTAGGTCATGTGACCTTTAGTCTGATCTAAGGAAGCCTTCATCTGCTATTATAAATCGATCAGGAATTGATCAATTATAGTGGACGGAGTTAGCGGAGTTTACATAATATTAGAGTTTAGAAGCTTCTATAAAGCGAGGCTTCTCCTACACCTCTAAGAAGAGGCAGAGATTAGTTCTATACGAAATCTAATACTTGTTTACTCTTATATAAGATTTTAATTTAACTTATTGCCTACTATCTACCTTATACTTATCTTTGTTTACAAAGAAGTCTTCTAAGTATAGTTATACTTATTCTAGAGCTACTTCTCTAAGATAGAAGATAGCAAAGATAGAGTAGAAGTTATAGTTCTTAGTAAACTTGTCTAAATTAAAATTAAAGTAGATGTTTATTTAGAGTAGAAATAAGTTAAGTTTATATCTCTTTTCTTAGTAGGTGTCTAGTAACTTAACCTAGATAGTCTTAAGTACTTTAACCTTATAGAGTTTAGGTATATTAGGTATACTTTTGTTATTATACTAGTAAGGCTATAGCTCGGCGGCCTCTACTAGTAGTATGTTAACCTATGTTCTCTTAGTAGCGCTGCTAGAGAGTGTTAATATATTAGTTCAACTAGTACTAGAGCTAGCTATAACAGGTTTTAGTAGTAAGAAAGCTATAGTAACTAAACTTCTAAGTAGATACTTAAAGTATAATAAAACTACTACTATACTAAAGTAACAAAGATAACTAAGTCTTGAAAAGTTAGTTACAGGAAGAGGTTTAGATATATATAACAAAACCTACTATTATACTAAAAGTAATAAAGAGTAACTAAGTCTCGAAGGTTAAGATATAGTAAGAGGTTTAGATACGCTAGGTGTTTACTTAAAGGTAAACTCGTTACTTGAACTCAAGAAGACAAAACAAGATATATTAAAAACTAAAGTAAGTTAAGTATAAAGCTTCTATCTAATAGTAGACGTGCTAGTTATATATAGAACCTTTATTTTCGTAGAGCCTAGAAGGAGCTCAAGATCCTTAAGCTCTAAAGCAAGCTCCTATAAGCTCTAATAGTTATGTAATTGTATTATATAATAATTATAACATAGAAATCCTTGAATTATTTAGCTAGTCTAACTAATCTCTTCAGGCTATAGGTTTTTATAGATGTATTTAACCTGTTAGAGCGCTGCCTAGTCTTCACTAGTCACGTGCTAATACATGATTTATAACACTATTCCCTTCTTAGCCTAGTGTGTTCTCACGCTTAAGTACAACCTAAGAAATATTGTTAGAAGGCTATTAGCCTTCTTTCTTTTATTATGTCCTCTAAAGTACAAAAATATAAATAGTATATTCTACTTTTCAAAACTATCTAAGTATATAGTTCTAAAATTATATCTTGTTCTAACTGTTGTTAGTATAACTAAAAATACTTTATTCTAAACAACAAGTCACAGAAGTACAGAGAGTGTATCTGTTAAGGTATTAGATGTAATACTCTTTAGTTATCTAATAATAACCTCTAGAACATTTATCTCAAGGAGAAGTGTTTAAAGTTTAAAAGAGATATAGCTTTTAAAGTAGCTATAGCTATTTTAGCTTATGTCTGCGAGCTTAAGCAATACTAACAAGAGTTATATAAGCATGAGATTAACATAGTCTAGCAGAGACTATAAACACTTAATAAACTTAATGCTGTCAAAGAGAAAGAGAGAGAAGAGAAAGAGAAGAGAGAACAGAGAGAGAAAGAAACAGCTAGGCTAGTAGCTCTTTCTAATCTAGCTGCCTCTAACCTTGCCCTTAACCTAGGTCTTGACCTAGCTTTTCTTTTGTCTTTTCTAGCTAACTACAAGGTGTAGGCAAGCCTGGGTTTTAGTAGTAGAACTTCTAAAGTTCCTTCTAGTACTAGGTGAGATTTCTTTTTAGTTTCTAAGTGTTTTCTAAATATAGGTAATTCAACTACTTAATTAGATACTTGACCTGTTCTCTAACAACCTTATAGTTAAGAATTCTCTTAACTTTATATTCTCTGTTAGAGTTAACAGATTAAATTTCTATAAGTAGAGCTAGTAGTACTTCTAGTAGTACTAGTTTAAGTAAGAATATATAGAATACTAGATAGATATTTATAGTTTTTAGTAGCGTGAGTTTATAATTTAAAGGTTCTTTAATGTATTTGATTTTAAATAGTCTAAGCTTTTTATAGTCTAGTTTATTACTTAGTCTTTTAGTGTTAATGTTTTTTCTAACTAAATAGACTTTATTCTTCTCTTTTAACGTTAGCTTCTAACTATATTGTTTATTATAGTAGTATATATTTCTTTCTAACATAAATTACAATTCTAATATAAGTTCTTTATATAGTTCCTTGATTTTCAAGACCTGAACCTAGGCTAACTAATTATCTATAGTTGTGTTTAGTAGTTCTTAATATACTATTAATTTATACTTAAAATTAGTATAGAATAGTATAATAAGTATTGTTTCTATTATTGAACTATTATATAAGAACTGTACTAAAGGCAGCAGCTTAACTTAATTATCTTGTTAGTAGTTTATATAATAACATAAGTATACTTTAACTACTTAATTTATTTATTTATTACCTCTATTCGTCTATAGGTAGAAAGCTATAGAGAGCTTTCTCTTTATACCTAGGTGCTTAGTAAGAGCTATCTAGAATTTCAAGATAAAGAGTTTATCTCTGTCTGAGATTATTTCTTTTAGTAGTCTATGTCTTAAGACTACCTCTTTTAGAAATGTAAATGCTAATTCCTCTGCTATACTTAACTTTATATATAGTACTAAGATTATATACTTTATAAGTTAGTCTATAATAACTAGAATTAAATTATATTCTACTCTTGTTATTAGATCTTTAGACTTTAGTAGCTTGACTATAAAATCCCAAGATACTATTTTCCAAGGTCTTTGTAGTATTAGAGTAGTACTTATCTGTCTATAAGGTATATAGTAGAAGGCCTTGTTTCTAGTATAGGTATTATACTCTAATATTACTTCCTTGACTACTGCTAATAGACAATTAATATAGTAGTGTTACTTGACTTACTAGAGAGTTTGTTAAACTCTCTAATAACTATATACTAGAGTAGTATAGTATTCCTTAATAAATTCTTTTATATAGGATTCAGGAACACGTAGTTTTCTGTTTATATACTATTCTTTGTTATTTTATCCTCGCTTAGCTAGAGCTAGTTACTCTAGTTTCTAGGCTTCCTAGATCTTTTTTGTCTAAGAGTTATTAGTTTCTATTACTACTATCTTATATATAGCTAGTACTAGGTTTTTATTTTCTAGAGTTTTTAAGATTACAATCTTTTTATACTCTTTATTTCCTTTATAACTAGGTTAACAGCTTAAGGTATCTACTTGTAGGTTATCTGTTCCTTTAATATAATAAATTAAAATATTAAATCTAGTAAGAGTCTAGAACTACCTTACAAGGTGTCTGTTACTAAGTTCTTTTATTATTGTAAATGTTTTGAGATTTTTATAATTAGTAAGAATTAATACTTAGTGCCTTGTACTCTATAGGTAGATTCTCTAATGTTCTAAAGCTAGAACTATAGTAAGAAGCTCCTTCTTATAGATACTATAGTTTTACTATATAGAATCTAATGTCTTAGAGAAATATACTACAGGTATTAGTTTCTCTTTGCTATTTAGTTAAAGGTATATAGTAGTAATTACTATATCTAAAGTATAATATATAGAGGTCACGAGGTCACGAGGTTATGTGACTTTTCATCTAATCTAAGAAAGTCTTTATCTACTATTATAAATCAATCAGGAATTAAGTAGTTCTAGTAGATAGAGTTTATAGAGTTAATAGAGTTAATGTAATATTAGAGCTTAGGAGCTTCTATAAAGCAAGACTTCTTCTATACCTCTAAGGAGAGGCAGAGATTAGTTCTGTACTAAATTAAAAAGATTTAAATTAACTTATTGCCTACTATCTACCTTACAAGCTAATCTCTCTATACTTAATAGAGAGGTAGTACGATAAGTAAAATACCTCTAAGACTTAGAAGACTACCTGACAAAGACGTTACTTAGACTACTCCTAAACAAGTTATACCTAACAATAGAGGAAGCTCTTCTAACTCTATTAGTAGACTATCACAGAACTCTTACAGAGACCTTTTAGCAACTCTAATTAATAACTCCTATGTAATTAAACTAGGCCTAAGTAGAGTAGAACTTAACGCCTCTTAGACTCGAGAAAACCTTCTTTGTACAGAGGTTAAAGCTCTTTAAAGACAGTAAGAGAAGGTCAACTAAATTAATTAACATATTCTTTAGTTAGAACAGGAGAAAAGCCTTATATAAGATAATCTCTAATTCACTACTACTATAACAACGTTATCTATCTGTAAATTAACACTAATACCTTAGGTTAAGAACTTAATGAATCTAGAGACAGATAAAGATATTATTTAACCTAAACCTCTCTAAAACATTCTCAAGTATAAATTAGACTAAGAGAAACTTCTTAAGGTCTAAATACTAGAAGTATATTATAGAAAGTCTCTTAAAGAGTATTAAACATTTATGTTATTATAGAAGGTAGTTTTTAGGTCCTAACCCTGAATATATAACAGACACTTCTCTAGAGTAAACACTACTACAACTACTCTTAGAGACGAACCTCATAAAACCTAGGAAGCTATAATAAAGGAGAATCTACTAGTATATAAAATTCACTAAGATAGTTTCAAGGCTTATCTAGCTAACATAATTCTAGTGCCTTAAACACGCTCTCAAGAAGCCTTTAAAGGACTTTATTGTCACGAATCACGTGTCAGCACGTGATGAGTAAGTCCAGACGGCGTTCTGACAGGACAAGATACTATTGAGTAGATATAGGTTATGAGGATTGGCTAGAGTAGCTAGCCGATCCAAGGATTTCCTTTAGTTACTATTACATAACATAATACAGGTTGACTTCTCGCCTAGTCGACAAGTCAACATTTGACAAAGTTGCGGGGCGACATTGTCGACATTTCAGGAATGAAGGTTCTATATATGACTAGCACGTCTGCTATTAGATAGAAGCTTTGTGCTTAACTTAGTTTATTATCTTAGTTATTAAGTTATTACTTCTGACTCTTTTGATATAAGTAACGAGTTTACTTCTAAGTGAACACTTCATGTGTTCTCACCTCTTACTGTATACTAACCTTTGAGACTAGTTATGTTTGTTTAGACCTGTTAGGTAGTTTTATTATACTTTGAGCACCTGCTTAGAAGTAAGACTATAATCATGTCGTCCTCCTCTGGCTGTGAAAGAGACTGTACTCTAGCGCCTACACCACCTCTAACACTGGCAATAAAGAGACTAAATGTCACTCTCAGGGAGGACATCAAGGTCTCTATGCCTAACAAATACAATGGAAACCTAGCAACACTTAGAGAATTTCTCATAAAATCTTCTATGTACTTAGGGTTCCACAGAGACAAGTTTCCAAACGAATCTAACCAAGTCTGTTAGATAGTGACTCAACTTGTGGGAGACACCTACAAGTAGATTAAGCTACACATTGAGGAATATTAGGAGGGACAACGTATAGATAGTTTGCTAACTGTGAAAATGAGTCTTGTGACTCAGGGATTATTTTTCAATGTAAAAGGATTCAAAGTGAGACTACAGAGAGTGTTCAGAGATATTGACATCAAGAAGAAAGCAGTTAATAGGCTCCAACGCCTCACCTAGACAGGGTCTGCTGTGAAATATACATCGGAATTTCAACAATACTCAGCGAGAGTAGGATAGAACAACAGTGCTCTTATCAATCAATACTACCAAGGTCTCAAGGACATAGTAAAAGATGAGTTGTCACACTCCGACCTGTCTACTAACTTAAAGAAGCTAGTAGACAGCTTAATTTGAATTAACAACTACATGTACAAGCAACGCCTAGAACAAAAAGAGAACTATAGCTACTTCAAGGAACACTATCCCAAGAAAAGTCACGACTAAGGGGATCCAATGGAACTTGATGTAACACACAAGTCTGGGATCAAAGAGAAAAAAGGCAAACTTTCCCAGAAAGAACAGAACCGCTGACGCAAGCAGAATTTATACTACTCATATAGCTAGTCAGGCTATAGAGCAAACGAATATAGCTCGAAGAAGCAAGCTAACAAGGGAAAACAAGTCAATGCTACCTTCTAAAAGGAAATAGCATTACTGGAAACACAAGAGCTCTCTGATAAGGAATTAGAAGTACGTGGATATAGAACTTAGGTTAAAGAAGAGGATGATTCTATCCTTGAACAATACTACAACACTTGCTTAGAGAACAAGCACGAGTTACTATTGTAGGCCACTTACAAATCACTAGCTAGTACTTTAGAGGAAGAGTCCTCTGAGTCATCGGAATCATCTAGCAGAAATGATTAGAGTAGAGAACCCTAGGTTGAGGATATATAAGTCTTTATTAGGACCTATGAGAGAGGGAATTGTTGGGTAGACATAAAGGGCGAAAGGCTAGACTTTTAGTCTCTATATACTACTATAGGACACGATTCTATTCCTCTCCAACAGTACATTATCGATGATAATCAAGTAGGTTATATCTACTTTAGACACAAAGGTTCTGGATATATCTCTAGAGAAGAGAAAGAGTATAATTACACTATAAACCATGACAAGACACTACTGCCTAAGGAATTCTACTACCTAGTAGAAGGAGAACTTTAGGCTACTCAGACCCTAGGTCTCTCTACAACAGAATAAGTACGTCACTGACCACGACTGACATCTGACTAGACATTAGACAAGTAGTTCACAGGAACACTGCTAGACTATTAGATAGAAGTAGAATATTAACAGATATATAAAGTAGTATACATAGATCAAGAAAAGGTTATATTCTTTCTATGGGCTTAGAATGTTATAGCCTGGCTTGACAATGCTGAAAATAATATATTCGACATTTACTATATTAGACCAGAATTATATACTACTTTAGGAGAAAGTCAATTATATGTAATTGCAACTATTAGGGGAAAGAAATTACAGGTTATGATTGATTCCAGAGCAACAGGCAATTTTATATCCCTGAAAGCCTACAAGAAGCTTAACATCCTAGTCAAGAAAACTTCACCCTACGTCTTGAGTGTTGTTGACAAGACTAATGTCACTTACTAAAACAGAGTTATTAACTAGTGAACTATTCCTACAAAGACTACTATCGACGAACACTGTTTAGACACATAATTTAATGTTGTTAAGATAGAGAACAAGGAAGCAATACTTAGTATGCCCTAGATTTAAGAACACAATCTAGACATTAACTAGAAGAAATGTAGCATTACTTTCAGTTAATGTAACTGTACACAGTTGTGACTACAAGGCTAGAAGGAGGTTAGCGCCACCTCTTCCAAAGCGCTAGAACACCTAGCCCAGGGTCCTCTACAGGTCAGCCAGACTACTAATAACAAAATACCTGTGTAGTATAAGGAATTCACAGAATTGTTTAATAACCCAGAGGACATACAAGCCCTCCTTAAACATCAGCCATAGGATCATGAGATCAAATTAAAGGAGAGTCATAACCTTAGGAAGTAGAAGCTTCGACCTTATAATTAGAGGAACTTGTAACTTCTCGAGAAGTATATACAAGAAGGGATTCAGAAAGGACATATCCGAAAATCAGACTTACTAGCTGCTTCTAATATACTTATTGTATTCAAGAAGGACAATCTAAATAGAAGAGTTTGTGTTAACTACAGAGACGTCAACAAGGCAACAGTTAAGGACACTTATCTATTGCCAGAAGGCTAGTACTTGTAGGACAAGTTAGGAAAGGCCAGGATATTCACTAAACTCAACCAGCGAAATGCCTTTAGCTTAATACAGATTAAGCAAGGAGACGAATAGAAGACAGCTTTTGTCCTGCTATTAGGTCTCTATGAGTACACAGTAATACTGTTTAGTTTAACCAACACACCTACTACTTGTTAGAGACAAAACAACAAGATACTTGAGGACCTTCTAGGAATAACTGTCATCTGTTACCTAGACAATATCCTTGTGTTTTCAGAAAGATTAGAGGACTATGAGAGACATGTTAAGGAAGTCCTGCAACAGCTTGCAACAGTAGACTCTTGCCTTAAACTTTTGAAATATAAGTTCAGAGTAACTCATACTATCTTTCTAGGGTACACCATCACTCCTAGACAAATAAAAGTAGACCCTGAGAAAGTCAGAGCAATTCTAGAATAGAAATCACTAGAGAACGTTAAGGACGTCTAATCCTTCCAAGGATTCACTAACTTCTGTTGATAATTTATTAGAGACTATGCTAGAATCTCGAAACCTATAACAAACCTCACAAAAAAGGATGTTCCCTTTATGTGGGACAAGGTTGTTGAAGTAGCATTTCAAGCAATAAAAAAGAGGTTTACTAAGAAACTAATCCTTAGGAACTATAATGCCAACAAACCAAGCACTATAGAGACAGATGCTTCTAACACAGCAGTTGCTGCTGTATATCTTTAACTAAACAACAAAGGGAAACTTATACCTGTAGCATACTTCTCCAAAACGCTGGATTTAGCTTAGCAAAACTATAGCATTTATGAGAAAGAGCTTCTTGCTATAGTCTTGGCTTTAGAACATTAGAGGATCTACCTACAGGGTACAAAGCACTAGGTATTAATCCTTACTAATCATGAAAACCTCAAAACATTTACAACAACAAAGGAACTCAGCAACAGACGCCTTGCGAGGTAGTCACAAACCCTTGCTAGATTTGATATATTAATTTATTATATCAAAGGAACTAATAATCCACGAGCAGACGCTTTGAGTCATTAACCTAGTTATAAAGGAAATAAAGAGTACAAAAAGATTGCGATCTTGAAGACCCTGGAAAATGAAGACCTAGCGCCAGCTATACATGAGATAGCAGCAATAGGAACTAACAACCCTTGGACAAAGAAAATCTAGGAAGCCCAGGAATTAGAGCAGCCAGCTCTAGCCAAGCGAGGACGAAATAACAGAGAACGGTACACTAACAGAAGGTTATGTGTCCCTAAATCCTACGTAAAAGAATTTGTCAAAGAGTACCATACAGCCCTAGCACATAGTCACCAGGGAGTTCGACAAACCCTCTAGCAAGTCAAGCAACACTACTATGTTGATCGCCTATCAGCAGTAGTCAAGGAAGTAATAGCAGAGTGTAATACCTATACTAGGAACAAGGCTTCCCGCCATGCACCTTATAGACAGATGAGTACTACTCCAATACCACAGATACCTTAGAGATCTATATCATAGGATTTTATAGTCAAGCTACCAAAATCCAAGGACCCAATGACAGGAGTTATGTACAACTCAATCCTAGTTATTGTTAAACAACTCACAAAGTATATAGTACTTGTACTATATATAGAAGCAAGTACAGCAGAACACTTAGCCTATGCATTCCTTCGGGAAGTAGTTACTCTACATAGTCTACTAGAAGAAATAATCTCTGACAGAGATAAACTCTTTACATCAAAATTCTGGACAGCCCTCACAGAGCGTCTGGGTACAAAAAGAAAGTTATTAACAGCTTTTCACCCCTAGACAAATAGAGGTACTAAACAAATGAATCAAGTTATCAAAGTATACTTGAGATGTTATGTAAACTATAAACAAGACAACTAGGTTGAACTTCTGCTGCTAGCACAGTTCGCCTATAATAGTTCAACAACAGAAACCACGCTTGTTACACCATTCTACACTAACTATAGGTATGAATTAGTTGCTTATCAAGACCTATTGCAGGGTACTGTCGATAATGACAAAGCAGGACTAAAAGACTATAAACTCAGGGAATTACACAAGAAGCTTGTAGAGTAACTTCAGTTTGTGGCAGAACATAACACACACTACTACAACAAACGACATAGTTAGGAGCCAACGTTAAAAGGGGGGGATAAAGTCTATTTAGTCAGAAAAAACATTGACACTAAAAGACTAAGCAGTAAACTAGACCACAAAAAGCTTGGACCGTTCAAAATCAAACACGTCAAAGGACCTTTGAATTATGAACTCACGCTACCAAAGACTATAAATATCCATCTAGTATTCTATATATCCTTGCTCAAACCAGCATCACTAGGGGCACCACTGGCCCTACTCACAGAGATCCAACCTGTCAACCCTAACACAGAATATAAAGTCAAGAGGATTCTTGACTATAAGGTTGTCAGAGGACAGGTCAAGTACCTGATTAAGTAGTTGGATTACCTACATTTGGAGAACACTTGGGAACCAGAGGGAAGTCTCAACTAGTGCTAGGTAGAACTTCAGGAGTTCCACCACTAAAACCCAGGGTTGCCCACATCTCGTGGTCAGCCGAGAAAGACGCAAAGAAGGCTGGGTCAAGACCCAGGTCAAGGGCGGGGTCAAAGGAATCGGGAGTAGGAAGGGCTGCCAGCCTAGCAGCTTCTTCCTCTCTTCTGTCTTTCGCTTCCTGTTCCTCCTTTTCTTTCCTTTCCAACTCTTCAGCAGCATCTAACTCATCAAGTGAGTTGAGACCAGCCGCTATTATCCTCTGCTCTTTGGCATCAAGGAATTCTTCCTCCTTGCTAATTCAGAGAACCTTGGCAATGGCCTCCTGCTGGGCCCACAGGGCTTCGTCTCAGGCAGACTACAGCTTCTGTTGCTTCGCCTCCAAAGACTCCCAGTCTAGGACTAAAGGCATTCAATTGACTTGTCGGACATCACAAGTCTTTCCTTGACAAGTACACTCAGCACAGCGTGAGTGTTTTTGGTCGCGAGGCACAACACAGGATCGACCGCTCTTTTCACATCTGGAACAAGGAGCCATGTTTCTGCAACTAGTCTTTTCAATAGCGTCACCGAGAAGTCTGCTACTTCAGTCGTTTAGTCGTTCAGGTGGCATAATGAAAAGAAGAGAAGGCTATTAGCCTTCTGACAATATTTCTTAGGTTGTACTTAAGCGTAGGGACACACTAGGCTAAGAAGGGGATAGTGTCACAAATCACATGTCAGCACATGATAAGTAAGTCCAGACGGCGTTCTAACAGGACAAGATACTATTGAGTAGATATAGGTTATGAGGATTGGCTAGAGTAGCTAGCTAATCCAAGGATTTCCTTTAGTTACTATCACATGACATAATACAGGTTGACTTCTCACCTGGTCGACAAGTCGACATTTGACAAAGTCGCAGGGCGACATTGTTGACATTTTAGGAATAAAGGTTCTATATATAACTAGCACGTCTACTATTAGATAGGAGCTTCGTGCTTAACTTAGTTTATCATCTTAGTTATTAAGTTATTACTTCCAACTCTTTTGATACAAGTAACAAGTTTACTTCCAAGTGAACACTTCGCGTGTTCTCACCTCTTACTGTATACCAACCTTCGAGACTAGTCACGTTTGTTTAGACCTGTTAGGTAGTTTCGTTACATTTATAACCTTGAACAAGTAGACTAGAAAACAGTTCTAGAACTTTATAACAGAATAGTTGTTCTAGAATTAGACTAGGAGAAAAGACCTAAGAGTGACTATATTAAAACACTTAATACTATACTTACTAATTACAAAACCTGTTAGATGCTTTTTATAATTCTTTCTAGAAATAAAGCAAGTTCTATATAGAAATAGCTTGAAAAGGCTTAGAAAGCAGAATATACTACTTATCTAAATAGAAGTAAGACAAAGGCAGGAGAATCTAAAAAAGATACTTCTAGTTTAAAAGACCTCTATTCAAAGAACAATAGTTTATCTAGTTCTAAGAATTGTTGTTAGTTAAAAAGCTGTTTCCGAAAAAATAAAAAGAGTAATTCTAGTAGTATTTCGAGACTATTAAGAACTAATAATAACTAGTATAACAACTTTAACTTCAACGTTACCTATTACACTTACAGCTAATCTAGACATGTTTTAGGAAGCTATAAGTATCAGAAGTACTCTAAATAAGTATAAAAGAATCCAGAAAAAGCAAAAACTCTAGACAAATCAAGAAACCTCTAGAGAATAGTTAATACTATTTAGTAAGAGAAACATTCTAAAACAAAGTCTTTAAAGAAGTCAGGAAAAGAGAGAGCTAAGTCCTAAACGTCGAGGATTATAGCCTAAGTAAAGAAGGTATATTAAGTTATATATTAATATAAGCAACTCTAAATCAGCCTAAAACAGGTGTCTTAGTAATATATACTAGCCTTAGAGATATAGACTCTAATTACAACTTCCTTAACAACAACTAGGCCTAAAAGAAGGGTTTTATAGCTTTAGCAAAATATAATCAAGAGTTTGTTATATTTTATAAAAGTAGATTTAAAGTACTCTAAGCCTATAATCTACAGGTACTTGTTACTAATAATTATAGAGAAATACAGTCTTTTAACCTTTACTTCTATAAGTATAAGAATAAAGGAATCTATACTCTTGTTTTTGGTTTAGAATTTTATAAATCAACTATTACTTAGTATACTGACTATGCTAGAAAACAATAAGCTTATGCTCTAGTATAGCTAGATAACATAGAAATTCTTACTCTAAAGAAGTTTAAAGAAGAGTTAAACAAGAACCTAGATGCTTAGGCTTAGGTCTTGTTTATAAAGAAAGGAGAATACAATTGTCTTAGACAATAGGCTTTATATGTTTGCGAGAGGTATTAAGTCTCTATATACTTATAAAGTAATATAGACAATCCCTTAGTAAATAGTCTAGTGTATTATACTAATACTGTCTAGAAAGAATTCTTAGAAGTACCTAAATACCTCCAGGAAAAGAGAATAGACTTTTTAGATGTCTTTGACTCTAATAAAGCTTTAGAACTTCCTAGCCTTAGAGGTGTTAAGTATACTATTAATACAGAGAGTACTGTTCCTTATAGGCTCTTGTATAATTTGTCAGAGACCTAACTTAAAGCTTTATGCTTGTATCTACAAGACACTCTCCGAAAACACTAGATTAGACTTAGTACAAGTCTTGTAGAGGCGTCTATTCTTTTTATTCTAAAAAAAGATAGAGGCCTGTGGCTTTGTGTTAATTATTGTAGTCTTAACAAAATTATAATTAAAAATCGTTATTCTCTTTCTCTTATTAATAAGTCTCTTAACTAGTTAAGTAAAGTAGTTATCTTTACAAAACTAGATCTAAAAGATACTTATTATTGTGTTAGAATTTATAAAGGCTATAAATAGAAGACAGCATTTAGAACCTGTTATAGACATTTTAAGTATCTTGTAATACCTTTTAGTCTAGTAAATATACTAGTAATATTTCAAGTATACATTAATACTACTCTTAGCAGCCTCTTAGATAATTTTGTTATTGTTTATTTAGATAACATCCTTATTTACTTACAAAAAGAAGAAGACTACTATAATCACGTTTGCTAGGTCCTTACTAGGCTACACAATAGTAATTTATTCTATAAACTTAGTAAATATAAGTTTAACGTCAAGGAAGTTAAGTTTCTTAGCTTTATTATTAGAACAAATAGTATAAAAGCAGATCCTAAACAGATCTATACTATTATAGAATAGCTCTAGCCTACTTTGTTCTATGTAGTCTAAGTTTTTCTTAGGTTTGTAAATTTTTATTATTAGTTTATTTATTATTACTCTTTTATAACCTTAGGCCTAATAGATCTCTTAAAAGGTATAAAACAGAGCTGCAAAACTAGCTTCTTTAATTAGACAGAGGTAGCTAAAGAAAGTTTTTAACTTTTAAAAACTATATTTACAACAACACCTGTTCTAATCTATTTCAACTCTTCTAAGCAGATTTATATAGAAACTAATATATCTAAATTTACTATTACTAGAACTATTTCACAATAAGTAGATACTACTAATAGTATAAAACAACATTAGCATTCTATAGTATTTTAGTCCTAGAAACTCACTAGCGCTAAACAAAACTATAGTACCTATAATAGAGAACTTCTTGTAATTATTATAGCCTTTAAGTATTAGAGACATTATCTTAAAGGTACTAGGTTTACAATTAAGGTTATAACTAACTATAATAACCTCTAGTACTTTATAGAAACAAAGTACTTAGAAAGCTGTTAGGCTTACTAGACAATATATCTTATAATATATAATTTTTAGATTATATATTGTAAAGGCACCTTAAACTCTACAGACAGACCTAGCAGAAGGCCAGACTATAAGAATAGTTCTGCTAATATAACTTAGCTTCTAACCTTTTAGAATAAACTAAAGAGAGCTTTTACAACTATAATTCTAGGTTCTTTTCTAGCTCTAGGAAAGTTCTCTCTTAAAACACAACTCTTGATGTTTGCTATATCTACTATAGCACAAGAGCTTTTACCTCAAGGCGTGTATAAAGGCCTCCTTGAGGATTTCTCGAAAGAGAAGCAAGGTATAGAGTACTACCTTAAAGGTTCTACTACTACAGCTAGAGTAATAAGAATATCTATGTTCTAATTACTTAATGAAATCAAGAACTTAGTTATCTCTTAAGTTTTTGAATTAGATAGTTACAAACATTTAATTCTATATTTATAGATATATATAGCTACTAAAAGAGCTATAGCACTAGCCTCTCTTTCTGAACTACTCCTTGATATTATTAAGATAACTTAGAGGAATAATTTAGAATATAGAGACATTCTAAAAAAGAGGCTTAGCAAACGAGACGTAAGTAAGGAACTAATTTAGACATATAATAAGAACCTTCTCTAGTTTTATTCAAGAGTTGTAGTACCTAATAACTCTGCCTTACAAGCTTAAGTTATAAACCTTTATTATAACAACTCTTTAGTAGAATACTATAGAGTTAACAAGACTCTAGAGCTTTTAAAAAGATTCTAGTATTAGAAAAACATAGAAACTAATGTCTGTCTCTATTATAGAGAATGTAATATTTGCTAGAGAGTTAAGGCTAAGAGGCATATGTTATATAGTCTATTAAGCAGTTTACTATAGCTAAAAAGACTCTAGAGTAAGATCTCTATAAATTTTGTTACAGGCCTGCTACTGTGTAAAAACCTAGCAGAAGGTCCTGATTTTAATACAATCCTTGTAGTTATAGACTAGTACTCTAAAATAGTAAAGTATATTACTTGTTATAAGATAGTTAACTCTCTAGAGCTTGCTAGCTTAATGTAGAATAATGTTTTCTTACTCTTTAGCACCTCTAATAGAATTGTTTTAGATTATAGAACTGTGTTTACAAGTAATTTTTAGTCTACTTTCTACTTTTACATAGTGTGTAAGCAAAGGTTAAGTACTATATTCTATCTACAAACAGATAGTTAGACAGAGTAGTAGAACTAGGCTCTTAAACATTACCTTAGAGTATATTACAGCTAGTGAAAAGCTAACTAGTTTAAAAAGTTAACTTTCGCTGAATTTATATATAATAACTCTAAACATTAGGTCTTGCAAGATATATCTTTTAAAGTATATTATAGTTACTAACCTCGACTTCTATAGAATTCTAAGAATAGAATTAAAGAGAAGATACTAGCTACTTGCAGGAGACTAGAGATTCTTTATAAAGAGTAGAATAAACTTTATAATCTCTAGCATTATATATAAAACAATTAAAAGTCTTATTTTAATAAACACTAATTAGATAGACACTTCTTTAAAGGAGATTAAGTTATACTGTTAACAAAAAATCTTAGACTTAAAGCAGGAAAGCTTAAGCTAAAATTCATTAGACCTTTTAAGATCCTAGAATATATTAGTACATTTGTATACAAGCTAGACTTACCTAGTATATATAAACAGTTGTACTTAACGTTTTATATTTCTCTCCTTAAAGAATACTTAACTAAGAAGAGTTAGAAACCTTACCTCTATGCCTCTAGAGAACTCCTAGAATTAGTAGAGAACAATAAGGAACAAGAATAGAAAGTTAAGGCTATTGTTAATTATAGACAAGAAGGCTAAGGCAAGAAACTCAAGTATTTAATTAAATGAAAATTCTAGCTAGATAATTATAATACCTAGTTACCTGCTTATTCTAACCTTATAAATACTAAGGAACTTCTTTAATTATATAATAAGAACTATAGTCTTTTACTTTAATTCTTCTCTTAACTACCTGCTAAGGTATTAAAAAGCTTAAACACCTTACAACAAAGAGAGCGCCCTTTAAAGGAGAAGAGAAGACCTAGTAGACTACACAAGGTCTATAACTTTAGTTAAGATACTCTTCCTTAGATTTTTCTCCTATATAGTTTACTAGGTTTACTAAGAATCAAAATACTAAAGTTTACAAGGAAAACAAGACACAAAAAAACAGTTTATTTATATAGCTTTACTATAGTTATATACTCTCTCTCTGACTTATAACTCTATATCTTTAAAAAGCAAAAATACTAACTTCTAAGACTATTAAGCTCTTGTAAAGAACTATAACACTTTTAATAAGATCTACTTATCCTTATTAGAAACAACATTGTGCTATAACTAGTTAGTATAGAATTCTAGAACTTCTAAGAACTTACTACTACTATAAAGACCTCTTAACAGGCTTGAACTTCTATAGTTAATTTATAAACTACAATAAGTATTATATTGTCTATAGCTAAAGCACTACTAGTCAACTGCCTACTTATCTCTATAGAGATATTAGTAATAAGTCTAATACCTTTAGTATAGATGTCTTTGTACTTCTTTCTTGTTATTAGCAAGAACTCTCTGATTATATAAAAGTAACATACCTCTAGAACTCTATTCTAGGCTTTCTCTACATCTAACTCTTTGATGTAGTTAAAAGAGTTCTAGAGCCTCTAAGTATTCTTCTACTCATTGAAATTCTAATTACTACAAGGAGATATATTATCCTTATCTTGAATATAGTATTGATTTAGATAATCTTTAAGATATTTTTTAAAGATATTAACAGTGTCTTCCTAGGCCTAGTATGCCTCTAAAAGTGATTATAGAATCTAGAATATTAGATGATTACTTATGAAATTCTAAAAGTAAAGAAGCTTACTAGCTTATATAATTCAGACTCTTTGATATATTAGTTATAATTCTTTTTACCTAGAGCAACTATATACAAGACAAAGAGATTAATAAGGAGGTGCTTAAAGTATTTCAAACACTAACTAACAACAAGAAAGAACTTAGCAAGATTAGCTTTATACTTAGAAGTGTTATAAACAGAATAAGACATAACAAGGAATTTTAGAATATAGAAAAGAGAAGGTCTTGTAACAGAGAAGAAAGAGTCTCTATATATATCCTAAAAGATACTGCTATCTTTCTATATTTTATATATACTATACTATACTTTCTCATTAACCTCTAGCTCCTCTTTAATGTCTTAGAAATATCTGTATAAGGTTTTTATATAATTTATTCCCTTGTAACAAAACTGTTTAGAACATTCTAGTATTATATATACAAGAACACTAAACAGTACCTTAATATAACTGCTATAAGAGAAAAGAACTAATTAACTCTCTTAGTTGCAAACGTTGTCTATACCTTTGCGAAACTATTAAGTCGCCTACTAATAGCTATAGAATAATTTCGTTTACTATAGCAAACAATAATAATGTTATCTAATTACATGCTCTTCTGCTATACCTACTAAAAGGTACCTTTATAACGTTTTTACAAAAAACAGGCAAAATTAATCTTAAGGACAAGATTCTTAGAAGAGGAGATAGTTGTAATATATAGAGGTTACAAGGTTACAAGGTTATATAACTTTTCATCTAATCTAAGGAAGTCTTTATCTACTATTATAAATCAATTAGGAATTAAGTAGTTCTAGTAGATGAAGTTTATAGAGTTAATAGAGTTAATGTAATATTAGAGCTTAGGAGCTTCTATAAAGCGAGACTTCTTCTACACCTCTAAGAAGAGGCAGAGATTAGTTCTGTACTAAATTAAAAAGATTTAAATTAACTTATTGCCTACTATCTACCTTATATAAAGTATCTGTCTTAACAGTACTTAGTTTGTTAGTATTGTAATTCCTAAGAATTAGTTTCTTAGTAAATTATTTCTTAATTACTTGGAATACTACTTTAATAACCTTGTCTTATATAAAAGAAACATTCTTTTTTATAAGGTTTATTATAGGTTTTGAAATTCTAGTATAGTCTCTAATAAATTATTAACAGAAGTTAGTGAATCCCTAGAATAATTAGACGTCCTTAATGTTTTCTAGTAATTTCTATTCTAGAATTACTTTAACTTTCTTAGAGTCTACCTCTATTTGTCCTAGAGTAATAGTATACCCTAGAAAAATAGTATAAGTTACTCTAAACTTATATTTTAAAAGTTTAAGGCAAGAGTCTACTATAGTAAGTCTCTATAGAACTTCTCTGACATATCTCTTATAGTTCTCTAATCTTTCTAAAAACACAAAGATATTATCTAGGTAATAAATAATAGTTATCTCTAGAAGGTTCTCTAGTATTTTGTTGTTTTGTCTTTAATAAGTAGTAAGTATATTAGTTAGACTAAACAGTATTACTGTATACTTGTAAAGACCTAATAGTAAGACAAAAGCTATCTTCTATTTATCTTCTTACTTAATCTATATTAAGCTAAAGGCATTTTGTTAGTTAAGTTTAGTAAATATCTTAGCCTTTTCTAACTTGTTCTGTAAGTACTAGCCTTCTAGCAATAGGTAAGTGTCCTTAACTATTACTTTGTTAACAACTCTATAGTTAATATAAACTCTTCTATTTAGATTATTCTTCTTAAACATAATTAGTATATTAGAAGCTACTAGTAAGTCTGATTTTTAAATGTATCTCTTCTGAATTCCTTCTTATATATACTTCTCGAGAAGCTATAAGTTCCTCTAATTATAAGGCTAAAGCTTCTACTTCCTAAGATTATAACTCTCTTTTAGTTTAATCTTATAATTCTATAGCTAATGTTTAGAGAGAGCATATATATTCTCTAGGTTATTAAACAATTCTGAAAATTCTCTATACTATATAGATATTATGTTATTAGTAGTCTAGCTAACCTGTAGAGAACTCTAGGCTAGGTGTCTAGATACTTTAAAAGAGGTAGTACTAGCCTCCTTCCTGCCTTATAGTTACAACTATATATAGTTATATTAACTAAAAGTAATACTACGTTTCTTCTAGTTAATATCTAGATTATACTCTTAAATCTAGAGTATACTAAGTATTACTTCCTTGTTCTTTATCTCGATAACATTAAATTATATATCTAAACAGTATTTATCAATAGTAGTCTTTGTAGGAATAGTTTACTAATTAATAACTCTGTTTTAGTAAGTAACATTAGTTCTGTTAACAATACTTAAGATATAGAGTAATGTTTTCTTAACTAGAATGTTAAGTCTTCTATAGGCTTTTAGAGATATAAAATTACTTGTTACTCTAGAATTAATTATAATCTATAATTTCTTTCCTCTAATAGTTATAGTTACAAATAACTAGCTTTCTTTAGAAGTAGTATATAGTTCTAGTCTAATATAGTAAATGTCAAATATCTTGTTCTTGACATTATTAAGCCAAGCTATAGTATTCTAAGCCTATAGAAAGAATATAACTTTCTCCTAGTCTATATATACTACTTTATATATCTGTTAATACTCTACATCTGTCTAATAATCTAGCAACGTTCCTGTGAACTATTTGTTTAATGTCTAGTTAGATGTTAGCTATAGTTAGTAACAAACCTACTTAGCTGTAAAGAGACCTAGAACCTAAGTAGTCTAAAGTTCTTCTTTTACTAGGTAGTAGAATTCTGTAGGTAATAGTGTTTCGTTGTAATCTATAGTATAGTTATATTTCTTCTCTTCTCTAGAGATATATCTAGAGCCTTTATATTTAAACTAGATATAACCTACTTAATTATTATTAACAATATATTGTTAGAGAGAGATAAAACTGTGTTCTATAGTAGTATATAGAGACTAGAAGTCTAGTCTTTTGCCTTTTATGTCTACCTATTAATTCTCTCTCTTATAGGTTCTAATAAAGACCTATGTATTCTCTACCTAGAGTTCTCTACTCTAATTATTTCTCTTAGATAATTCTAATAATTCAGAGAACTCTTTCTCTAACGTACTTGTAGGTGATTTATAAGTAGCTTGTAATAGTAACTTATATTTACTCTTAGAGTAGGTGTTATAGTATTGTTTAAGAATAGAGTTGTCTTCCTTAACTTAAGTTCTATACCTATATACTTCTAATTCCTTGTTAGAAAGCTTCTGTGTCTTAAGTAATACTACTTCTCTCTAGAAGATAGTATTAACCTGCTTTCTCTTGTTAGTTTACCTTTTTGAGTTATATTCATTTACTCTATAGCCTGACTAGCTATATAAGTAGAATAAATTCTACTTATATTAGCGGTTCTGTTCTTCTTAGAAAAGTTTCTTTCCTTTAAAAGATTTCTTCTAGGCTGTATTTACCTTACTATTATTCTACTAGCTATTACACTTGCTCTTACTTCTATTCTTATTCTAACTTCTACTTCCTTAAGTAGATTTCCTGAATTCCTATAAACGATTATCTAATTAGATAATACTACTAATTATACTGCCTATGTTAGTGAAAGTTATGTTCTACTTTACTATTTCTTCTTAGAGGTATACCTTTAATCTCTTATAAAAGAGTTCTATAAGAGTAAGAGCATTCTATCTAGACTTATTTCTATATTATTAGAAATCATTAGTATAACTAATAGCTAATCTAGTCTGTTTCAAGTCTAAAAGCTTCTATACAGCTGTTTGAATTATATTAAAATCTCTAAATACCTTCTTAATTACTACTTTAAATTCTCTAAAGGATTTAAATATTATTTAGGTGTCTCTTATAGATCTATTGTTATCTTTGTTTGTAAAGAAGTCTTTGAGATAGAGTTAGGCCTAATCTAGCATAGCTTCTCTTAGATAGGAGATTACAAAGATTAATTATAAATTATAGTTATTACTAAATTTGTCTATATTAAAGTTAAAGTAGATATCTATCTAGAGAAGGAATAACTTAAGTTTGTTTCTCTTTCTATAATATATATCTAAGAGTTTAACTTAGATAGTTTCAAGTACTTTAACCTTAAAGAGTTTAGGTATATTAGGTATACTTGTATTATTGTAGTTAGAGTCTACTAGTGCTAGTTTATTGTCTAGTAATAGTACAGCAGAGGTAGCCTAGAGTTAAGTTCTCTTAGCGCTACTAGAGAGAGTTAACAAGTTTGTTTAGCTAGTACTAGAACTAGTAACAGCTAGCTTTAGTAGAGTTAGAGCTATAGTAACTAAACTTCTAAGCAGATGCTTAAAGTGTAACAAAACCTACTATTATACTAAAAGTAACAAAGAGTAACTAAGTCTTAAAGGTTGAGATATAGTAAGAGATTTAGATATACTAGGTGTTTACTTAAAGGTAAACTTGTTACTTGAACTCAAGAAGACAAAACAAGATATATTGAAAACTAAAGTAAGTTAAGTATAAAGCTTCTATCTAATAGCAGATATACTACTTATATATAGAACCTTTATTCTTGTAGAGCCTAGAAGAAGCCTAAGATTCTCAAGCTCTAAAGCAAGCTCTTACAAGCTCTAATAGTTATATAATTATATTATATAATAATTATAACATAGAAATCCTTAGATTGTTTAGCTAGTCTAACTAATCTCTTTAGGCTATAGGTTTTTATAGATATATTTAACCTGTTAGAGCGCCGCCTAGTCTTCACTGGTCACGTGCTAACATATGATTTGTGATAATATACTAGGTGTTTACTTAAAGGTAAACTTATTACTTATATTAAAGAAGTTAAATAAGATAATTAGATTAATAACTAGAGTTAAGTATAAAGCTTCTATCTAATAGCAGACATGCTAGTCTTATATAGAATCTTTATTCTCTAGATCTATCTAGATCTATAGATCTCTTTAGATCCCCTGGAGATCTATCAGGGTCTGTCACGTGATTATAACTAAAGGAAACCCTTGGATTAGCTAGCTACTTGTAACGAATACTGCCTTACAGGTCTAACAAAAGTAACTAAGTCTTCGTTAGTTAGGTCGCAGTAGAAAGTAAAGGTCGCCGAGGTGTTTACTTAAAGATAAACTTGTTACTTAAACTTAAGAAGCTAAACAAGATGTATTAGTAACTAAGTAAGATGTAAAGTTAAGTATAAAGCTTCTATCTAATAGCAGACGTGCTAGTTATATATAGAACCTTTATTCCTATAAAGCCTAGAGAGAGCCTAAGATCCTCAAGCTCCAACGCAAGTTCCTGCAAGCTCCAATGGTCATGTGACCTCGTCATGTGATAACTACAACTAGAAATCCTTGGATCGCTTAGCTAGTCTAACCGATCCTTATTTGCTATAAGTCTATAGATGTGCTTGACCTGTCAGGACGCCGCCTGGTCTTCACTCCTCACGTGCTGACACGTGATTCGTGACACTACTCTAGCTAATCCTTATTGCCTATAACTACTCAATAGTATCTCGTCCTATCAGAACGCCGTCTGGACTTACTTGTCACGTGCTGACACGTGATTCGTGACAGTAGGATATTATAGTAGGCCTTTCTAGGCGAAGAGGTGACTTTGTTGTAATGTAAACATATAGAGTGAACTACTGCTTGCTGTGATAAATATAGAGTCAAACCAAACACTGCTATATTAAGCGAGCAACAAAGTGAGGAAAGAAGAAAGTTCCAGAGGAACAGAAACTTAAATACAGAAGTCCCGCAGCACGCATGTGCTGTGCTACACGTGATCTGCCCCCAGTTCCTCTAACTCTGTAACAGTATATAACCTAGATTATTATTAATCTACTTCTAAAAATATTTTATAAACTTTTATAAATACTTTTAGGAATATATACTATTTATACTATATAAATTGAATTATCTAATAATTGAAAGAAAAGAACCATGAATTTAAAAAGGTGTTTTATATTCTTCAATTAAATAACCTATGTTTCAGAAGCCGATCGCTCATTTAGAGATATCATTGGGGATTCCACATTATAGTATGTAAACTAATACCTAACATCGGCTCTCATCTTTCTATAGTTGAAACTAACTATAGAACCAACTTGAGAGTGGTACTTTCTCGAGGATTTGGTGCCTCTGGCAAAAAAGGGAAATCGTGACAGCCTGACAGGTAAGCTCAAGTCAAGATTAGCGAGAAGCATCAATCCAACAAGGAAACCATTTCGTGATTTGAAAAGCTGCCTTGCCAATGTTTCATCTCCCACCAGCAAAGTTTATTATTTGCTGGAGTTTGACGTGAGGTAGGCTATGTATGTGCCGCTCATGTACGTACAATCTAGATTCCAGGCTGCCATCTATTCCCCAACGACATAAACCAACGGCCAGCAATATTTATTTTCGAGTCCCTCTCGTCTTTCATTTTTGAACCAATTGCTTCAACATTGACAGTTGATAGTAACAAAAAATGGCCTACACCCTTCACGAAAGAATCTTCCGGACAATATGCCTCTTCCAAGCCCTCATCGCTTTCCCCACTATGTTCACCCTGGGCTCGTGGGCGTGGGGAGAAGTAATTGAATACAGTTACTCAGATCTTTATCATTTCATGTTCGTCCCTTCCCCTCTTCCCTTTTCATCCAAATCTAACCCACGGAATTTAGAAAACACTTCCTACTCGCCCTCTTCGCAGCAGGAATCCTCTTCATCATCATAGTCCAACGTTACAACCCCTCCACACCTCTCGTACTCTTCCGGTCCGAAATTGCGAAGTTGACACTTGCGGGTGCGACTTGGTTATGGTTGTTGCTTGATAGTATATTTATGCCGACGGAGCATTATTCTTATTATCCTCAGAGGAAAAAGATTAGGATTGTTAAAAGTGCTATTAGTGTTTTGGTGGTTCTGTACGTTCTCCGCTTTCCTACCAGTTGTGTGGGTTTCAACAAAATGAATGCGATGCTAATACGAGATGGGTCGTCTACAGAATTTTGTTTTTTCCGACCTTGGTGTATGCATATTTACTAAAGAATCATGGGGATAAAATTAGGAGTATTGGGAGGGCTGAAACGACTGGAAACTCTGCACCTTCTGAGAGAGATGCATTGCTCGGAAGTGAAGTTTGAAAACCTCGCCACGGTGCTTTGAAATCTGTCTCTCGAGTAACGAAAAATTAGTCCCGCTTGCGTTTGGTGCTTTATTTCCCCTAGGGGGAAATTATTGGAATTTTTGTTTATCAAAAGCTAATAATATTTTGTACTTCTCAAAAAGTTAACATGTGATGTTTGTTCTATAAAAATGAGTAATGCATTACTATCTTCTTCTCGCAGCCTCCCTTATACATGACCCGCTTCGGGATACTGTGGAAGGCCACTGATAGTATAAGCCACATCTTTTAGCACACTTCCATTCTGACCCTCAACCAGAGCAGCGACCGATGTATGACTCCACGCTGTGGCATCACTTCCATTTCTATCACGCTCTCCAGTTGCACCATTCCTCAAAATATCTTCCTGGCTATTGCCACTCACTGGCATTGATTCGAGATCTAAACCTGGATACCTTGGTTTAGATGGACCTTGTATAAGCTCCTTCAAAGCATGAACTTCCACGTTGGGTTGTGGGGTCGGATTAACGGGATCGATGCTGCGACATCTACCACTGCTATTTTTATACTGTTATGCTCATTACAAACGGATAAAGGGATTGAAACGGAAAGGTGTTACTTACAAGACCCACATATGCCAACAGATTATCGTAACTTGAACAGCGTCAGCAGCTAGAAGTTTCAAGTTGAAGATAAATGCACTTACTTCCCGGTTCACCTGGTGCAAGGACAAGCTTTGGTTTTGATATCTTGATAAGTTATGCTATGAATGCGCTGTCTCGCTATTAGCTGACGTTTTCTGCTGAAGGGTGAAGAACTACATACAAGCCGCTTAACCCAAGAAGAAAGCTCAATCCAATCTTATTTCACATACTCATTTGTCTGAATGACACTAATGGGCGTAAGTGTGAGAAGGAGATCGGCAGTTGAGTTAAGTGCTGCCAGGAGATAATCAGTATTCATCGAGAAACATACGACTTCATAGACTTACCAACGAGTGTCCACGTAGCAACCTAGAAATTGATTAGTTTACATAATAATGAGAATAGAATTGTTCAACTTATAACTTGAACTAGGTCATTCCAATAGTTAGAGCGATTTTTCCAATTTGTCCAGAAGTCGCCAATCTTTTTACATTGAAGGACGTCCAACAAAAGAACCACGAGATAGCTTATGGTGGATAAAAAAAGTATTCCCCAGAGAAACCATGTACTTGTTCTACTTGTCCGTCCGAAGAGTTTGAGGAGCATTAGACAAGTAGCGTTTCTCCCAAGCATTCCCGCAGGAAGACCTGTGGTGTTCCAAAATCGGCACCTATTGGGAGGAAAGCGGACTGAGGGAAATTCAGATGGGTCCTACTTACTGCGCTTCCAACAAAACCTGCTTTTAAAACCTGTATCTGTTAGCGATCGTTCAAAGACACGAAAGACCAACACTGTAGTGATGATCAACCTATGGATAGGCAGCATATGAGGCAAGAAAAGACTTCCATAATTAGCAAAAGTCAAGCGGCAGCAAAAGAAGTTTTGATAGCACAGATAATATCATCATAATTTCACCAGCCCCAAGGAAATGTTTGACTTTCCATTGGGTGTATAGTCGTAAGGAAACGACGATGATGGCGATTGACAAAAAAGACCACATTACTCCAATTAAGGGGTTGGCTATTACTTTTTAGTTAGTTAATGAATGGGCAAAACTCCTCTATAAAAAACGTACCGTGATCGATACTTTCCCCAAGACTTGGCGTGTCCATTGAATCAATGTGAAGTTAATCAAGACAGTTCCTCAAAGACAGCCAATACGCTATCGTTCTGGCAGGGGCATACCCTGATACAAGAATTGAAAGATGATGAAGCAAAGACCACCAGTTTATATAGGAAACCACGGGGAGGAGCCTTAAGAAAAACGAAACCCGGGGCCCTCTATGCTGACGGGCACCCCGATACGATTTCTCCGGGGTAGCGAAAGTTTATTTTAACTTGATGTGGGTAGTATAAAGTCACTTAGTGACTGGCGAGCGAAGCCATGGCTTAAGTAACGTCATAAGGTTAAAAGATAAAAACGTTTCATAGGTAACGAGGTAGATTCAATTTTAGGTACTTGTATGCGAGAAAGGTTAGAAGCCTCCCCTAGAAAATCCGCAGGATAGAAATCTCAATTCTCTTAAGCATCCACAAGAATATTAGCATCCCTGGCGTAATTTTTGAACTTCATGCTATCCCTTTCAAACAATAATTAATTGGGCCCTTACAAAAAACAATGAAGAGTTACCTAGGTACTATTCATAAACTCCACTCAGTGTAGAACCAAACCCTGAGATTCAACAACGCAATACTTCTATTTTTATAGGGGGTCTCACAATCCAATACCCCCACCCTCAGATAAAGCTTTATAAAAGGCTTGACTAGCCAGATACCTGTGCGTGACGCTTGTAATAGAAGGTCTTCTCCCTAGCTTTCACTCTAGGCTCTGGCCTGAGTATTAGTAGAACCACCGTCTCAGTACAAGAGCTCTTTTTCACAACTTTGAAGGACTACACAGCAACTCTGAGATCAAAATATTAAAGAACATAGAGCTTGCATGTACTTGGGAAGCGGCGAAGTTACGTGAGGGCATGGAGGTCTCTGAAGACAATTGAGCCGTTTTCCTGGGTACAGCGAGTTTAGGGGAAGAAGCAACCTACACGGAGTAAGCACCGAGTCGAAGGACGAGGTGGAGCCAAAGAAGGAATGAACAACCTCGGCCTCGATCTTGATGACAATGGGGACCGACACGAGTACCTAGATAGCCATGCCTTCCCTCCCATCTTTCGCCATGGTGACCTAGGCCAGCTAAGGTAGAAGGTATCCCGAGTCAACCTAAAAGTGTTGAGTTGGTGGGCATGGTCAAGAGAAGGAACGACCTACCCGGAGTAGATTTCGGGGGTCGAGATAAAGGGAAAGAGCGACCTCAAGTCTCGTCTCAAGAGGTGGCCGGGGTCAAGTAAAGGAAGGAACAACTTCGACCAATTAGGAACAGTATCAGAAAACACTAGCTCCCACCAAATGGAGACAAACGGATCGCAACCACCGACCGAGAACAAAGATGCGTCTAGATAGGTAAGCAAAGAAAGGTCGAAACCATTTGAAGCCACTCGGCCAAGTTTACCCATCCTAATACAGCACCACATCAACTCACCAAGAAAGTCAAGGATAGACTAATACAATGTATTTTAGTTGCAAAAGACATCCCAGCATAAGCCGCCCAAGACAACCCCAAATACTAGAATACACAGTTCCCAAAAAATGCAAAAAGGCAAGCAAGCAAACTCCATTTTTTTTCTTTCTCCCCCCGCAAGTAGCAAAAAGCAAAAACCCCCAATCAGTACAAAAGGAAAAATTTCGTTAATGACATCCCAAAAAACCTAATTTCGCTATGCGGTAATCAAAGTTTTATTATTTTCCAGGTATGATTGAGGAGCCCCGACCATTTGAGAGGATCAGTTCCTCCCTCAAAAAAAAGCTTGTCAATGGAGAGGAGAGCTCAATCAAGAGAAATCAAAGTCGGAAAATCATGGTAACTCCATCTAATCTAACATCAGTATCAAGACAAGGTACCAAAACAAGGCAGAAGGCCATTATCACATTATGTGGGTGGTGCGACAAAAACGCCAGAACCAACAGGAGCGTGGTAGGATCCAATGCTTTGAAAGCCTCTATGAATGAAGTTAGTAACGGAACAAAGCAAGCACCCAATTCTAAGATTTGACTTGCCTCGAAAGATCAAAACCTCCCTCTTCCTCATCCTCCCCGACCTCATTTGCTTCGATAGCTTCAAGTTTTGTGGATCTCCCATTTCTGGTCGGACTCGCAGCAGAAGCACGGTGAGCTGGAGGAGGGCTACTACTTGGTGGAACACCGAGATCACCTCCTTTGGTAGGACTCATATCAAAAGCGGGACCCTTCATGGGCGTTGCACCACCCAAATCAGCAAATTTCCAGAAGGGTGCTGGGGAGCTGGTTGCCATGTGTTGACTTGGTCGTTGAGCAGTACTAGGCGGTGCCAAATGGGGGATTACACGTTGTGGTGCCGGAGTTTGCATCGATCCAGATTCTTCCTGTAGGTAGGACGACGAGAGGGCTGGTGGAGAGCCAGGTGCATTTTCGGAGAGGCCCAAGGCACTGGTGTTTGCTCTTCGGTGTCGAGGTAAGGGACTACCATCTCCAGGGAGATCATCTTGTACTGATGGTCGTCCACGGCGGTCAGGGGTAAATTGAGGTCCATGTGACTGAAATGCACTGGATGGGGGCGATTGTGGTGAGCGCTTACCCTTGATCGTAGAGCCAGTTTCACCATTCTTGAAGGCTCGGCCGATGCTATTGACATTGGCTGGGGTTCCAGGAGCAGAAGAGCCTCGATGACCACCTCGACCTCCTCTGACACAGTTCTTCGCCATCTCGTCTCGAACCTCTGGGACAATGCACCATTTCATACCTTTTCCTGGTTCATCAGTTGAACGTGCAACCTTATGAAAGGCCTTGTTCAAAGAGAGATTGTGCCGAATTGAATTCTACCAAATATTAGTAATTGTAACAAGTCAACAAACAATTGGGTCTACAAACCTGCCATCCACCTCCAAGCTGGTGTCTATAGTACGCAAACTTCTCCTGGATGAAATTGTAGATACCACTCAAGTTCAATTTCTCATCTTCTGTATCAAGAATAGCTTGACTGATCATCTGGGCGTAACTATACGAAGGCTTGATATGTTGATTCGAATCCAAGCTCAAATCAACATCATCAGCATTCATTAGCATAGTACCACCAGCATAAGCTGGAGATTTGCCAATCGAATACGGATGCTTTGTTCGTGCACTGACAGGGGTGCCTGGGCGTCGATAATCCGGGGGTGCGGGTGCAATTGGTAGAGGTCCCGAATTGTTTTGACCACGGGCTGCTTGACCCGAGAACGTTTGCGATGAACTGGGTGCATCGGTCTCGTCGCCCTTCGTATCATCCTCTGGTTGAATAAGTCCAGCTCTGGCGAGGAATTTGTTGTCGACTTTTAAGCTTCCTTCCTCCTGGGGCAAAACAAACATCATCTCAACCCCTCCAATCTCAATTACTTGTCCGCTAATGAGGGGTTCTCTGGTGCCTTTGCGCAGGTTGGTGTCATTGATTCGAATCCCATTTCGGCCTTGCACATGTATGTTCCAGCGTTCCGAGTCCGAGTCGAAGTAAATCTCAGCATGGAGTCGAGATACCATCTTGTTGGGTCCAAGATCAATATGAACACCATCTTGGCCGGCCGATTCACCTGGCAAAGTGTTGGTTTGTGTTTGTGCGCTGGATGCAATCCCTTCTGGGGGACGCCCAATGATATTGTTTAGATTCTTGACGTAGAAAGTCCAGCCCTTTCCAGCGAGTTTGGCATATGCCTGAACCCCCTCCTTATTATGTATTTCGTACAACGCATTATCGTGATCCTTGCTGGCTTGTACAGAATGCGGTGGCATAAGTAGGGTGGGGACAACAGCTTGTATCAACTCATCGTCGTTCATACTGAGGCCTGATCGATCGAGGGGGAGTTTGACGGGCTCTGGTTCTGGGGCGGGTTTCTCGGCTGGCTCCTCGGCCTTTGAGGACATAAGTTAGCATAGAGCAGTAAATCGAAAAGCTCTCAAACTTACTTTCTTTCTTCTCTTCGCAGGTCTTGAGGGAGAGGAGTCGGGCACGTCGACATTATTAATTACCTCCCGTCGAGCTCTCTGGGAGCGCTTTGTGGATGGTGGCATGCTTGCGGATACAGGGCGATGGATAGTTCTTTAACGCATGTAACCAAAGGGTGTATGAAGAGAGGATCCGGTGGGGTATTTGGATTGTAATCGGATGCGCAAGCGCAATCGCAAATAAATGTAGAGGAAGTCTCTTTGCGACACAATCTATCTGGGTGAACGCCTGCAGGAATCTGAGCTTGATTTGTATGTTGCGCCCTGCTAAGTGCTGGATTCAATAAGGCAATCACTATTCGGCTTCCTCCTGACGTGGTTGTTGGGTTCCTTTATTTGCTGGTGTTGGTGTCCGATTGTTGTTGCGTGCGAGGTGATTTGACTTCGAAATTCGCGTGACCGCGTTTTGACAATGGCCTTGTTTCCCCTGCGCACTGTGTCTGTCGGACGATAGATTTAGGAGAAGCGCGTCGCGATGGGCGCGGTTGAGAATTGAATAGATAGGATACGATGTGTCTGGGGATGGCTTTGGATGCGGTTGTGTGGTAGATTTATTGAGGAAGAGGTTGGATTGTTGAAAACCCAGGTGGGGGGCTGGCAAGGTTATTGGCTGGCCTAAACCAAACCAAACATGAACCGCCTGTCTAAGTAAATAACCACAACAAAATTTTGCCTCTATGTCACAAATAATTGTGAGTCATTATCCTTATCGAGTGAAGAACCAAAGACTAATTCCAAGCTGGGTACATTTAGCTTATATCATCATTAATTTCTTGTTCGTCATTATCTTATTCACCCACATACATTGTATACATCACGAGAATCGAATCTCAGTAAGCGAATATTTACCAGCCTCGGCCATCCACCTGGATCACGATGGAAAATAAAAGCGGCAATAAATACTCATATGTCTCATTGTTCCAACTTTCAAAGCAATTATTTTAAACGTTTGGAACAATTTAAAATATTAACCCGGATTTCTGGGATAATGAAGCCCGATTGTCCCAGAGTACCTGGGGTAATACAAAAATTGCTTAAGACTTTTAGAACAACGAGATCCTGTGTAACCACCATCTATCTGTGTCTGAATGGAAAAAATTCAAGCACTTTTCTTGCGGAGCCTTTTATGAAGTAGTGAGAAATGCTTTGAGCCTCGGATTGAAGATGGCAACACAAAAAGCATGGATGGTGTTTAGCACAATATAGAACTAGGTGGAGCGAGGGTGGCATCACGTAATCCCCACAACAAAAAGAGGCTCAACCGTGAATCCCCTTTTGTTTTCCAGAGTCACAGTCACGAGAACTTTCGTAATAAGGGAAATCTGTATTTGAATCGGATAATTTGTTTTCTAATTTGATCCTAATTATTTTGTTTAGATTTGGTCCTGGGTTTTGGTTTGACTGTGCTGCTCAGCTAGTCCACTCCGCTTCACGTCTTCGTCATATTTTTAGCCATATCTTCGCCCCAATTAGATTTCAAGTAAGCAAGCAACTCCTTTGTAATGATTCCCAATACTCACCTGTTTTGTCTCGACAAACTCGGGGAGGTTTCACCCATATCACGTGTGGTCGTATCCTGTCCAGCGTTATGGTTATGAACGGCAATCGGTATACAGAATGGAGCGATATGGCCCTGTCAACGCAGACCCTCAGTATTGGAGTCTAGAATATTGACCCCGCACCAAGGTCCTGTCAAAGCAAGCTTGATACTGTGTTGGTGTCGAAGTGTATCCCGTGACCCGCCAATCTAAATGCAGGTGAACCACACCTGGAGATTGGGAACTCAATAGGAGGCCGAAAGGGCTGCCAATGGGAGGGACAATCGCACGAACGGGATCTGCTGAAGAACTGATAGCAAGGCGCGGCCCGCTGCAGGCATGGATATCGTGCACACCGGATTCGGCTGCTTGCAGAACGAATTGAAGGGGAATTCCATGTTTTGTTGATGCAGAAAGATGTAGGGTGAGCAAATTTCGAGATGCAAAGAGTTCCTTTTTGAGCTTCTCGCAGATGTCGAAGTAACACAGATGTTGGTGGCGCGTCCCCCTTGTAGGTTGGTCGTCGGCCCTTGTACTGTTGGGCGTCATTCGAAGGTGTGACCTATGATGATCCAACTTTCTGCGATGGAGATAATTGGACGGTTCGTCTTTGCCGTCGCTAAAGAATTGTTGTTGGTACAATCACTCCTAAGTGGCAGAGCTGAAGCTGATCATAGAGAATTGGGAGTGCGAAGAATATATCGGTACACTTCAACCTCAAATATTCTGCCACGTACTGTGTGCATTTACTTGCTTCACGCCATTTGAATTGCGGTTCGAGGAGAATGTAATCAACGTGCGAAGAGGCTAATGGGGTTTTTCCAGCTTCAGACAATCATTGCCCCGTCATACAAGAAACCTCAGGTAGCCAACCACCAAGTTCCCGTACACCTGGGCAAAGCAAACCTTCACAGCCCACAAGCCACCATCAGCATGCTTGCAACTTTCCTAAAACGGATAACCTCCGTAATAAAGTCGATGTGCGCCCATGAATAATACATGTTTGGAATTTGGTTACTTCGGCGGACCGGGTAGCCCTCCGCAGACTGTTCAAATTTGAATGAGGTGGTTGAATTAAGTTCAAAAACATGCACAGAAGTGATTTGGGACTCGCAGTATGGGGTGTAGTGTGTTGTCCCTGAATATAGATAATTGGTGTTTGATTTTGGATAACATCACTTGACATATCCCTTCTTTTGCTGCCCAATTACCTCAGGCATCCTAGTTGGTCTAACCCGGCTTCGTCGATAATGGAGGAAACCTTATTATCAAGCATAGAACTCTTGAGCAAGGTTGATTGAGTTCGATTTTTTGCCAATGTGGCAACAAGCACGCATGTCTGGGTATGGAAGGGCTCACTGCTCCTCCCATGGGAAAAACGTATATCGCACATCAGGGGTTGTGGTAAGTCGCGACTGTTGTGGTGATTGTGTCAAGAGATTTGACCTTCTACAAATAATTCTTCTGGAAGGTAACATAAACCTAATTAGTCGAGCCTTTGAGACGATTGAAGTTGATTTTCCCAAGTCCTGGTTGGACAATTGAGGGAGCAGAGTAGAGGTATTCTTGACGAGCCACGAGTCCTGCTCAACGCGCTGCAAGTATGGAAATTAGGATTTACCATCAGGATTATCTTCTCGGGTTCTAAGTTCAGCGGAAACCAATCCAAATGTTGCGATCATTGTTGGCCAGGATAAAGCACGGTTGAAACCCGCACATAATTACTAATGCCTCTGTCAACAGTGTTGTATTGGTGATGTGATTGCAGGAAACGTATGTGCGTGGCTTGGAGAAGAATTGGTGGTTTGATTGTAGGGTTCCTCCCAATCCAACCCTCGGTTTTGCCATGACCGACAAAACGGACCACTGACCCAGCCATTTGGAAATGAATTCCTGAAAGTTTTTGAAATCTCATGATTCTGATTCGACGTCAAAATAACATCGCAGCCATATCGAAGGGACGCATCTCAATCCATCCCGATGTGAAGTCCTTTCGGCATGCCGAAAGGCATGCTTTCGGGACGGTCGCTAGTTATCCAAAGTATCGGGTCGACCGAGGTATTTGGTACTCTGGATATCAAAGACTTCAAATCACCTAGTTACAGTAAAATTATGTCCCAAAGTCAAACATAAACAACATCTGAAACACCTCGACAAAAGGGGATTCGTCCTTGATGGAGGGACGCCTCAGGTATAACAATACTTGTGTTTGGAGCTGTGTTGTTTCGGAGCAAGTGCGCCAGAATGATAGGATTACTGATCCCGGGCTTCTACTGCAAGTTTCCGCGGTGGTGCGCGTGATAAATCCCCCCAACAAACATCAAATAAAAATCCGGATTGTTGGCACTTTTGTATGTTGTACTTGGGAAATGTCTCCCCGGATGCAGCCCCCTGGATTTTGAGCTCTGTGATAAGCGAAGATGTGCTTGCTGCATGATCGACTGCTGGCCGTGGTCGTGGTTGCACAAGAATTTTAACGGCCATTTCAAAAGCGGATAGATGTTGAAAAGCAACGTGCTCATACACAGCATGAGGAAATACCAACATGGCCGTCAGGTTTCGGTCTTTTCCCCCCCCACACCTTGAGGACTCCCTAGACGAATTTAGTCACCGGACTTGACAACGAAGGAGTTTATGGAACTCGTCGCCCACCTACCGAGCAATCTTGGATGCAGTGGAGCGTTGAACGGCTCGTTGGAGCATTCCTCGATCGAATTCGATGGTCAGGCACGAAAATGAGTTGGACAGACACGACCACAACAACCGGATACCTGGTTGATGTTGGGCTGACAGCGGGAGCTCAAGTACGTGGTTGCTATCATCGCCCTGGCCATGAGGTGCGGTGCGAAAGTAGATGCTATGCTATGGCTATGCCTCTGCTGCCCTCATGCAGTCCAGAGGCAGAGTCTCGTCCGTCTACTAGTATGATATATGCCAAGGCCCTAAAGCCCAACATCAGTCAGCGAGAAGGTACCTCTCACCCCACATGGCTATGAACGTGTAAGATAGGTCTGGAAGAACCCGACAACCCGTCATTCAAGATGTATCATTTTCCTGAACCCTGGTTCTGAAGCTGTTGTTGACAGATCGGATTTCGGAACCTGTACGGCGGCACGGACGCCGACGCTCGTTGCGGACCTTATTTCGGCCACACTCCATGGGCTGGAATTGGTGGCCGCAAAACTGAGCCCAGATTCGGGTTACCTAACCTGCCCTACTCACTCGGTTCGGCAAGTGGAGGTAGTATCCGGCCCGCGAAAGAAAATAATATAAGGGAATGCTCAGAAGCGAGGCGAACATCAGGGGTCTCGAATGGCATGGGCCTCCAAGTGGCCACGGAGGCTTGGTAGTATGTACCGACGGCACTACTCATCAC
Source organism: Hymenoscyphus fructigenus (assembly GCA_001414455.1). NCBI lineage: Eukaryota > Fungi > Ascomycota > Leotiomycetes > Helotiales > Helotiaceae > Hymenoscyphus > Hymenoscyphus fructigenus. The sequence continues at coordinate 803,036 of LKUV01000002.1, read as the reverse complement.
GCTCATGGAGCTTGCTACCCATCCCACCACGAGTCCCGACGCCGACGTTGATTTGAGGATAGCTGGAGCGGTCAAGAAAAGCGAGCATAAAGCAGTCTCGAGAGTTCTGGAGGCGTATCCAGGTTTCCCCTGCTGTCATTGGCCCACCATTGGCAGGTCCATGCGAGACTCAACCCATATCTCCTTCTCCCTACACTAGCTGCAGACTTCGAGCTGCCGCCTGGCATGACCACCTCATGGATAGACATTATCGATGCCGCGTGGAGAAGCAGAGTAGAGGATGCAGAGAGCTGCACCTGCAGCTGCATGCTGCTCGATGCTGAGGAAGTATGGCGTGTGACTTGCAATGGTCGATGGTCGACTCAAGCCCAGCAGGTTTGAGATCGTAGCCGTATCTCTACGTTACACCGCGTGAGGGTCGAACTGTCCCTTCTAGGACGTCGAGCCGATCAGAAGAGATGGATACACATGCAGACCAAGAACCTCTCCGATCTGGCTCCCTATCAGAAGGCATTATTTGAGAGGATGTGCCAAAAAAAACCCCCCTTGGGATTTGGCCTAGAGATATAGACGTTTGCTGGCGGGGTAGTAGCCGGGGCATCTATAGTTGGCTGACTGGCTCGCGGGTAAGGCAGGACTGGTCCCGATCCTAGTACACCTCCTAGTACACCTCCTAGTACACTTACCCCCTTTTGCTCTCTCTAGCCTCTTTGGTTATTGAGCTCATCTAGTATGATGTATTCGCGAACTTCTCTCCAATCGGTACGGGCTGCCCTCTTTTGTTCTTTCAACTGACTCGCTCATCCCATCTTTGTATCCGAACTTGGCGTCTCTTGTGTGGCCATAGTTCATACTTTCTACGCACTACTACGCACTTCAACTTCTTTCTGCTACTCCCACGCACCTACCTCATGCAGCTCCTTGCTGGCACCTGTACTGATGCCATTGGGAAAAAAGAACCATAGCCGCATCGGCACACCGTTTGTCGGTTGAGCTCGCTTCCGATCCCCGCGAGAAGCCGCCCATCTTCCCACTTGCCATAGCTTGTTTCCCAAAAGTATAAAAGGATCCATTTACCCCTCATGTTTTCAACTCGAAATTCACTTCAAAACAGACACACCACGTCAGGGGCTTCTCGGAGACATTTTCCGCATCCAACTTTGTGGACTTCCTTATATTTTTCAAAAATTGCTACCAAATCACCAACACTGCTTTCTTCATCATGGCACCCTCTGCTATCTCAGATATCATCCCCATCCCCGACAACCAAGAGACTCCTTTGTCTAATCACAAAGCGATTGAACCCCCCAACGGCCATGTCAACGGTACCAAGGGCGTCAAGAAAGGATTCCACCTCAACCGTAACCTCAAGAAATCATTCCCTGTTGTGACTGGAGGGAAAGGCAATTACCTATTCCTCGAAGATGGTCGCACTATACTGGATGCCGCCGGCGGAGCTGCTGTTTCCTGCCTTGGGCACGGTGACCAAAGAGTCATTGATGCTATCACTAGTCAACGTAAGTGATTTCTTTCTATCTAACTACCCTACTCTGCGGCTCCTGTTTCGACTAACAGAAAAACACTCGCTAATCTATTTCAGTGATGACCGGCTCTTCTTACATTTGTTCCTCATTTTGGAGCGCCAACGTCGTCAATGATTTGTGTGAAGAGTTGATACGTGGAACAAAAGGTGCTATGAGCAAAGCTTATCTCACTGGCTCAGGTTTGTGACCGTTCGCCCCCCTTTTCACTGCTGTTACTAAGCTCTATAATTAGGGTCCGAGGCCATGGAAGCCAGTATCAAGCTCTCGCGCCAGTTTTTCTATGAGAAAGACTATAATACGTCAAGAGTCAACTTTATCGCCCGCGAAAACTCCTATCATGGTATCACGATAGGTGCGCTTGGGATTTCCGGTCATAAAGCCCGCAGAGCACCCTTCGAGCCATTTCTCATGAACGTCCACCGTGTGTCGGCTTGTAACGCATATCGCCAACGGCAACATAGCGAGTCTAACGAAGCCTTCGTAGCTCAGAAAGCTGCCGAACTTGAAGCGAAATTTCAAGAACTTGGTCCTGAAACTGTCGTTGCCTTCATATGCGAGCCAGTTGTTGGAGCCGCGCTAGGATGTGTCCCATACGTTCCCGGCTATCTGAGAGCTATGAGAGATGTCTGCCATAGACATGGTGCACTGTTCATCCTGGATGAGGTTATGAGTGGGATGGGCCGATGCGGTACCCTGCATGCTTGGCAAGATGAAGGCGTGGCTCCCGACCTACAGACAATAGGCAAGGGACTCGCTGGCGGGTACCAACCAATTGCAGCAGTGCTCATCTCCCAGGAAATCGTCAATGGGCTATTCAGTGGCCAATTTGTCCACGGACAGACATACCAAGCAATGCCTGTACAAGCAGCCGCCGCGCTCGAGGTACAGAGAATTTTACGAGAAGATAACTTAGTTGAGAACGTCAGAATCCAAGGAGAGTATCTTGGGAGGTGCTTGAAACAACATCTCGGTGACCATCCAAACGTTGGTGATATCCGAGGAAAGGGACTTTTCTGGGGTATCGAGTTTGTTCAGAATAGGTGGACCAAGGAGCCTTTCGACCCGGAGTGGTGTGTTGCACAAGTCGTGCATGATGCAGCGATCTCAGACTTCAACATAGCTCTATACCTGGGAGCCGGGACAGTTGATGGAACCAAAGGAGATCACGTTATTGTTGCCCCAACTTATATCTCTACACGTCAGGATATTGAGCTGATTGTGAAGACCGTTGCGGCGGTGGTTGACCACGTCTTCTCGCAAGACCTCTTTCTTTAAACTTTCACTTTGTTTTTTTTGGGCTATCTTTCGGGTTTTTTTCTTTTCAGTGCGTAAAGCAGCGCTGGTGTAAGGAGTGTGGCAAATTGAAAGCGCCCCGGAAAAGGTATTAGGTCCAATCTCAGCAACAAAAGGGTTTCTTGTGGATACATGCACCTCGCCATTTTTAGTTCATTCGTTAGCTCTTACCAAAAACAATATCCAACACTTGATCCACATAGCCCTACATGCAACCCATTGTTTCCGTTTTGACTGCCACCGCTCTTTTCTTGTATTTTTTGCTTTCTTTTTCTTTTATCTCCTCGCAGGATCTTCCTCTCTTAGTTTCCGGTTGGTTATCTTCGTTGGTGGTCTAAAGCAGTATCTATTGACGACTGATCTTCAAACATCTCGGATGTTGCCTTGGCTTTACTCTTGCCTCTACATGTCCAATCATACTCCAACACGTAAAGAAAGGGAACATGTTCGTACTTCAAACATTACAGCAGAAATCAAGATGCCACGCCCCATCTGGGGGTACAAATTTGTGGCGGATTCGACTCCTCACTGTGTAGGAATGCCCAGTCTATTGAGTACTAGAAACCAACAACCACACAATGTTTGCTCCAATAACTCTCAAACATTAGGATGACTTCGTTTTTTGAGAATTTTGCAGCTAAAAACAGATTAGCATAGGATTTCCTTGACGGCAAGTTCCACTAGATGAGGACTATCACATTACAAGATGCCTTTACAGCCACTTCTGCATAAGGAACCTTGTGGGGAAAATGGAGCACGGGCAAACGTACAGCCCGCAGGACTGAGTTATCACATTGTCGATTTTAGAAATACTCAAGTGGCTGGTTTTTTTCTTTGATACATTCTCTGCCTAAATCGCCTACTCTCATCCCAGAAAACCCTTTCAATCTACTCCTCTCCCAAAACCTCCCACTCCTCGTCCTCAAGATATTCTTCTCGCTTGCCATGGCTATTTGGCGGTGGAGTAGCAACCTGACCCATATCGAACTTCGGGTTATTGTGTCCACCAGTGGCATCAACATATGCAGTATTCTGCGCGTACTTTTCCACATCGCCAGTCAAATCGAGACCCACCAATGCCCACACAAACAGACCTTGATCGAGCTTGTTACCGAGGAACATATAGTTCGGGAAAGGATCGTAGGCTTTGCTTGCTGCGTATCCCGTGAAGCCATCTGCATCATTTGTCGTCAATCTGATCTTATTGGTGTTGTATGGGGCGGTGGCCTCGACGGCAGAAATAAGCGATTGCTCGAAGAATAACTGGGAGAGGTGGTTGATCTTTCCTCCGGTGTAGGAGCCGTTGGATTCGACTTTTGCGCCGACATGGGTGATGATATGTTCGTGGGTTGCTCTTCCGCTGTAATGACCAGGGAAGATGGTGTCAAAGTTCACAACTCCGTCGGTATCTGTTTTCTGAACACCTCTCAACCATGATGATTGCAATCCTCCTTGTCCTGCTGCAGATACCCCCGAGTAGATACCAGTTGCATTGCAGGACCAGATATCGACCAAGACATCTGTGGCAGGTTTGCAGGTCTTGATATCCATGAATTGCATCTCTAGGTGCATCGGCACGCCCTTCTGATTGTCGCGCACATTGCTTCGGATTTGTTCTCCTTTGACGTAATATGGGCCGTTGGCGTTATCGGGCGTCATGATACATGATGCATTTGCTCCGAAGAGAGTAGCAGGCGGTGAAGTGAGGGTTATGCCAGTGCCGGTTTTGTTGTGGTTTGTTTTTGCCCAGTTCTTGAAATCTCCTAAAGTCCGCTTGTCCAAGATGGGAGCTATTGGGTTAGCATTGCATTCACTCCCAACTTTTCGAAAGAGGAATACCTACTATCCAGAAGATCTCGCTCTTCGCGTAGCTGCTGCACCGTTGCCGCTCGTCGTTCCATGGCTCGCTGCTGGAGCTCCTGTACATGTGGACTGTCCCAACACGCTTCCATAACGGACTTTTGGTAATCTGCCACATCTGACATTCGCTTGATCTCTCTTGCAATTGCCCGTACATCCTTTGGAGCCTCCCCGGGGTGAGCAGAAGTTAAAGATCCACAAAATCCATAAGCAAGTGCCAAAGCGGCCAGGAAATTTGATATTGGTGCCATCTTGTCCTTTATCTTTCGATGAGGCCAAAAAAAGGTAAGAGTACGCAAGAAGAAAAGGAGATGAACACATGGAAAAACACTTTCACTTATGTACTTTAAATTCGGCAAGTGACTAAAGAACTCCTCAATTCCAAACCCCAATCTAACAAAATCATGATTGTACACTTGATCTCAACATCTGATCTCATGACAAACTTGGGGAACAAGTTGTAGGCTATTTCCACAAGCCTATGAATGACCAAGGATAAATGAAAAAGACAACATCCTCATCTATTTTCACGATACCCATTGATGTACCCAAATGACGAATGGGGGGTGGCACGACCTGAAGCCTGGGATACATGTCTCTTCCTGTACCTAGTGATGAACGATCTTGCGATGCCGCATAATGTTGCCGCAGTGCAACACAAAATGCTATCGAGATTGTGGGGTAAGGGGTAATAAGCTTCATTCCCTGACAGCCAATTGCAAATTATTAATTTGCTTGCTCGTGCCTTCTAGTTGGCTCCAAGGGAGGAGCTTACCCTAGAGGCTAATTATAAATGCAAATGCCGATGGTAACCCCTGGCTTTGGATCGATGCAAAGAAGTGTTTATCCGGTGACGATCGAGCGGACGACTAATAGAGTTGCGATTTGTAAAGTGTTAGTGAGATGGGACTCTAGTAGAAGTGCCGAAATTTTTAAATGAAATCTTGAGATTGTTGGAATCGTACAGCCTCGCTCGAAGGGAAAATTTAGATGTCTACGACGTTAGCCAAGAAGGTTAATAAACCTGGACCGCGTAGATCCATCGATTGGGGTTCGGCAGTGTCTTGCCGTATGTAAATCGATTATTATTAAGAAAATAGAAGGTGCTGCCTACCAGTAAGCCAATAGTTCATATCCGAATGCAAATACATGCGGAGAGGGGTTTGAGGAAGCGAGTCTTGGGTCTTGGAGAGCTGGGAGCATCGAAGAGAATGTCATCTGGATATTTAGATCTGGATTTAGATCTGGCAGCGGAAAAAAGTTGCATCGATGCGTGGCCACGAAGGTGCATCGTGGATAATTGCGGTTGGAAAAGAGGAAGCCTAGGATCGTACGAGATACAATTTGAGGAGTCACGAAGAAAACCCCATGGCACGAACGTGACAATATCTGAGTTTAGCAGTATTGCTGATGACTTAGAAGACCGTGATTCATAATTTTAAAATTCATTATCCTAACCGCCTAACGATGTAAGAGGTTCGATCATTGCTCCGCGTACATCTACTTGACTTTGATTGTGCGAAATAGTCCCTGACAATCAAAGGTATTGTTCAAGAATGTTTAGAAGAATGAGAAAACCAATTTCTTGTTTTTCCTAAACACCCTAAACAACATGTAATTATCCGAGATCGATTCAAATTATGAGAAAAGGATCTACAACAACACAATAGCCGAGTGTCTGGGTTGCCCCCCTTTTGGTTTTTTGCTCTTCCAAACCGTACCCACTCTAAACTTGAGTAAATTGAGATTTTTCCAAGAAATTCTTTCATACCCAATCACTTACTCAGCCTCTTCTCGCGAATAAAACACGATGCCACCAAAGCACAACACACAATCCCAATGCTCACCCCAAACGCACTATTAACAGCAGCTTGATAACATCCTCTCACCAAAACCCTAACATCCGGATCTAACGTCTTAATGAAATCTAAGCTTTCCCTTACACGCTTCACAATCTCCTCCACTTCTTTCCCATTCAACTCCTCTCTCAATGTGGTCCGTAGTCTCTGCTGAACAACCGTGGCAGCAATACTCACACCCGTCACGCTTCCAAGGGAGCGGAATAAATAAGTACAAGCCGTAGCCACGGCTTGTTCTGCGGGATCTGCGTTTGCGAGAACAGAAAGAAGAGTTGTAGTGATCGAAGCACCAATTCCAAAAGACGAAACAGAAACTCCAGCTACAACACCCACGGGTATGGTGAAAGGAGTACCCGAAGTCAGGAAAATAGTAAGTGTCCCGCACATCCCAATAAATACACTTAAGATAGTAAGGAAGTAATATCTCCCCGTTTTCTGCATATAAATCCCACCAAATAGCGATCCAGATACTGAAGAAAGCATGACTGGAACAAGTCTTAAACCAGCCGAGGTTGCGGAAAGTCCTTCTACTGCTTGGAGGTAGAGTGGAATGTAGAAGAGTGAACCCATGGTAGCAGCCAAACCAAAGAAGTTCGTGAGGTAGCTGGCTACTAGAGAACGATGGAAAATTACGTGGCCGGGCGCGAATGGGTGCGAGGCAACTTTCTTTTCGATAAAGATGAAAAGTCCGAAGAGGGGAATGGAGACGCAGCAAGGGATAATGGCGAGTCTTGACCTCCAGGAAACGTTGCTACCACTATCCATACCCACAAGTAGGGAAAAGACGGCGAAAACGAGGGTGAAGGCACCAAGAAAGTCGACTTTCTTGAGTTTTGATAGCCAGTGAGAGTTTTCGGTTTTGGGGAGGTGGAGGAGGAAGTAAACCGCTATGGCAGCTACTATGCAGAGAGGAAATTGTCCCAAGAATGCCCTGTAAAATTTAGCACTCGTTGACCGGGATTTGAAGTGGGATTTGAGCACACCATCTCCATCCAATCGAATCTGCGAGGATGCCTCCTAGAGGTGCTCCTATGGATGAACCTAGTGCGTAGACTAGGTTAACATACCCCTGCCATGTCCCTCTACTTCTCAGTGGAACAATATCACTAAGTAAGATACTGACAACCGTTGTCATACCTCCTCCACCAATACCTGCAAAAGCCCTTGCGGCAACCAGTTCATTTAGACTTCGAGCAAGACCGCAGAACAGACATCCAATTCCGAAAATTGAATAGGCAAAGAGAAGACAAGGTTTTCTTCCAAAAATGTCACTCAATTTGCCATAGAGTGGTTGGAAACTCGTTAGAGTGAGGAAATAACTAGGGGAGTCAATATTTCTCTTGTGGTGGAGATGCGGGAGATCGAGAAGACAACGAGAGGGAAACTCACGCAGTTGCAATCCAGCTTGTGTTATTCAATGCGTTTAAATCGCTACCCATTCGAGCATATGTGCTCACAACAAGTGTTTGATCCATACTACTTAATAAAACCTGGTTTTTTATCAGCAATGCTCGCTCTTTTCGGTTTCATCATGTATAAGTTTAGAATAACTTAAAGTATTGTTTGAAAAGATTTATAAGAATCAGAAACTGGATCTCTCACATCTCCTAAGCCTTCTCGATCAATAGCTATAATTAACTGAGAACGTTCCGCACAATGTGGAAGAACGACGACGAATTGAGAAGAATGAGACAACAACAAAACTCTTAAAAATAGAGAAGAAAATTAGAAAAATAAATAAATAAAAATAAATTCATACCCCAATAGAAACAGCAGGAAATAGCATAGCCATCTTCGCCATCATATCGCTCTGCCCCTCAAACAGCGGATTCTCCACCTGACTAGCTTCCTCATCGCCGCTGCTTTCCGAATCACTACTTGCGACCTTCTTTCCATTCCTCACATCTCTATTCGAGCTATCTGGTGTAATTGTGCCACTTCCAGAAGTGCTATTGCCTAGGAGAGTAGTTCTCTCAGTCGGCTCGGGTTGGGTCTGTCGGGAGCCTGCCATATTCCGTCTTTTTGAGTTCCTCGAATTAAAAGTCGAGGAAGAAAAATGAGGCTTTCAATTGAATTGGAATTTATAGAAACGATAGAAATGAGAAAAGGTGCAGTTAAGGAGTGGGAGGAGATAGATAATATAGATTGGTAAGAAAGGGTGGGATATTCTGAAGCATCATAGCGGGCTCAAATTCGGCATTGTTCCTTCCTGACGCGTGCGGCAAGCTCAGCTCACTGACCGCATCTTCACTAAACACACTCATCACCATCTGCCATCAATGATGGTGTCGCGAAGTTATGCTACGTCTCCTCTTGATCTTGACTTTTCTAACATATTTACAGGTCTTTTCTCGAGGGAGCCGCGTCTGCATACCCCCGAACGAGACCCCCTATTTGCGCACTTACCCCGCCTCCCGCCTCTCCAATGCATACTTGTATCTTGATATCTGAAGTCTTTAAATGGGCAATAAGCGGATCCGATGAAGGTCTTCTAAAGAGAGGGGTTGCATGGCAGTGGGAGAGCATCGTCGTTGGTTACGAGGCTTAGTGCTCTGCTAGCACCTTACAATGACCGCTTGACAACGAGATGCGCGGGTCGCACGAAGCCAGCCATAAAGTCTGATGCGGCATCAACAAGTGTTGGAGGTCGCGACGGTGCAGGGCAAACTCCAGTGGATTTGGACCAGGACATCGTAGGCCATGAGCTGGCCAATTACCGCATTGCGCTTTTGTATTGTAGAAGATGTGAGAGTTGAAACACATTTTTGAATTTATATCATTATGCCTCGATTTTCTATCGGCCTAAGTGAGGCAAGGTTTTCTCGCACACAGCTTTCGACATACCGATTTCTACCAGGGGGTTTGATGGATAGAATCTGGTCGTGCCTTCCATTGTCAATTGCAACACGATGCGCTTCTCTCGTCATAGCGAGGGTGACACGGGGCTAATTCGAGGCAATGAGACCAATCTCCTTAGAATCACTCCTTCCCTTCTTCTAAAAGATGACGATGAAGCAAGTCTTACCGCCCGTCTCAAGGAGGGAAGGAACGACTTTCTTCGAAAACCTCTACTTTCCCGCCCCCTTCAGACCTCCTATCATCTTCCTCTCCCTCCGAAACTCCTCACAATACTCCAAAATACCCTCCCCCTCCATCTCCCCCACAAACTCCCACGTCCAATCCTGACACCCCCAGTATTGATCACTATTCTTTATTCTCTTCGCCTTAGCCCTCCTCCTCAACTCCCCCACCATCTCAGTATCCACATAGCCCACCGCATACCAATCCACCACCCTCTCCGCCCCAGCCCCAACCCCAACCAACGGATTCCCCTTCCTCTCCACAAACCGATACTTAGTCCTCTGCCCCTCAATATTAAGTATAACCCCCTGCGACCCCTTCTTAGGCGGCGTACCCATCGATCTCGAAGATCTCGTAGATCTCTGTGGATTAAAAGGAGAGATGAAGAGGGACCAATGTTTAAAGACCGGTCCACCGCCCAGAGAACGCACGATGTAGACTTTTCGGTATTCATCCGGGGTATAGGGTGTTGGTGGTTCGGTGGAGGAGGGGGTTGAGTAGCGGATTTTGCCGGAGGATTTGGATACTTCGCACCAGGTTTCTGTTGTTGCTTCGTAGTGTTTTGTCCATTCTGCTTCGGTTTCTGGGTCTTCTTGTGCTTTGGGCTTTGGTTCTGGTTTTGGTGCTGCTTTTCTGGGGGCTTGCTTTTTCTGGGTTTGTCTGGGTCTGAGAACTCTTTGGGTTGTCTTTGATTTTGGTTTTTGAATTGCTTTTTTGGGTGGCATGATTGAGATTAATATAATGGAAAGTGCCTTGGTGTTTACAGGTCGTGAAAGATGATCGTCAAGAGACAATATTTTCGTGGTCGTAACTCGTATCGAGATTTCGATGAATACAGAAAATGGCGGTCAACGATTTTACTCCACGAACAAAGGGGACAAAGAAATTCAAGATAACGTCTAGATCTAGAAGGGAACTTGGGAGTACAAAGGAAATGTATATGCAAGTTATTCCAAAGTAAACAAAGGTTACAGGGTCGCGGAACCCAATTAAATTTTTTCACGTACGGACGTGCATGATAACCACCAATCAGTAGGTTACATCGTGAGGTTTCAAAGTTTCAACATTCGAGTTGTTGCGAGCTAAGGGAGGAGACGTCAAGCGGTGCGAGAGAATAATTAGTATCTTTTACAACTCACTATTGCCATGAAAACTTATTTAATTCAATAAGAAGATTTGAAAACTCCAATCACTAAGCTGATTTTCAGTAGATACTTATACCTTCTCCAAAAACGTGTAGAAAACTAAAACCATCTACAATTCCACAAATAAGAAACAGATTCCCCAGAGATATACACACCTACACACCCACTCTCGCCCTACCCGGTAGACAAGACTCCAAAGCGGCACTCTCTTGTTCCAACTTTTTAGGATATTTTCAAGATATTATCCTAACCATTTGGAAGAATGGAAAGTATTACCCTAGAACCTTGGAATAATCGACTTCAATTGTCCTAAATATCTAGGTCAACAGAATTCTGCCGTGGAGTTGGAACGTCGAGAAAACATCAAGATGCCGCTTTTCTTGTCTACAAGGGCCACTCCCTATAGTAAGAAAGAAGAAGAAAAAATATACACTAGTAACTATAAAACAAAACACAAAGAAATAATTGACCTGGTCACTTTTCAGCTCGCGGGTTACTCCCTACTTCATACGTAGGCCAAGGCTTGCTCACTAGTAAGTTGTCAATCAACTCGCGGGTAAGCCATAAGTACTCGAGAGTAAGCCGTGGTAAAAAAAAGTCGAGTAAGCCACGAGTTGCTCATGAGTAGAAGTTGTCGAGTAAGCCATGAGTTACCCACGACCTACCCACGAGTTATCCACAACTAAGCCTCCAATCACACCAACCCGCGTCCACCCAACTGAAAAAATCTTACTAACCAATCCTCTCACTAGCATCACAAAAAACCAAACAATCGAGGAAATATGCTTCATATTCTCCATTTCTCCCCTCTACTTGTAAACAATTCATACTTATTAAAAAAACGAGCTGCCCTAATACAAACCCGCAAGTCGCAGTAGCTCAGCCTAACCCTCCCTATACCCTATACACCAAAAAACGATATTCACATTTTGCCTCTCCAACGCCAGAAAGTAACAAAATGCGGTTGATACACACACAAAAAAGGTAGAAAAAAAGCCAAGTTGAATAATCCCAACATCCCATCCATAATTTTTGCTTGTCCATCCTATTACCTAGATGGGTTTTTGTGTATGCAAATTCGAATCCGATAACAACAGCTAGACCAATGCGGGTATCCATGAAAAGTCCGCACCACAGTCCTCTCCTCAGAACCGAAGGAAAAAAAGAAACGAGAAAGAAGCATATTTTTATGTGCATTAAAAAGGAATTTAGTTGTAAAAGCAAAGAAATGCACGTTCGAGCAGAACAGAAGACCTGTGTAAAGATTTCTTGAATGCGACCCGGAGGTAGCTTAAGACCTACGCTCTAGCTGTGCTCGAGCGCTCGTAGAATGACAAAGGAAAGACGCTATCTGATATGTTTCCCGCTAATACCTATTGAGGCTCGTTGAGCTCATATCTGCTCGCTTCATGGGTAGTGGTGGAGGTGGCTTCTTCGATCGGCTTGGTGGGGGTGGTGGCGGACCTTTACGACCATTCGTAGCAGCAGGCGGCGGGTAATTTCGACTTGCTACACTACCGTGCGAGGTCGCGGGACTGACGGAGCGTTCACCATATGATCGATCAGGACTACCACTATTCAAAGTGGAGTCGTCTGATGGGTCGCAGAAGAGATCTCCGTTACCATTGGTATTGACACGGTTTGAAGGACGAAGAGTTGCTCTCAAACTTCCAAAATCTTGTTCTTTGTGAGGATTCGAGCTCTTTCGTGTTTCGGAAACGGGAGTGGTCTCTCGATAAATGGTTGTGGGACCTTGGAATGTAGATGCGCGAGTGAGAGTGTTTCGTCCAGGGCGAGGGGACTCGTAGTCAGAGTAATCCTCGGGGCTGTTCAAAACAGGGTTAAGTCGGGAGGAGGAAGGAACGCGACCTTGTGATCTGATGGAGGGGCGGACGGGTTCTTCGGGTAGTGGTGGGGGTTCATCGTAGCTGGAGTATCGCTCTTGGTATGAATGTGCAGTGTTGGATCGAGCTCGTGGAGCTGGTTTCCTGTGGTTTTGAGTTGGAGACGAGGTTTGTCTGATTTTCAAATTAGCATATATAAATTGGTTGATGATTCTGGTAAAACGTACCCAGCAGGCCAGTCTCTCTTCAATTTCAAGAGTTCCTCGCGACACCTATCATAGTACTCGAGTTCGGCATCAACGAATGCTCCGAGATCCGCGACGCTGTCAGCTTCGGCTTCCTTGATGTCCTGCATCCGCCTATACACATCCTCACTCGACTCTTCGTATTTGGCTTTTTGGGAACGGAGCTCTTCCTCGACCCGGAAATCCTCCTTCTTGGCCTTTTGCATCTTGGAGAGGGAGGCATCGTATGCAAGTCTTCGGTTTTCGAGCTTCTTTCTGGCAGCCTATGGAGAGTTGGTAAATGGAGTAGTGTCGAAAATATGCAAAACCTACCTGGTATTCCTTCATCATGGCTAATGACCGCTCAAGAGACTCGAGCCATCCATTGGTAGCATTGACAACATAAGTATCCTGGCATCTTCCGATTCTCTCGTTGGCTCTACCCATGCCTGTTACCCAGTTAGAAAAACAATCCCTCGAGCAAGAAGGGGGGAAATCGTACTGATCAAGCAGTTTCCAAACTCGGAATCTGGCTCAAAATCCTCTCCGTGTGTTATCATAGTTTGTCCCAAATATGCAACCGGCAGTGTCTTCTCCTTGTCTTCGACTTCGTTTCGCTTTGAGAGGGACTTGACGTAGGATGTCATTGACTTGTGCAATTTACCCATTCCTAGCACATGTTAGTGCGTGATCATGAACATAATTGACTCCGGGAAAGCATACCTTCATGTCTAAGATCCATCTCCATCTCCATGGCCTTGAAGTCGTCCGAGACGTTCGTCTTGACCTCCCCGCCCATCTTCTCGCCAGCCCATTGCTTGACCCGGCCAAGCTTCTTGTTGATATTCATAGTGGCGGATTGTTCGTGTTACGAAGGTCTCTCGTCGATTGTTGCTGAGATTGCTAGATGTCTGGCAGATCTGAAGGGCAGATTTGTGGAAGGTGCTTTTCCTTTCGAGTTGACGGTGGAATGCCAATGCAGAGGTTGGCGTCGTCACGAGGAAAGATCAACAAGCCACCTAATTTGGGTAATTATCCAGAAGGCGGTTGAATGATGGTTGGTGGATTCTTGGGACAATTGTCACACTGGCGAAGTAACAGAAGCGACCGTGTTGGGACGAAGAGTCCTGATCAGAAACAGACAGATCCCAACAAATACTGGGCAGTGCTAAAGAGAGTGGTATGATCCTTGTGAAGGGGAAGAAGGGAGGTTTTTGGTGGTGGACGAGGGTTGTTGGTGGAGCAAGAAGTGAAAGTCGAGGAGGGAGGGAGGAGGTGGTGGCAGGAGTTGGGTCGACGCTTGCCTTTGGAACAAGGTTTGGAGGGAGATGCAAAAGTGGAGCAGAAGGCAAAAGGAAAGTCCCGGTTGTTGGAGCTGGAGTTGCGATTGAGTTGAGATAAGAAAAAGAAGGGGCGAGTCTGCACAGCGATTGACGATTGACGGTTGACCATTGACCATTGACCATGGACGGGAAAGTGCAGGAGGGTCCTAGTGGGGGGACGGACAAAAAGGAGTTGGTTTATGCAAAGGAAGAAGGAGTTGGCGGGGGAGGAATCACAATTTAGAGGAAGGAAGAAGGAGTGAATATAATTCTTTGTTCGCCATGAGAAAAGCGATGCGCGAGTAATTATTATTGGGAATGGGATTGCTGGCTGAGGCTGTCAGAAGCGTATTGTGTGTGTGTGTGTGTGTGTGTGTGTATGTATTACCAACTGCATAAATGGATGCCCTCTCCTCTCCATCCTTCTTTCTCCCACCAGGGGTAAGATGCGGCTATGAGATTCGCTGCGCTGCTCTGGTGGCCTCTCCAACCCATCTTTGTCCCCAAATGCCAAACAACTCCAATAAGACAATGACATTTCTTCCATTCTGCACGAGGAATGCTATTCGGTCCTCCTCAGCGTCAAAGACACGCCGAGAGAAGCTTGATTACCATTCAACTTGCGTAAAATATGCTTGAATCCTGCATCTCGAGTGCTTGTTGGGAGACTTCTCAACTGTCAGAACGAAAAAGGGGGTTCATGGTGGCCTGACGCAACGCGGCCAACCGATTTGCCATTTATTTCCACGGAACACGAGTTTCTGGAGAGATCCGTCCAGCCGTCCAGTCGTCCAGCCTGTGGCGTCGCTTCGCGCCCACCAAGCGGCTCTACAACTATCCAAGGACCTTCATCCGACCACCATCTCTTGAAACCAACCAACATCCAACAACCAACAACCAACAACCAACAACCAACCTCACCCAGATCGCGATATTTTTAGCATAACCAGCCAGTTGTTCAAAGTTTCATGCCAAATTCTTAGCCCAAACCCAATCGCCTATCTGACGTTTGCGCTGTCGTAAGGCGTGGCGAACCAGAGTCCACTGAGCTGACCGCAGCAGTTCCAGCCAGCCGTCGAATTACAGCACGAAACGAATACGGACTACATTTACGAAGTCGTTATGATTACTCGCCATTCTCGATTTATTACAACTGGAGTTCTGTCCTTTCCTTTCTTCGCCGACGAGAGGTCGACGGGCTCGACATGTTTTGCAAGTTGCAATCCCTGGATACTCCTTACAAAAAACCTGTTATTATTCCGCTTCTTCGTCAATGCATCTCTGCTTCAGATATCATATCGATATCATATCAGATCCCAACAGTCGTCATGTCCTTCTCGTTCCTCCTGTCATGTTTCTTTCGCATCTCCTCGCACACCTCTTCCACGGAACGCGGGAAGCACGGGAGTCCGCCATCAAACTGATCCGCGTATCGCCCTCATCCTCAAAACTCACTCTTTACCCCAGATTCCAGCTGTGTTTGTTTCCCTTGGCATTTCCTCAGTCTTGCCACTTTTTTTCCCAATACTTGCGCACAGATGCATATGAAGACGACAGCAAAGCACGTGTCTGGATATATTCCGATGGATCCGAATCTTCAAATGTATGGGTACCGTTTCAGATTCGCTCGATTTGTCGACGCCGATCGTGGAGCCAGTGCTTGCGAATCGATTGATCTTCAGACGATGTGGTCTGGATTGGGGCTGAGTAGTTTGGCGGGAGAACAGAACCACCTAGTGGGGGTTCATGTCTCCGGATCACATATTTTGGGAACATGTTCGGAATTTCGAGAGCAAATACTCTAATTTTTTGAGATCGATGTACACATGAAGTAGGGAAGTCCCTCGATTAAAGTCAGCAACCGAAAGATCCGTGCAAAAAATGAAAGCAAATTTTCTGAGTCTTTTCTTGAGACCAGATGAAAGTTAAAATACAAATCACGCTGAAACCACATTACATCACTTTGCTTCACGAACCCTTCCTCCACATCCGGTACTTTCATTTCTCCAGGTTCTTGCTAGTTGAAAAGGCTATATTGGGATCAAAGATAGGCTTCTTCAAAACGAACCCGATAGCGGGATATTTTCCTTTTGACTTGGTGTTGTCTCCTGCTAGATTTTTGAGGTCTTTTTGTTGTCTTGGTTTTTGTTTGCTCTGGTACTTGATTCCATATTTTGACTTTTGGTAAAATGATATCTCGTAGTCTCAGTACACATTGAGTTAAGTGCGACAGAGAATTAAGGTTTTAATACTATCGAATATTTCTTTTCAACTTCATTTTGCAGCGTTGTTTTTTCCCAAATTCCTTCGATTCCAACTTCTTGGCCTCATTGAAGTTTTTAGATCCATAAGCTAGCTCGCGATAGAGTCCAAAAGCAACAAGGAATAGCTCTCGTTCTAAGTTTCTAGTAAAGAAAGTTCTAGGACAAGTACATGGAGGTTAATTTTCTAGATTCTTCCATGTATTTAGGGGAATAATTTACACAACATTGACTTGCTTTTGGAAGTTGGAATGATGAGAGTCGTGAGGGCAAATTGTTTAATGCCTTTCTTTCTATCTATCTATGCGACACGGGTTTACTTCCTCGTGGTGTAGGGAGAGATTTCATTATTAGTAAATAAAGGTGTTAGAATATCTACTTCGTCACTCCCTACTTATCTTCTTTTGAGGCTCATAGACGCATATACAAAAGAGATGAATTGAGTGGCAGCTTCGAGCCGCTGTTCAAGCCAAGTTAACTCAACTCAACTTGTATTCAGCTAGCCGCCTCGATGACTTGCTAAAAGTAGGAGACTTTAGAATATCGAAGCTTGATTCATGAGCTGAGATGAGCTGAGTCGTGGGATTTTGAGCTTCAACACAACACTCGAGTAGTTGAGTATTGTATTTCTTAAAGAGACTGGTTATTCTCGTAGTAGCTGGGTCTATGACTGAGCCTGATCTTACGTTACTGGATTTATTGGGGTTTTCTTGTATCTGAGGGTGTCAAGAAATGATCCACCTCTCCCGATCGTTTCCCCGCCGGAGTAACAAACTTCCCGACCATTGTCGGAAGGGGAAAAGAATTATAATATCAAAAAATAAACAAAATCACTTCTTCCTGAGTTTTGTTCTTTATGTTGATAAGCAAACCATGCATGCCCCTTGTTTTTACACTCCATGTCGTCGTTGGTTCGAAGAAATAAGAACGCAATGAACTCGGCGATAGACCTTAAAAGCGGCAGTAAATGCATCAGGTACGTACTTGTCACTTAGCTCTCATTGTTCAAAAATACTGGGGTAATTTAAATAATTATCCTAAATACTTAGAACAATCTAGATCATTCAAGTGTAATTGTACTGTAAGGTGATAACGAGGCCTTCTTTCATGTCCACCGCAGGAAATTTCCCCTTCAGGCGAGCCCCTTGATTTTGTCAATCACATCATTAGGTTAAATCTCGTCCCATTGGAGAATTCGTACTTGTGTAAGCTGAGATTGGTGGGTTGTCCGAGGCGGACGAACCACGAAGTATGGATGTATGCCAAGAACTTCTTGATAATCATTTCATTGTCATCAACACCACCAATTGCAATACCCAGTGTAATTTCATCAGAATGTATAAACACCATAACCAACATGCAAACACGAAACTCATCCTCTTCATCCTCATCATCTATCCAAGATGGCACTCAATCACCTCCCTTACCCGGGTAAACTCTTCGAAGTCGACGATGGCACGCAATACGCATACATGTACGTAGCAGCCACTACAGCAACATTGGCTACATTCCTTTTTCTCCACGGCTTCCCGAGTTCAAGTTATGATTGGCGCACTCAAATCCAGAACTTGACTGATGCCGGATATGGAGTTTTGGTACCGGATTTGTTGGGCTATGGGGATACGGATAAACCTTGGGATGTGGAGAGCTATCGGTTTAAGAGGATGGCTGGACATGTTGTGGAGATTCTTGGGAATGAGGGGTTGGAGAAGGTTGTGGGGGTTGGTCATGATGCGTGAGTTTTTGAGTTTTCTTTTCGTTCCGCTCTGTCTTCTCTCACCTCAATCACGATTCCTGGATTCTCGAAGTCATCCTCTCTTTTCTCCCTTTTCACTTCGTGCAAAGTCGACTGAACTAATTTATTAAGCCCGCCAGCATTGAGGAACCAAGACTAACATTTTAAAGTGGTTCTGGTCTTCTATCACGTCTTCATAATTACTATCCGGAAAAATTCTCGTCACTTACCTTTGTCTCTGTTCCCTACCAAGAGCCTGGCTTTTTCGACGTCGGTATATTCCCCCTCTTAGCCCCGTTCTTCTTCTAAACTAACACTTCTCAAAGACGCGATAAACATCCAAACCGAGGCTGAATTCGGTTACCCCATCTACGGATACTGGAAGTTCTTCAATGAAAGCGATGCTGGCCAAATCATAGAAGCCCATGTAAGAAAGATTTCACTCATACGTCCCTCTTCCCCTCCTCTTTCCTTTCGCTTCCAAGCAAGGAAAATTTTAACGAAAATGAACTCAACAGCACGAATCTGCAACCTCACTCGTCTATCCACCCGTTCCCGAAATCTGGAGGTCAGACCTTGCACCCATCGGCGCAGCAAAAAAATGGATCATCTCCGATACTGTAAAACCCTTTCCAGCTTGGATTTCGCCAGAGGAAGCAGCTATCCATGATAGTATCCTACTCAGTGGAGGCTATACCGCACCATTAAACTGGTTTGTTTTACCTACCCCTCACTTGCTCTTTCATACCCTCTCAAAACTAAACAAACCCTAGGTACAAACAAGGAATGCACCACGTCGACTCCTCGGACGAGGCCACCATTCCAGAAGAAAATAAATTCGTAGACACACGTACCCTCCTCGTTCTCGCTGGTCGCGATTACGTTGCCAGAGCGGATATGGGGCAAGAAAATCCTAATGGGAGGTTGAGGAATTATAGTGTTGAAGTTTTTGAGGAGGCGGGGCATTGGATTCCAGTTGAGAAAGGAAAGGAGCTGAGTAGGCTTTTGATTGAATTTGTTGGGGGGAGTTGTACTTCTGTGTAGGGGGTCTGAGGGTGTGGTGAGAACCTGGGTGAGGAGGTGAGGAGGCTGGAAGTGAGGGATGTGGAATGGGAGGGGGCAGAGAGGGAGTGACGAATGGAGGGAGAGAAGGAATTTAGGGAGGGGTTCTTGTTTCTGATTACGAATGAACCTATGAGTTTGTTCTTAGTAACAAGCGAGAAAAAGAGCGAAATTGCAAAAAGCCTACCTGATTAATCCTCTATCTTCACGAGGTAAATCCTTCTCCAAGTTAAGCGAAGCTCCCACAAGGAAAAGAAATCAGCGAGGTATGAATTTTGCTCTTCTGGCCTATTAATTACTTTGTGAGACTCAGGGCTCTACCTGCGAATATAGCAACAGAACATTAACCATCAAGAAGAATCAGAAAAATACAACTATTGATCATTCCAAACTTCCTCGAATAATATCTACCAATATTCTAAATCTTCTCCTGTCATTTCTAATAGAGTAGTTGTACTATCTTACAAAGAGCAAGGACTACAACCAATCGTTTCCTGTCCCCATATCTAGTGACAAAGTGGGGATACGATATCGGCCCGCTTGCCTTGCAAAATTTCATTCCTCAGTCATGGGGAATTACACCCTCGCAGTATGAATAGTCACACTCTAGGCTAAGCCCAATTTCAAGCGAATGAACCTCTTTGGCGCATCAAAAAATACGAGCTAAATTATACGCATCCCTTGAATTGGGAAGAAAGTGGATTCCAAAAATTACATTAGACTATTAAGTTTCAAAAAAAGCCTTGACTCTTCCTCCGCTAAATATGCGCATAGCGCCAAAATAATCACAATTACAAAATTTCGACTGCCACCTATTTATTTTCTTCCTAATACCATCCCGAATTCCAACTGCTGCATCTAGATGGAGAAACATTGACGTTGGAATTCGATGCATAACAATCCTTCCATTGGTTATAACACTTATTAGTCGCCACTGGGTAAGAATCCGCATACTGAGGACCTGCATTATTCTGACAACCTTTGGCGTATGTATTTAAGCAACTTTGGTATTGTGTGTCACAGGCATCTTTGCATGCTTGACTGGGGCCCGATGGACCAGATGGAGGGTAGGACGGGCAGTCGGATGATTGACTCGAGAGGTAGAGTTTAAATTTATTTCCGGCGTTGAAATCTTTGACTAAGTTGTTACAGGTGCAGCATGGAAGAGAGATGCCTCCAACGGGCGATGTCGAACCGTAACCTTTTGGTGGATTGTTTGGTTGGGAACAAACATTGGAACACGTTGGGATTGGGATAACGGTCGAGGACGATGATGTTGAAGTGGGCTTTATGGTTGAAGTTGGCTTGACGCTGGTAACCGGGCAAGTATATATAGAGGTCGAAACTGATCCTGGTGGATTTGGTTGACTGGGGGGATTTGGTGGGTATTTGGATTTGCAACCCGGTTTTCCACAGTTATTTCCTGGGCAGGCGTCCCAGCAATATGAAGAGATCGATAGACACCAACCAGAAAATTTCAAACAGTCAAGACTAGCAGGCCATCCGGCATTGAGAAGACAGGAAGTGACTTGCAGAGCACAGTTTGCCTGTGATTTGAAGCAAGAAGGCTGATCGTTCCAGTCTGGGATAGGCTTTGAGCACCAGTTACCACATTGATACTCGCAAGTTGGCGTAGGGGAAATGGTGGTTGTTGAAGTGCAGAGCGAAACAGTGGGCTTCGTTGTCGTAGTTGGTGGGGATGTAGTTGGAGGTTTTGATGTTGTGGGAGCAGTTGTAGAAGTCGAAGTCGATGTTGATGATGTAGTAGGGGGGTATGGAGTAGGAGGGGTGGTTGAAGAACTCGGGGTTGAAGTTGGGGACGTAGAACTTGAGGAAGAAGAATATATTGAGCTCGAGGAAGTAGTACCGTCAGACGAAGCAGTCGAATACGAGGAAGTGGAGCTAGTCGAGGTGCTGGGACGATAAGTCGAGCTTGTGGTGCTACTGTCATCCTTGCAAGGCTCTGAGCTTTCAAGATCAGAAGCAACGAAGAGATCCAGCCTTGAGGGACCACCACAGCTTTCGGTGGCATCTCCCGTGCAATTCATATTACATTCAGAGGCGGGCGCTGTAACAGTTCCATTTCCAAGGACTACACCACAATAACACTCTTGGGGTTCGTTAGCTTAGATCCAAATTGTATCAGGAGGTATTTTTACCTTGAGCAAATTCAAGACTAGTTAACGATCAGTAACGACAACAAAGTACAAGGATTGAGATTCTTACCCAGCAAAGGGATATCCGCCGGCCTTGCAAGCAGAAAGGCATTTTTGGACAGTCAAGCTGCCCGAGGGAACCTGGTCTTGTCTCCAGGCCAAAGAGCGTCCATTTGTCCCTTCTGTATAGCATCCAATGGACTTGTAATCCGAAATGTCTGTAATGTTGACTGTCGGAAATGTTGGATCTCCGTAGACAGATACAACATCTTGTCCGCCGCAGGTTTCAGTTTTGTTCGCTGTGCAAGGAAAGCTGCACAAGCTTTCGTCAACCTTGATACCATTGACTGATGCTCCGCATGAACACTGTCCATAGTATTCAAGACCAGCGTATCGGTAATCATTTCCCTTGCAGAAAGCAACACACTTCTCGATTGTCATATTCTGGGAATCCAAATTGGAAGTGTAAAGCAGAGTGTGAGGTCCGCCATTTCCAGGGTTTTGATAGCAACCCCCGTATACGAAAGGTGTGAAATCGACACACGATGGCTGGGCAGGTTCTTCGTTGGCAATGACACCGGAAAGAATAGTGAGAAGCGTCGAAGCAACAGCGATTGGCTTGAGGCACAACATGATGGAAGAGCTCTCAAGGGAAAAACGAAGGTGTTGTGCTGAGAGCAAGAAGTGAAATCGAGGGCTGTTGGCCTGCAAAAACCACGAAACAAGGGACGGAAGACATAATATATAGAAGAGGAAAGAACCCGTGACCCATCATGGGTTTGGCCCTAAGGTTACCATGAAGCTTTTCTCGGCCAGGAGCAGTGGCCACTTGAGGAGAGTTCCGATGATACCGACTATGTGTACAACCTCGAGACCCCTAGCTCGCTGCCTAGCCTGCCAGGTACCAGATTCGGAGGCGTCTG
This sequence comes from Hymenoscyphus fructigenus, assembly GCA_001414455.1. Classification (NCBI taxonomy): domain Eukaryota; kingdom Fungi; phylum Ascomycota; class Leotiomycetes; order Helotiales; family Helotiaceae; genus Hymenoscyphus; species Hymenoscyphus fructigenus. The sequence goes on along the minus strand of LKUV01000002.1, from coordinate 780,727 downwards.
CAAGCTGACAGTTGACGCTAGTAAGAACAGCGGCTCTTGCATCTGCAGAAGCATGCCGTTAAATATTGGCTCTGGCGCCCCCAGAATCATTTTATTGCCCTGAGCCCTTGTATCATTGGCGCCCCGAGACTCTATTTCGAGGTGCCCTTTTTTCTTCTTTCTGTGAAAATTGAAACTCAGTCTGGTGAAAATCTGGGAAGAGAAAGTTGGGGAAGAGCATCCCGGGGGGGGGGGGGGGGCGTTTATACTCGGCGCTAACACGCTTTGGGATATGCCTCCAGGTCGTTCCTTCTCTCAACTATCACCAACCTAATGAAATGGCGAGCAGCCCCCAGAGACCTAGCATCGGTGAGAACCTCGAGGAGGTACGACAACGACGAAAATGTTTCTACAACATCTCAAGAGTGACTGTCTGAGCTTGATCGCGGGGAATGGAAAGCCACATCTATGTACCACCATCAAGGAGGGTGACGATTCACAGTTAGAGCCTGGTCCCCATAGAGCGAGGCCGGGGAGGTTTAATGAGGTTTAATGAGGTTGTCATTGGTGGTTACACTTGCAGCGCCATCATTTTGAAAGAAGAACTTTCCATCCCAAAATGGAAAGTGCAAGTCAAGGGTTTGGCCTCGCTTGCCCGCTCAACACCGCTCACCTGCAAGGGATGGGAAAGGTTCAGGGATGGCACGGATGAACCGATAGTGGTAAGAGTTATTCAAGGCAAGGAAGACTTATTTTTCTTCACACCTCTCTCAAGCCTTTGCGCTATATGAATAACCATGTGTAGTTGATGCCTCCTAGTATAATCTCTGGGAATGGGTGATTGAACCGACGACGCGACATGAGGGGATTTCCTACCCTTCTAGATGTTCTCCAATTGTCCGGAGCGCTCTGCAACTTGCCAATATTTCCTTCTGTGCCTCTGTCCCCTTTCGGCACCAAAGGTCCAAGGGTTTACAATATTTTACGATATCAGACTCTCACATTACACTGCATTTCCTCCGTACATGCACCGATACGAATCTTACTTGCATTTTCCCTTTTGCTCTCTTTCCTTCCCCAAAAAGCAAAGAATAAATCATGCCACTACCGCAGTCCAGCAAGCCACTGGTCATCATCACATACTTTTTTATTCATTGAGGTTACAATATGTACGGGATACCGTTTAAAATGGCCCTTCGTATCAGTAGGAATTATGTACTCCGTACTACCTCATCGCAATTGCAATCGATGCCACGACAGCAAAGAGAGCACAAATCACCGAGTCCATTGTTTTTAAGGCTTTGTGCAACACTCAAATACCAATATTCTAGAATACCATAAACACTTGATATCTCAAAATGCTAGGTCAAGCTCTCACTCCTGGGTGGTCATTTTGACATTATCCCCGACAATATGCAGCCTGCAGTTCAACACAATCCTTTCGTTTCAGCTCTATACTTGCTATCCATTTATATACCTTGAAAGTATCAAACTCCTCGACTCCACAGCCACATGACTGAATCTCAGCCTCTTACTCGGTGCTGTACACCTCGAGCGACCACAAACACGGTCCCTCATTTTCGTCCTGGTCAAAGCATCCACTGAAAATTTCTCCGAGAGTCAACTTTGTGCACTGGGAAAGCTTAAATTTACACACATTCGATCACACTGTACTGTGCGGGGAAGAAGTATGCTTTAACCTCGTCGAACTTTCTGATTCGTCATAAATAACTTTGGGGGCTATTTGATTCTCAACGTGTAGATGGTAGATTTACGAGATGGGTGTATCTCTCGATCACAAAACAAGATTGGTTGTGCAGTTGCGCAAGAAATTCAATAGTTATCAATCTCAATCAGAAGTATTTCGCTCTGTTCCGAGAATGCTGCCTATTTTGAAGTCCCGAGGTCAATCAAGAACCCCGATTTTCTTCTCACACCAAAACCTCACACTCACAGAATCCCCGCACCAATTCCCGGATTCTCGGAAACAATCGAAGATCTCCCGCCCTATACTAGCTTTGGTAACTCAAGGGTCTTGTACAGCAGAGAATATGGAGAAGATCGACGTACATGGTACTACTTGATATTTGTGTTGCTCGATATCTCACTATTCTTTGAAAAGTCGAACAACACAAGTCTCGTTTGATTTTACTTCATCTAGACCATGGTAGTGTATAGTAGCATACTCTCGGTGTCCATGGTCATAAAAGCCCACCAGTAAGTGACGGTCGAAATCTTCCATCCGCTACTCTTTAACATCTCGGGACTAGACTCCTCTGGGTACAAGAGACATTAATCTTTTCCCCGCATAATAGCAGCTATTTTGAGTAATGTAGCTTGGATAATCTTGAGGCCAACCTCGTGGATAAGTCGTGTCCTCGCTCAGTGTTTGGCTACACCTGTTTCTTATTGTTCTAGTAATTCTACAACAACTATCCGGGAGCATCCAAGGCAACCAAGATTTCCTCTCTCTAAATCTACTAGCCCATCCCGAACAACATCCTTAGTTACTCTAAACTGTTGCACACGATGCAAGTGAAGTCAAACCGAAAAAGATTCAACCAAAATATCCAGCAGAATCAAATTAATTACCCGAGAAAGTTTCAAACAATAGCTAATATCTATACGGCTGGTTTAAACCCCCGAGGCCTCCTTTCATGATTCAGATATTCAACTATAATAAAAAGCCTTTCTTCGCTGAAGTCTCATGATTCATGCTCCCTTTCTCTTCCAGATCTCCAACCAGGTCATGCGACAAAAACTTAACTCTCGCCTATATTCTCTTCTGTTCAACCAAAGCTCCTAAGTTATTCGAACCGCTCGTTCTCATCCCCATGCTATAGAAAAGTCTAAGTGTTTCGTTGTCACTCCCACCATAAGTCTCCAACCAAGTATAGGAATATTTTAACTCATTCCCCTCACACTCCAAAGGGAAAGAAGTCAGGAAAACCTAACATCGTAAAAGTGATTCAATCAACCTATCAATTTTTCATTATCAATTGTGAGAGTTTTCATTGTCGTGTTTCGAAAGCCAGCGCGCATACTCAGCAGTCGTACTTTCTTATATCCCAATTGGTTTTGATTAGGTTCCTAGACCTCGTATAGAGTTTTTTTTTTTTAACCTCGTAAGAGATCAAGGGTTTCTTTTGAGTACACCTACTTCCACTAGGCATTGAACGAGACTCGAGACGGGTTAGAGCAATTGAACCTTGATACTCGCAGAAGGAACTTTTACCAAAAGTACTCTGGAGAAGAGAAATTGTACGAACTTATTGACTTCACAAGACATCAAGAGCGTAATTAATTTTCAATTTCTCTTTTGTCATTTCTTTTGTTCATCTCCTACCGAGAGAGCGATCTAACGATCATGAAGCCTTGAACGCCATACTAATTACAATGTACTCTGTTCGAGATCAAAATATGCAAACCCACCCAAAAATCACTTATTGCGCAAATGAGGCGGAACAAATTTCCCAGCAGCCCCGCTTGGCTTGAGACTATCTCCAGAAGGCCCAGGGGCAGGTGACTCGTTTCGCTCCTCTTCGCCTCGTCCAGATCGACCTCGTGCCATTGGTGGTGGGACGCGGGATGGGGGAGGAGCCGACGCAGCTGGCTCACCACCACCACTGGCCTTTGCAGCTTCTCTGTCTCTCCATGAAGGTTTGCCACCAGCAAGAGCAATACGAGGTGGTCCACGTTCGGCTGGTCGTTCGTTGGAGTCAACACGTTCCATTGGTACTGAGCGACCCATAGGGGAAGCACGAGCGGCAGGTGATTCGGTTCGAAGAGAAGGCACCTCCTTGCCCTCAGCTCTGAGTTTCTCCTTCTCCCTCCAGCCCATCTTAGCACCGGCGAGAGGTAGAGGTGGACGAACACCAGCACCAGAGCCTGATTCAGTTCGATCCATTGGCACGCCGCGGGAAGGCAACGAAGAGCCTCCAGCGGCCTTTTCAGCAGCCTTACGCTTGAGGGCATCCTCAGCAATACGCTCTTGGCGAGCCATCTTTTCTGCAGTCTCTTGTCTCTCCTTCTCACGAAGAGCCATCTTCTCTTCTCTCTCGGCACGCTTCCTCTCCTCCTTCTCGGCCTTCTCCTCTGCTTCTCTGGCAGCCCGCTCCTCTTCTTCACGCAAGATACGGTCTTGCTCAGCGAGCTCTCTCTTTTCACGAGCCTTACGGTCTCGGAATTCCTTCCTCCTGGCAGCAATTTGCTTCTCAAGCTCCTTCTCGGCATCACGGCGACGCTTCTCAAACTCGTCGTGTCTTCGTTCGACAACTGACTTCTTGAATTCTTCGTAGAAAGGTACCAATCGTGTCAGTCTGTGCTTCAGCTCGACATTCTCCTTGTGCTTAGCCTCCGCATCCTTCAGGGTCTGGGCCTTGATCTTTTCGAAGGCGGCCAAATCAGCCTCACGTTGCTTCGAATAATCTTCAGGCAACTTCTTGGCTTCTTCCTTTCGGAAGGCCCTCTCAAGATGATCAATACGTTTGGCGGTGATTCTCATCTTTTCGTTGATGTCATTCTTCTCACGCTCAAGTTGGGCGAGCTTCATGGCACGGAGACGGTTGCTGTCAAGATTCTCCAAGTCATCAACATCGATATCAATCGCCTTGGGGCCGATTTTGAGAGCGGCGATTTCCTTCTTGATTTCCTCCAGACGAACACGCTCTAGCTCGGCCTTCATACGCTTCTCCTCACGGTCCTTGATGTCCTTTGCGAGTCGAACCTTTTCGGCCTCTTCAAGTTGGGCAGCCTTGATACGCTTGCGGGTGGCATCTTCCTTCTCCTTTGCTGCTTGGATTTGGGAAGCCTCCTCCTTTCGCTTGGCGATGATTTCTTTGCGTGCTAGGGTCTCGCGGTGCTCTTGATCGGAACCAGCCTTGGCTCTTGAGTAGGCTGCATCTCGGGCTTTAATTCTGGCTTCGTTGAATGATGGATCGATGTATTGGCATGTGACGTAGAGCGACTTGGCTAATCTGGTCAACTGTGTGCGAACAATTTCTGAAGGAGTGTTTTGGAGTCTTTGTACTGATGAAGTCTCACTCTCGGCAGAACCAGTGCTTGTACCAGCATTGATGGCCTTGGTTGAAGAGAAAACGTCAGTGTCGAAGCTGAGAACACCAGTGGCATGATCCATGCGAATAGCAAGATCACCCTTCTTGTTACCATTCATGATGAACTTTTCAATGGTATCCCTGGTAACCTGGAATGGAGCAGGGAACTGAGCAAGATTCTCAACAAATGAGAGGTCAACAGTTTCATACACTTGTGACAATTGTTGGAAAAGTCTAGTGAGAATTACTTGTTGAAGAGGAAGAACATATTTCTCCATCTCGGCATCGGCACCAATCTTTTGCAAAATTCCCGAAATTTTGTTGCAAATAGAAAGGGGATGGAAGTCAACTTCGAGGATATTGTAAAGTTCGCGGATCTCAGGGCGGGCTCGCTTGAGAAGACCCTTGCTCATAGCATCTCGGAAAAGGACAGCACGAGTTGGCGCCTGGGCCATGCCGAGGAGGTGAGTCAGACGAGAGTTTTTGTTCTTCTTTGCCTCATCAATGTCAATTAGAGCACCTCGAGATCTCGATGTGCTGATAACTGGAATGGCAAGGGCTGAGAGTAAGACAAAAGAGGCGGCCTTGGAGAGATCTGCTTCTGATGTAGCTGGGTTATCCGCCTTCTTGCTTTGACCAGCAGCAACCATAGATGCAGACTGGCGAAGAAGATTGTAGTAGCGTGACCATGCTGCGGCGTGGAACAGATAGTTTTCACCGACCAAGAAAATTCGAGTCAACTTCTCATAATAGTTTGCCATCATGATGTTCTTTGGTGGTCGCTTGCTGAGGTTGAGTAGGGTGTGGATGTCCTCGACACTTCGGAAAGCCTCTTGCCACAATTCAAGCTCGACTGCCACGTTCAACTGTTGAAAACGGGTCTCAAGATGGCGTTGGAGTGTATCTGGGTCGTTGAGGTTGATAGCATGCATCTGAGCAGAGTACTTTGCAGCAGTCTGAACATGGTTTCTGAGGAGCTCACAAAGGCGACGGAACTCGGTCTTTCGTGTGTATTTTTGACAGAACTCGAATGCTTGCATGGCAGTGCTCTGGTACATGATCTCCAGACGGGCATTGTTTCTGAGGATGTCGAGAACAGTTCTGTATGTCTCCCAGAGGAATTTGAGCCATGGTGTAACAATTGCTCGATCTGTTCGATCTCGGGATTGTTCGCCAGATACGGTTGAGAGGAGGATGGACTCGGGGGTTTCGCTTGCTTCGAGATCATCGACACTTGCGGTGGCATTGCTGCTTTCGAGGGATGTCTGAACTTCGTCTGCCTTGGCTTGTGCGGTCTTCACTTTTTCCTCCGCCAACTCGATGAACTTCTTGAGAACAAGCTATGACGATATTGTCAGTTTCTACTTCCCAAGTCATATGCGGTGCGGTCGAATCTCACCTCGATGGTGCCAACGTTGGTATTCTGACTGATGTTCTTATACTGGTACAAAGCATCCTTCGCCAGTTTCCCTTTCTTTTGTTCCACAGACTGCTCGACTAACAGGAGCATCACCGGCTCCAGCGACGTGATGGGAACATTGCGCGATCGCTTCGAAGTGATGTGCTCATGGAGCAGGGTGAGGGCGGCGGTAGCCTGCCCAACACCCATAAGCTCGTGAGCGCGCTTTAACACATTCTCGGGCTTTTGATGGGGGGGAGGCGGCATGATGGGCCACTCCCTTGGGGTCGCAGATTATGAGGTTTATGTGCGAGTGTGTATTCGTGCGCCGGCGGGCGATGAGAGAGCGCAGGTCGACCTGATGCCTGATGCGCGGGGTGGGCAAGTTTCGCAGGTGGACGAATGTGAGGTTTCCACGATTCGATCGATTTGCGGCCGGCGTCAACGTTTGTGTGGTTTTCAAATTCAACAGGGAGGGCTCTTAGCCGAGGGAAGATGGGCTAGACCCTATTGGGCTTAGCGTTTATAATAAAAGCGGCGAGTGAATTTCTACCTATGCTCGCTAGGTATTGTGGTGGATCACTCCTCTACTTTAATATCTGGTTGTGGAGAACATCTTCAGTTACTACAGGATTGTCGTCGTGAGAATTATCTTGAAAATAAGTTTAAAAAAATAGATAGAATAATCTTCAACATTATAGCATTCTATCTCTCAAAACGTGACGCACAACACACTCACCCATCATGTGATATGTGCTTCGTAGCTCAACCTATCGCCGCCCTTACTCTTCTTGCATCGGGTGCTCTTCCCAAAGTCGCTGCTTCCCGCTCTCCGGCAATCTTCCAGCGCCCACTAACCATCCCCCAACCCAGTGCCCCCAAAAGTGCGAGCTCACGGTCCACTCCGCTCCCTTACCCAACCGAAAGAGTAATCTCAAATCTGAACTCAGATCAACTTGACTGCACAAGCACAACCTCCTCAATCCATCGGCGAACATCTCTCAATCGTCGCGAGAACCCCTCAAACACCTGTCGCTGGGCCTCAAGCTCAATCCATCGCACCACCTCTCCTCTCTTCTCAGGTAGGATCCAACGACCTCAGGGCACGCGTACAGGCGCAGTTTGCTAATCCCAAAGGTGCGCAGAGCTGACCCCGACATTGAATATCAATCCCCAAAGTCTCCATGATGCCTTCCGGCTACTCCTCCCGCGATGTCGGCGACCCATCTCAAATCAAGAAGAACAAACAGTCAATGGCCGATCTCAAGCTCCGTCGTCTTACCGAACTGAACAACCGCCTGCGAGAAGATCTGGAACGCGAAAGGATCCCCGTCTCTCAAGCCGCAAAAAGGTGAGCTGCCCTATGCAGAGGCTGAATCACCATCACCAAAAAAGCAATATACTAACTGCCGGTAGCATCATCTCCTACACAAATAGCACGAAAGATTTCATGGTTCCATCGGTCTGGGGGACAGTCGACAAGAAGGACGATCCGTATGCTCCTCAACAAAGTGGTGGATGCTGTGCCGTGATGTAGAAACCACGAGAGGAAACTTGAAGAAGAAAACATTCAACGGCGTTAGGAGTACTGGGTAGTCTGCGAAATAATATCTTCGTCGACAGCGTAGCATCAAGTGGGTAGGCGGTCACATTGGAAGACTGCGGGTTGCATGTAATATTTTCTGTTGTTCAGTAGTTATTTTACTTCGTTGTGTATAGGGTTACGATTAGGATTGACGAAGGCATTCGATACGACTTTATTCCATGTCTTGAACACAAACTGCTTCACTATTTATTTTTTGGTGAGACCCTTGAAAGATGGTAGGTACTTACGGGGTAACGCTTCTGATATAAGAGTCGGGAGACAATTTCCTTGTTTTTGCAACCAAGTAGAGAACAACTCCAGCTTTCCATTCACTTAAATGATGCCATCACCAAAGAAGCTTTCATCTCCAACAATTTTCCCCCGCGAAATAAATTCCAACGGCACGACATAACCATATCTCGAACACAAGGTACCAGCCTACCAATTACCAACTCCAAGGAGCTCCCTGGTCAAAACGCTCAAAACGACGAAGCTAGGGCCACAACGTCTATCGACCACTCAACAACTGAACGAACCAGCCTAAATCATGGAGAAAACATCGCCACTCTTGCCCCGAGTTACCATTCAATTCTGTACACAATGTAAATGGATGTTGAGAGCTGCCTATGTGAGTACAAAAACGCCTTATCTCAAGCATATGCATCCCTCTTATCGAAGTATTTATTACCTTCCACTCTACCAGGTGACGCTTCAGTTGAAGCAAAGCGTCAACGTTCCTTTCCCCGCAGTTTCATGCGCAAGAATATCCTAAATTTAAACACATGTGATGATTTTTTACCTCCTTCCTGATTCATATATTGAAACAAACAAATGTACTGTTCATTGACTTGTATCCGAATGTTTGCTAATGAAATGGTGTACTCAGTTCGCTCAAGAACTCCTCTCAACCTTCGGAAACTCTATTGGCGAAGTTGCGCTGCAGCCATCCACCGGAGGGAAATTTTGTGTTAATTTATATCACGCTACTCCGAGTGTTAATGATGGGCCCGTCACTGTCAAGGAATACTTGCTTTGGGATAGAAAGGCTGAAGGTGGATTTCCGGGTATGTCATTTTTTTCATCACGCCATCACCATTATTTGTTTCTGCGTTTTGAGCTTGCTCTCTTGAGCTGCACACGTCGAGTTTTTCCTTTGAATCTTGCTATCATCTCTCGCAATTGTCTCTGCGTTATCTGTTCAGTGCCCGATTACCAGTCTCGCTGAGTAGCTGGAATTGAAGCCCAAAGCCAGTAGCTCTGAGCTTGTGAGATATCTCATATTCAATCCATTGGCTGAATTCCTCATTTTTTATATCTTCATTTTGTCGAACTGCATGTGGGTGCCGAGAGGAGCATCTTTGTTCTGTTGTTGAAGGTGCCAAACCCTGGTCTGCACTGTGGTTGTGGTCGAGGTCGTTTCTTCCTCAACAACCCCCAGGTCGTTCTTTCCATTCTTGCCAGACACAACACCGACACGGCAATTCTTGCCGACAATCGTTTCACAAGAAAGGAAGGAGCCAGCCAAGTCCACAACCCCAGCCCAACGCTGAAAAATTCTTCAAAACCCTCGCGTTCCTCTCTCCCTCTGCCTCTTCCTCCTCATCACTACAACATTCTTCTCCACTATCGACACCACCTCTCACCCCTCTCTACCCCTTCATCCCCGTGAAAGATCTTCGGATCCCCTTGAAAGAACCAAGTCTCGGTTAGTCTGTCGCTGAGGAAGAGCTGATCCGACTCCATACCTTTCCGCGAGATTCTCTCGTCTTAGGTGGTGAGGCCTTTCTCACTTAGGTCGCCTCATCACGGAGCTACCTCTTTCAAGCACAATTTTGTGAGTTGGTGTGTGTCACCCGCTTGGGTGGAGTAGGGGCGGGGGGACTCTATTTATCAATTTTTTCCTCTTGTAGGCTCTTTTGTTCGCTAGCTACCTAGAGTTGAATCCTCCTGCCTCGGTTCATACTATGAGAATGGGGCTTTGGTTCAAATATGGGTACGTTGTTTGGGTTTCACCATCTGTTGTTTTGTCTTTCTGTTTCCCGTTTGTCAGGATCCCATTCTGCATCTGTTCCTTCGTTGTCGTCACTGGATTGTCTTCCTTGGCTCTATTCTTGGTCTTCATAGTCATCTTGGTCCAACATTGCTTCGATGCTGTCCTCTCGTTCGTTGTACTTTGCAGCCGAGAAACATGAAACTTTCTGTGGTTATTGCTTAATCTGTTTATCAATTTTGTAACCCACTTTGCCTACCTTTCCTGTTATTGTCGTTTGTGGTTCTTGCGTCTCTGGTCACCACAAATTTGCTTCAGATTTCGAGGTTCTGCTCATCTCAGCAGCATCTTGTCTTACACTCCGAAGTTCTCGTCCCAGTGTTTGGCATCAAATTGTTGTTTTGCTTGTACCTTTGTCTCTTCTATTCAATCCGTCATGGCGATATGGGTTTTGAGTGAGCTGTTCCATCAAGCCAGGCTTGTTGGAAGCTACACTAAGATTGCTCAATTGCCGTAGAGCTACTCATAAACTGGGTGTTATATCCAGGGGGGCACTTATACAATGCTGACCTAAGGGGTGTTATCTTCTTCGAATTTCTTCCGGTTGCTACCTTGCAGAAATTCTAGTCTGTTTTCTGTCCAGACTTGGGCGTCGATAGTATCGATGTGGCGTCGAGGGGGTTACCGATAAATATTGGCCACTTTTGTATCGATATTTGTCGATAGGTCGTATCGGTGCCCAAGTCTCTTTGTTGCCTGTCAACAATAGTAGTTTCAACCTAGACCCTAGCAAATTGGGCCTTGGTCTTACGTATTTACCGTGTACTTTGTACCCTACAAGTTGCTCCATTGCTTTCTATCATCTAAGAAATTAGGGCATTACTCTCCGGCACCACCTTCTTACTTTGTCTCGATTATCATAGCGTTTAAGCGAAAACAGATGATAATTCTCGCATGATACTTGTTGAAGTATGTGCCGAAGAATAAGGACCGACCCTCTCACTACACCGTTTTTCCAGTTCTCAAGAGCGTCTGTCTTCATCGCCAACAACAACTAGCTAATTTCATTTCCAAAACAGAAACGAAAGAACTCAAAAAACGAGTTAGAGATGTGATCGACCCATCTAGAAATCTAGGCCACGTCGATGGACACAAAAGTAAGTTCCCACTCACTTCATACTATATTTATAGCTTTTCTTGTGGTCGTAATATATTTTGGATAAGTAGTAAGTGTGAGCTCTATAGAGACGCCCCTCTCTAAGTCTCAAACTTATTAAACGCCACTCTTCCAAGACCACTCCAATGAAGAATGATCTTCCACATACTTTCCCAACCCTCATTCCCTTTGTACTTCTGTTATAGCCAACAGCTCAAAATACAAATTTCATCAAACCCGGAACTAACCGAGTTCCAGAACCAACCAATATCCCAACAACAACACAGGATCCCCTATCCCCAACATCTCAACCCCTCCCAAGTCCCTTGAGCCCTCTAGCACCCCATGAACAGGTTCAATACACCAACCCATTGAACCCGAAGCCTAGTCAAACAACCGAGAAAACTCTCCGTCAAACGGAAGGTCTTACTTTACGTCAAAGTGGAGGTGTTTCTACACAACATGTTGAGGAGGTGGAGCCTGCCACTGCAAGGGAAGCTAGAACAGATGGAAAGGAAAAGGAGAAGTGCGAGGATTGCCAGTAAAGTTATGTCCATGAGGGAAATCAAGTTTCGGACGTTCTAGCTTAGAGGTGAAGTAAGAACTTCATGACATTTAAAATCAAGAATGTAAAATCTAGGACTCTAGAAGAAGTTGTAAAGTATACGTCCTTGGAAATGTTTGTTGATTGGTGAGATTTTGTACGACATTCTACTTGAACTGGTTATTTACGATTTCTGAGGAATACATTACTGCACATTGTTAGTGAGGTGAAGCCAAATTGAACATCCGGGCAATAAGGTTCTATGTCCAATTTTCGCTTAATGGCCCAACTCGTGGTAGAAGATAGTGAGTATTGGACGCTTTTAATACCCAGTTTTTGTTGTAGCTTAATTCTGGCTAACGGTTATTAACGGCTTGGGTTGATTATTCTGTGAACATCCCCTGTTTTAATTGTCCTAGATGATTTAGGAGAATCAACTGCGCATAATCAAAAGCAAATTAGGTATTCGCGCGGAGCAATGCCCACTTCTCTTGCTTACTTTCATGGCTTACAGAGCCGGACCCAAACCCAAGAATCTTTACAGTTAGTCTAATGAGTGATAACACCGTGGTTTGACATAGTTCTGGAGAAGTTGGAGTCAAATATATGACTGAAATTCCCATTCGCAGCACAGCTCACAGTACAAAGTGGCCAAAGGGAATTTGTGTAATGTTGCAACTTTTCTAAATGCAACGCTAGGATTTGATATCTTACATGATGTCATAATAAAGCAACTGATAGATCTACTCATAAAGGATGCTGAATTGTGACGATCTTATCGAGAGCACGCCCATCATCCAGAGCTTGACCCGAACTAATATCCATATTATACTTTCTCCCTTTGATTCTAACCTTGTCAAATCCCTCTCTGGACCAATTCCTTTTCGTATCATGCCACAATCCTTGAAGTGCATCAATGACAGCATTATTCATCTTTCGGAACGGAGCAGTCGCTTTATGAGCCTCCTCATATTCTAATCGCTCGGCTTCCTCTCGTGCCATGTGTTCTTCGTGTCTTTTGATGGCGGCCTTCTGTGAGGGGTTAAGATGGGGATTTAGAGGCTGATACATTGTAAACTCGGAAGGAGAAATATATAACTTCCTTGCTGGAAAAAAGGGGACGGGGAACATTTTCCGGAATTCGACTTCGAGTTCTAAAGTCGGTTTTGAAATCGTCTGCTTGGGGATCGCGGTGATTTTCCTGATTATTCCCTGCGTACCTAGCACTAGCCATGTTCCCATACCTGCCCAAAGCGCTCCACCTATACCGAAGGCGTAAGGAATGAGATAGTGTGCGTCAGCCGGGGGGAGTAGATAGAAGCGTGTACAGTAGACTGCTTGGGACATGAAGAGAGCTGTAGTCGTCCAACATGTTACAAAGTAACGTGTGTGGGAGGGGGCGATATAGAGGGTTGATGGCTCGTCTTTCTGTAGCAGGGAGTTGGCGTATGTTTTGTAGTTTACTGAAGGAGCGACGAGTGATTTCTTGGGGATTGCGAGGGTTTTTATAGGGGTGGGTTTGGGAGACTTCTGAAGTACGGTGGGCTTTGGGGCTGTGGTTTCTTTGGCAGGTATGCCATTGGGGCTTCTCTCGGGAAGATTTATGGTTGGGAGCGTAGTCCCTCTTCTAGGCGCGTTGTGTGCCTTTTTGTTTGCATGGAGGAATGGCGTGGTGGTGAAGAATCGAGGCTGGTAGTTGCTCAGTTGGAGCTGCAGCTGCACTGGCCTAGTGAGCAGACTGTGCTGGCGGAGACATCCTCTGGAGAAGGCTGACATCTGAAATTGGGACGATTAGCATAGGCATTCTGCCATTTTTGATGCGATTGGAATTTCCTACCTTGAATATCTTCAATTGTCTGCTGAAGCGCATCTTCAACCAAAAAGTTGCAGTGCATATCGGAGCTCGGGGATTATCGCGTTAGCGCGGGCCCGCCAATTCAGCGTCCCAACGACTAAATACTCGTACTTTGATCATCTTCAAATAGCTTCCCCAACCACGTCCGCAGCTCAATTGAGCACCAATTTCCTCACAGCCAATATGGCATCTTTTGCGACAGCTTGCCGTCTTTCGGCGAGACTCACCACTCGGCAGTTGCGACAAGATGTCGCTGTTCGAGGTGCGCAAATCCTGGCAATAAATTATTGAGAGAAGGGTTACTGACTGTAGAACAGGCTTCCGGACATCGGCTTCCTCAATGGCTGCCCAGAACTTCACGATGCCTGCCTTGTCACCTACTATGACCGAGGGGAATATTGCTAGTTGGAAAGTTAAGGAGGGGGATTCGTTTACGGCGGGGGATGTGCTCTTGGAAATCGAAACGGATAAGGCTTCAATGGACGTGGAGGCACAAGATGATGGCATCATGGCCAAGATTACGAAGGGAGACGGCACAAAGGGAATTCCAGTTGGAACACAAATTGGTGTTCTCGCAGAAGTGGGAGATGATATTAGCACATTGGAAATGCCCTCGGATGCCGAAGTCGCTCCATCACCAAAGAAGGAAACCTCGATCCAAAAGCCCTCAGAACCTAAATCAGAAGCCCCCGTACCGAAATTATCCGATTCGAAAAAGGCTTCAAGCCCAGCAAAGAAGCAGACAAAACCACTCCTGCCATCAGTCCAGGCTTTGATTCACCAAAAGGGTCTCGAACAGGCGGATATTGACAAGATGTCACCAAGCGGTCCCAACAACAGGTTGCTAAAGGGTGATGTACTTGCATATCTGGGCTCAATCTCCGAATCTTATCCCTCAGAGCTCTCTGGCAAGATTGCGAAACTCAGTCATCTTGACCTCAGCAACATTAAACTCGCCACACCCGCAACAAAACCGGCCAAGAAGGTTGAAGCAATTCCCGAGCCAGTGGTTGAAAAAGATCTCGAGATTGCAGTCCCAATTTCCATGGCACAAGTCATTGAAGTCCAGCAACGAATCCAGAAGACATTGGGTGTATTCATGCCACTCTCTACCTTCATTGCTCGTGCAGCAGATGTCGCAAATGACGATTTACCTCGATCCAAAACATACAAGCCATCTTCGGATGAGTTATTCAACCAAGTACTTGGCCTTGACAAGATCACAAGCGCGGGTAGTGTCAGGGGTAACCTTTTGCCTCAAATAACCGCATTCCCAGGAGCTGCTCCGAAAAAGGGTACAAGAGCGCCACCCAAGAGTGCAGATATCATTGATATTCTCTCTGGAACCACAAAACGAAAAACACCTGTACTCTCTCCAAAACCGGGAATGTCTGCATCCGTCAACGTTTTCAGCGTCAAGGTACCAAAGGGCGACGAGAAGAGAGCTCAAGTCTTCCTTGACAGAGTAAAGACCGTTTTAGAAGGAGAGCCTGGAAGACTTGTTTTGTGAAGGCTTGCATGATTTGTATTGTAGTATAGACATAAAATAGTTTGATGATACCACTATCTACATTCATTGGTTCTGCAAGTGTGAGAGAACATATACATTAGTTCGTTTTCTTCGAGTTTCATCTCGCAAAGATAACCTCGCGAATCCATGATGCCAATCATCCCATCTCCATCACTTGATATTTTTAATATTCATCATAATGTACCTAACTAGAAAAAATGTACCGTGATGAAGAAAAGCAAAAAGAGTTAAAAAGTCACAATGTCAAGCAAGAAAGGGTTTAAAAAAAACTTGTTATGTGCAAAGTAAGCACAACTCGACGCCGGCACCAGCGTTCTGTCGCCTTACTCCAATACACAATTTTCCAACTCCGGCACCAGAGCCTCATAACTAGCCACCACGTCGGGCACTTTGATAGGCCTGATCACTTGCTCAACATTTGCCTATTTGTTATAAGTACTTTCCTGGTAGGGTGGGTCTGTGGGGGTGGATCTCTGTGCCGAGGATATATCGCTACCAGCAAGTGAAGAATTAATTTATAAGTTCAAGCTACATGAGACTATCTTCTTTGTACATGGTAGAAAGAGTTTCGATCGTATATTTGAGCTAGGAAATGTAAATAACAACGTCACAGCACTCAAAAATTCCAAAATTCGGTAATTGTACGAAGAACGATGGCCAGGGCAAGTCATAGATCACTCCAAATATTAAATAATAAAGTAGCTTGGAAGTGCCTTGGAAGGGAACATGATCATCTGACAGTGTAATAACAAATTATTCAATTACTCAACGTTACTCTGAGTAACTCTGCGTAGAATAGAGTAGAGTATGAGTAACAGGTTCTTTGAATAGAATAGAGTAATTACACTATTACTCTAAATAATTACTCAGAGTAATAGACACGTGATATTTATATAGAATTTATACTGAGAAAAGCTATATCTATATAGCAAAGAACTTAATATTAAAAATAGTTATTCTTTCTTCTTCTTTCTTCTTCTCTAAAACACTTATATTTCTTTAGAATTGTTTATTAAGAGGTATTGTCAAGTGACTTATATAAGTACTCCTAAACTCTCCTAGTACCCGGTCCGAGCTCCGATAGTCGGCCCGACGTTACTTAGAGTTACTCTGAATTACTTAGAGTAGAATAGATTCGAGTAAGAGTAATGTTAAATCGGTTGAATAGAATAGAGTAACGCCCTATTATTTTATTCTATTCTATTCAGTCATTACACTGTCATCTGATAAACACCCAAGCTTTTTCACAAAAAATATAGAAAATGAAAAATAACTTGCGACGAAGAGTGAATGAATTAGATGCTAAGGAATGTAACATTATTTTAATAACCACAATCCAGTAAAACCCACTTTGCTCCCTAATTATTCTTTTAAATTACACCCAACCACTTCGCAAAAGTCTCTCAAACCGCAAGCCATGCAATCCCAATCCCACGAGCAAAAATAAGAAGTGAAATAAAGGAAAACAACATGATAAAACAAAAGACAATCCCTTCTCAATTTCATAATCCATCACTCGTCTTCCACCCTATTTTCCCCTCCATCAACCCTCAAACTCTACGCCTTGAAAGAAATCCTCGTGAACCCAGGAAAGATATTCTCAAACTTAAATGTGCAAGTGTTCGGTTGAGCACCATCACATCCCAAGTTCGGAACATTGTAAGTGAAAGCGGGAGAGCTAGGCGTCGCATATGTAGCTTGGATTCCCTCCGTGATACTATTCCAGGTGTAGGTGAGGGAATAGCCTTCTTTGCATGGGATGGTACCACTGGTAGGAAGAGGAGCTCCTTCGGAACTACCTTGGCAGGTTGGAGCATCGCCGACAAGGCCATTGAGGACTGTGAGGTTGACGACTGTTGGGGAGGAGATGATTGCGGTTCCGCTGATTCCGAAGACGCCGTCTGCGGTGACGGTGGTGAGGAGTGCTGCTGTCGCGGCG
Organism: Hymenoscyphus fructigenus; assembly: GCA_001414455.1. Taxonomy (NCBI): domain Eukaryota; kingdom Fungi; phylum Ascomycota; class Leotiomycetes; order Helotiales; family Helotiaceae; genus Hymenoscyphus; species Hymenoscyphus fructigenus. The sequence continues at coordinate 763,695 of LKUV01000002.1, read as the reverse complement.
AGGAGGGTGGCTGGAAATTGCATTTTGGGGTTGTGGTGTGTTGTTTGTGGAGTAAAATGTGATTCAGAATGTCTTTCTGTGTAGAGATAGTAAAGCGTTTTTTGAATGACTGATGATACTTTCAAAAACGAGGGAAACTTCCCATTATTTATATCAATCAATAACTCCACCAACACATATGTTCTCCAGATATAGATACCCAAACAAAAACTTGTTCGTAAACAAGCGCGAATGATGTAGAACCGAGGCTACACGAGAAACCAGTGAACCGCTCGCTCTTGCTTCCCTTCCTTCCAAACGTCATAAAATTCCACATATTCTCGTATTTTCAGGTACAAAACATTGCAAATTCTGGTGCCTTGTGTAATTACCCGCAACGTTGCGCGCGATCTACTCGAACTTGCAAGTATTTTTAGGTGAGCCACCGGCAGTTGACCAACTAGACGTGGGTATTGAATGGTTAGATGCACCGTATTGAAGGGCTTCACAGAAGTGAATGCGCGCATCATGGGGCTCTTCAAAGATATGAGATTTCCCTAAGCAAGGGCTGTGTTTGGCTCCGGAAAATAATCCCGTTTCCCCATACCTAGGAATACGAGGATGTCGATCTTCGCTAAGGCAAGAGGGCAGCTTCTCAGTGGGTTCTCAAGTAAAATGGCGGTCATGCGCATGCAGGACCCCTCGATTAACTTTCTCCTGTTTGTAACAAGTATATCACCAGCATTGGCGTTTTTCCAAGGAAGCATGAATACTCACCTTCCGAAAAGGGTTTGTGCAAACCTTTTGGCCAATGGGAATTCACAAATCATCCTACTTTCAGACCTAAACACGCCAGACAAGATTGTCGAACACCGGGACTTGTAGAAATCATATGATTTGGCAAATCGTGGTATAATGTAACATATTATTTCTTCGGGAACACTTCATTGTCGAAGACTTTGCGCGTAACCATTTTCCCAAACGCCCAGTATGCAGTTTTCCATCCCTAAAATCCTATCCTGTCTTTGCTTTCTTCTTCGGTCTCTCCTCCGCATCACTCGGTCCAGCTTCTTCGTCATCACTGCCGGAGCTCTCATGATTGGAATCAAATTCCTCAGCAACATCACTTTCGCTGTCAGATTTGAAATCTTCGTCATCGCTTTCGCTGTCCTCAGCTGCGCTGCCTCTATCTGCTCGTGCAGCCACAACTTCTTCGTCACTGCTGGCCAATTCTTCCGCTCTCAAGGCGGCTTGAAGAATTGCAGTATTATCCTCGTCCATCTCATTCTTAACTCTCAACCCCTTGCCCTTGAAGAAAGACTCTAGGTTTCTTTGCTCCTCCCGGTTAATATTCGAAAATTGCGATTCGCCAGCGTCCTTCAATTGAACTGTAATGTCGAACGTTCGACTTGCTGATACAGCTCCGCCGACACGAGAAAAGACAATTGTTTTGATTTGGTCGAACGCGATATAGGTTGCTGGTTTAGGAACAAACATGAATGCTTTTTCTAAACAGTAGAGGAAACCTTCGCTTGCCTTGATAGAACACTTGATACCGAATTGTTGATGGTGACTGTCTCATGTTAGCTCGTTGTTTTTTGTATCATAAAGGGAATTTCACGTACCTCAAGAAGTCCTTAGCAGGATAATTGATTTTCTTCTGCGCAAGTCCCTTGAAAACATCTGTAACAACTTGGTGTAGAGGTTGCTCGTAATGTGGCGCGAGTTTACCCTTGTATTTACCTTCCAATAACTCATCGGTCATATTGAGATCGATGGTCACTTCTTCGTCCACTTTAAATTGCATGACCAAAAATGGGTATCGTGTTTGTCCTTGTCGAAGTGGTGGATCAAGACCAACACATATCATAAAATGTTGTTCATCGGGCTTTGGCAGAGACATGAATTTCTTGATGTGCTCGTACTGAATCTTGTAATCGTATGTTTTGCCGCGCAATCGGAAGGAATTCTCGTACATATCGATATCGAAACGTCCTCTGCTCGATATTAATAAAAATGGCTAAAGGAAGAACCTCAAAGGCGTACCTAGGAGTGAGATGTAGAACATCCAGAAATGTGGCAAAAGTGTCACCGGCGACCTCTCCGATTTCTGCCTTGTCCATGAGAGTGTCGTAGAAAAGGTTTGCGGCATTCTGTTCCTCCTCTCCTTCAGCATCACTCGGCGCATCTTCGCCCTCTAAAGCCTCCTTCTTCGTAGTAACACCAGGAATATAGAGTCTCATTTCGACAAGCTGATCAACCCCAGCGCCCGCTCTCTTGCCCTTTCCAGGCTGGTCGACATTGGGTCCCAAGGAGAACTCAACAGCAACCTCATTTTTGCCTGCCAAGTTGGTGTTTGTAATCTCGGTGTATGGAATCTCGAATGCTGGTCGATTTTGGACGTTGAATGCCAACTCAGCCTTGCCAAACTCCCCCTTTCCCCAATTCCATCCACGAAGGGAATGCTCCTTTTGATCGAGATTGGTGCTGTAGAAGTTCTTGAAGGTCTTGATTAATCGTTCAAGATCCTACTCTTGTTAGCGGGTAGCTTCATCGATGAAAAGGCAAGAGCTCACTTCTTGGGCAAATCCATCAAGTTGAACAACACCGGAATTTCTGAGGAGGATTTTGACTTCATAGCCTTTTGCTGCTCTGCTCCATTGTGCGCCTCCGATATTGCTGCCATCTAAAGTGAAGGTATCACCACCGCCTGAAGGCTTCCAGCCTACTCCCGATTCTGCGAAACGGCATTTACCTGAATCTTTTGAGAGATCAAGGTAAACGTTGTCGAAGCTTTCCCTAATGGTTCCCCGTTCGTCAGCCATCGTTCACATCAAGTATGAGGGTTCGCGCAATCGTGGAGGGGATCTGGGACACTTACAAAGACATTTTTGGCACTTTAAGTAAATTCGTGGATGAAAGAGCTTGGAATTGCTTCACTGGAGATGTGATCGCGTTAAGTGCTGCACAAAGTTCGCGACTTCTGCTTCCATGCGCGCGCCGGATACCCACTTTTCCCGTGATTAACCCCACTCCAGAGTATAAACCCCAACCCCCCTTCCTCTCCCCTTCCATATATACGATTTCTTCTCATCGAATCGCGGGGGTGACTAGCTAAGAGTCCTCAACCCACCTTCGCACTCCCCCTCAACACTTCCTTCCCTAGGTAACCTCAGTCATTGCTACGCCGACACCTACCTAGGTATCTATTGATTAATTATCCTAAACTATTTGTAAGGATTTTTTTAAGAAGAACTAGGCTGCCTATTTCATCCCCGAGTAGCAAATTAATTGAAAATCATGCATAGTTAAGCAATTTCACGTTCAATTCTCTCCCTATTCAATCAACGCGCAGAAGCTTGTTGCTAGTCTACGAGTCCACACTTCACACCTTCCAATCATCTTTAACCAAGTCCGCTGCCTTCTCAGCAACAGCATATACAGTGCTCTGTGTATTTCCCCTACAGATAACTGGCATCACACTTGCATCCGCAACTCTCAAATTCCGAGTCCCATAAACCTTCAACCTCTCATTCACGACTCCCCCCTTCTCCCTTGGCAACATCGCACAGGTTCCAACGGGGTGCCATCCAGACATGGCAATCTTCCTCACATACTCCTTCGCGTCCTCTAGACTATCCCCTACCTTCACAGCATATTCTGGGCTTCTTTTCTCGCCGGGTTTGAGGATTGAAAGGAGAGGTTCTGTGGTAACAAGTGCCTTCATGAACTGAACATGTCGGGCTAAAATTTCGAGATCAAGAGGATGTTTGAAGTACGCCGGATCGATAGTTGGGTCTTCGGATGGCGAGGAGGACTTGATGTGTATACTTCCCCTTGAGAGAGGATACGATAGTTCAGCTGCAATCGTAATGAACTTACCTGTCTCATCCTCACTGAATGTCACAGCTTTCGCGGCGTGGCCTTCAGCACCCCAATTCCCATGCGCAGCATAGAGCAAATAACAAGCCGAACTCAGATCAGAACTCTCATAAACTTTGCGCAGGAACTCGTATTCAATATTTGAAGCTTTCGGTTGATGGGTGTCCAACGTCTTCTTTGCCAACGCCTGACCTTCTTTGGACTGGAATTCATGGACTGGTGTAAGAGCAAAGGAATTAATAGCAGCAGCACTGAATGGTCCAGTTTTGCTCACTTGGTAAGCAGTCATCGCTGCCTTGATGGCTTCGGGATCTTGCCGATTCAAAGAGTCGAGTGTCTCAATATCATCCGCAACCTCGAAACTGATTCCTCCCATGGGATGATCGTGGAAATTTTCGCCCACATTCGGGTTGTCGACCACTACTTCGATGCCATGGGATTGGAGAAGTGACGATCCACCAATGCCCGAAAGTTCCAGGATTTTGGGAGAATGAATAGCGCCTGCGGTAAGAATGACTTCTTTGGTTGCTTTGATAGTCATGAGCTTGTCGTCTTTGACCAGTTGAACTGCTTCTGCAATAGCAAGCTCAGAAGAGGTATTGAAAAGAATTTTTTCCACCTGAACTCCTGTGATAAGATGCAAATTCGGACGAGATTGAACAGGAAGATAATAAGCAGTAGCCGAAGAACTCCTCGTTTTCGTCTTTCCATCAACCGTAGAAGGATGCACAAATGCCCCTGTGGAAGCACCCTCAAATGGATCATCGACCACATGATAATCCAAAGTCTTGAAGGTTTCAATCCACGCTTTCATAATGCGATCATCCTTCGTGGCGGGATATGAAGTCTGCAAGGGTCCCTTCTTGTCGCCTTTGACATATCCCAGTCTCAAATGCTTTTGGATCTCTTCGGTTGGGACAGAGGTGGAGTAACACTTGTCGAAATATCCACACATAACATTCCACTCCCAACCCGGATTTCCGAGATCTCTCCAGAGGTCGAAACCAACCTTTGAAGGAGCTAAGAAAGCTTGCGCGTTCAAGGCACTGCAACCACCAAGTACTCGACCGTGAGGAATCCCGATTTTGCGACCATTGAGTTCTTTCTGTGCAACAGCAAGTTAGCTTTATCAGAAACATATCCACCTTGAATAAGTAAGACTTACCTGAGGTACGGTAGAAAAGTCCCAGTCGAGCTCGGTGCCTAGCAAAGAAGGCCAAAGTGCTGGAATATTGATTTGGGGATTTTCAACATGCTTCTCTCCCGCTTCAAGGATGAGAACTTGGAAGTTTGGGTTCTCAGAAAGACGAGAGGCTATCACAAGGCCGGATGTTCCGCCACCGATAATGATGAAGTCGTATTGTTCAAGTGTTGGTGTCATTTTCGGTAAAATATTGAATTTGAGAGGAAGTTAAGATATAGGAGGTAGAATTTTTTGATTGGTGAGTAGAAAAGACTTAAAAGGTGTAGAAAATAACTTGCCATTGAATTAATAAATGTTTTGAGAGCTGGAACGAGGTTGGATGCAAGTGGTGACTGGCTAATGTTGGTAGGTATGTTCAAACAAACTCTCACCGAGTAGAGGCTTGAATATAACGCACTACAAGAGATATTTGGTTACCACACATACTCTACATATCAAATAAACAACATTACTTTGGCTCTGAACCCTGTGATTGTGTACACCTACATTTGTTCTACACAAATCCGCACAATAATTTTGGCTTTTCTAAGATATTTCGATATCTTCTGAACTATCCCTCAAACTCTCTTACGAAAAATATCAGCACGACACAACAGGCTAAATCCGCACGTATGAAAGGCACCAAGATCATTGGAAGAACTCACTGTCTCACCAACACACTTCCAGTTGTTGGTACCCATTGTTGGGTTGGGCTTACGATATCGAACGAATCAATTCTCACCTAATCAATTCGACCTCAGTACGGGGGAAAAGTAGGAAATCCTTAATACACCTTCCCACCTTGTCGAGGTCGGGCTTAATAGCTTAACGAGAAGTCCGTATATTCACCAATTGGAGAAAGCCCTCCTATTAAAAAGGTGACTCGCCCGCTTAACGTGTATTATATCATCGAGGGACTTCTTCAAAGAAGAAATCCATAGAAATCCACATAGAGTCCACACTTTTGACTCGAGGTTTGGTTAGTCTGAGAAACCAGAAGAGTAGAATGCCAATCATTTTGCTACGACCAAGCCCAAGGAGAGCCATACTGCGCTTACGCCCAACTCAAAATCACAAGACAGAATAAGTTCATGAATATTCTTAGCAAGATAGACATTTTTGTCATTAAGTTGTATAGCGCAGTAATTACATCTCCCGTCATTCGCCGTGCACAATACCCGCCAGACGACCCAAAGCAACCTCCTCTTATCTTTGATCAATCGGCACATAAGCCTCAAAAGATCCAAATTCACTCCCCTCCCCATCCCACGCTGTCACACCACTCCCACTTCCCTATCGAAAATCCATCCTTAAAAGCATGCTTTCGCATTTTCCATGAGCACCCATTTTTTCCCGTTGAATGAGACAATAATTTTTTGGTCCATCCATCCTATTCCATCCCTTTGAAAATGCAGATGAAGACTAACGCAAAACGCAGCTGAACTATTTGTACGAAGCAAGCAAAGCGTACCCCATGAAACCCTGTAAAAAACCGAAAGGACAAAAAAATCTCCCAACGATCCATCCCTTGATACATGCGTTGCTAAAAACTTTTCCTTTCAAATTCAAAAAAGACACAGCGGAAGTTGAAAAATTAGTGGAATGCTGCAGGAGGAAAGAAAAGAATAGGCAGATAGCAAGTAGAGTACAAAGTTCTTGGGTCTCATGAAGAAGAAAATAACCGTGGTCCAAAGTATGTTACAGCGTCGAAATCGTGGATATTGTTGAAAGGGTGAATTTTCGTCGAGTATGAGGCTCGGCGCGGAGAAGAGAAAGATGCTCATGCGGCAGTTTGAGAAGCTCCACGCCCTCTTGGAGCACCTGAAGGAGCACCACCACGTCCTCGGTTTCCTGGTCCAAAGCCGCCTCTTCCACCTTGGCCTCCTTGACGATCATTTTGGAATCCGCCACGACCACCTCTTGTGTTGACACCTCCACGTCCTCCAGTGTATCCGTTTCCGCCATAGGCATTGGCCTTTGGTCTACGTGGCTCGACAAAGATGTTCTCGCCTCCGATTTGGTGTGGGTTGGCAGCGGCAGCGGCTTGATAACCTTCTGGGGTGGCGTACTCAACGAAGGCACAGTTCTATAGCTATTAGTAATGTCATAAGAAAAACTAGAAGATTATCCATACCTTTCCGCGGTTGATATCAAAGTAAATCAAAGTACCGAAAGACTCCAATGCACTTCGGAGCTCATCAGGGCCGAGCTTCTCAGTAACGTTTCGGATGTATGCCATAGTGCCCTCCTTCTCCAGTGGTGCTTGAGAGATTGATTGTGGTCGGTTTTGTCTCTTGGCGTTATCACCAGCGGTTTGCCATCCAGCACCGGGGGTGTTCTCCTTGTCCTTCTCAGCAGCAGGGACGGTTGACTCAGTTGGTTGAGCCTGAACAGGTGCGGCCTTTGCAGGTGGGGCAGCACGAGCTTGGGCAGGTGGAGTAGCAGTCTTTGGAGCAGTAACAGAGGCTGGAACAGCTGGCTTAGGAGTGGAAGAACCGACCAAGCTAGCCCAACTCTTTGGCTTAGCGGGAGCAGCTGGCTTGAGAGGTTCGGCAGGTTTTGCGGTGGCAGAAGGAGTACGGGTGACAACTGGGCTTGGGACAGGCTCCTTTGGCTTTTCTGGCTCCTTAATTTCCTCCTCAACGGCCTTCTCGGCAGCCTCGGGTGTGGATTCCTCCTCCTTGGACTCAGTAACAGGTGCCTCAGCCTCAACAACCTCCTCAGAAGTTCCGTTGGTAGATGGGGTAGGAGCTGCCTCCGACTCAACGGTCTCCAACTTCTTGTCAACAACCTCGGCGTTCAAAGCTTCAGGGGCTGCCTCCTCAGTGGAAGCTTGAGCTTTTGGCATCTCAACATCTTGGTCAAGAGGACCAGCGGCATCCTCAACTGGAGCTGCCTCAACGACCTCCTCATCGCCCTCTTCGTTAATGTATCGGAAGATATCGTTAAGAACAAAGTATCCGGTAGGTTGTTGAGCGAGAACGAAAGTTTGCACGAATTTCTTAAGCTCGGCAGACTTGTTCGATGTTTCACCAATAACTTGGATGACGATATTGTCGAATGAAGCTTGTGAGTCAACGTTGGAGACACGGACCTTGCAGTCTTGGAAGTCGAGTTCGCGGATACGTTCTTGGATTGCCTGTTGCTGTTAGATGATGAAAATATGAACTGAGGACGAAAACTTACGCTTCGGCCAACAGAGACTGGAGCTACCTCGGCCTCAAGACCAGACACGAATTGAGAGCGCTTTCCATAAAAGAGCTATTTCAATTAGCATGTATAAGTGGGGGAAGAGGATTTCGGTTGCACTTACATGAAGCTTCTCGGGAGACTTGCTCAAGGTGGTGTAGTATTGCTCGACAAAGTACCATCCAACCTCATCCTTGGACAAGTCATTGCCCGACGCGCTTCCAGTATTAGAATCGGCAGCGCCGGAGGTAGCTGGGTACTGTTCTGCGGGTGCGTTCTTGTACTGGTCCTGTTGGTTAAAGCTACCGTTGGTTGCCATGGTGGAGGATAGTGGGAGAGGTAGCCTCTTATTTTGTATGGGAGGGATCGTTTGAGGATGAGAGTGTCGCTCTAACCAAGTAAATGGGGGTATATTTCCACTAGGGAGGTGATTGAATGCAATAAAGCAGTCTTCGAGGCTGTCGAGTCGAGTCCTGTTACGGATATCGAACGCGCTTTTTGATTCGAAGGAGAGGCACCCGTGGGGAGAAGACTGATTTTTTTTTGAAGGAGATGTGTAAACCGCGAAGGTTGAATACAATAAGATTAGAAAAGATCAGATATCAGAATCAGAACCGAAAAGGAGTTCTAGAAGAAGGACTGAGCTGGGAGAGGGAGGGGGGACAGGTTGATGTTTTGGTGGAGTTGCGATGAGGAGAGGGCTCGAAATTTGTCAAAAGAGATGGAGGGCTCTAGCGGCCTTCTGACTAAACGGAGCCCCGTCCGCCAAGCCCAAGCTTCTATGGGGACGAAAAAAAGCCGTATTCAACCACCACACTTATTAAAATATCTGAAAACTGCTCCTATTATTACTTAGCAATTACGAAGTTTTGTATTTATTTTTTAATTATATATTTCGAATTTTTCCTGGACAAACAGAGGCTGTTTTGGTGGTGCACGGAGCAACAACGGGATCGACTTGTTTCTTCCGTCCCGGAAAACTTTGGAGGAGACACGTGATGGGTCAATATTTAACTAAAAGAGTAGGCACCTTGCAATTTCAGCTGCAAATGTCAAGCTTAGTTTTTGGTGAAGAACTTAGACTAATAGTTAAAAGATGACGCGCAATGAGGAAGTGGTCTAGAATAGCTTCGCCAAATTAGACTACCCGAAAGCCGTGGTGCTTGTAAACAAACCTCCCTCGAGCCTCCGTAGACAATAACAGTGGTACCAAGTAGGTGTCTTTCCTCTCAACCCCATGGCATAACTCAAAGCCTAGATGATTAGAGACAATTGAGGTTGATTGCTCCAAAGATCTGAGTTAGGTTTCCTAACTACTTAGAAGTCAGTACCTATATACTGCCGCTTTTATCGTCCATCCGGAGGCGGACAACACGGTTGAAGCCTTTTTACTAATTTAAATAGGCCTTCGGGTATTTTTCGATGAATGTCTCTTGTATTACAAGATCTCAACTAGGCAGTAGTTTTCCTAAGATCAATACTAATTACTTTCCTCTCATGGTTGGGGTAAGCTTGAGACGAGACAACCAACCTTTCAGTGCTTGTAGGACATCTTTGTGATACAAACTTTGAATGTGAGAATACAAGTGTGACCTAGCTATGTTTTTGTGATATCAACCGTAACGAATCCGCTGTGTGCAGCAATGATCTGCTCTGTCAAGCCTTCCTGACCCACATGCTTTACAGCAAATAGTGCTTTTCAGGCTTGCTCCAACCCTTCCCAGCCCTTGCTAAGGTGGATGTGAATTATCCGATTCCCTTCAAGCACTGATCATCCCGAGAGTCCCCTCATCAACCAACCTCTCACCCACAGCCTGCCACAAAATCTCGTCCGTTCGTCCAATCGTCTTCCTCACTATCTCCAACTCCTTCCCATCCCCCAATAATCCCTTAGCCAAAGCCTCCTTAACCGTCGCCTCTTCGTTCTCCTCCTGCATCTCCCCACCAGCAGTCAATACCTTAGCACCCCGATAATACTTTTCCGCATTTCCCAGAAGGATACCCCTATTCTTCCCCGCAAGTTCGAGGTTAAGTGGTGGTCTTCCCAAGGCGGCTCTTGAAAGTTCGAGATCACCTCTCATGAGAAATATCTTGCCGATATTCTCATCCTCCCGAAATTTCGAGGCAAATGTCAGATCTTGGGTTGCGAGAGAGAAGAGGGTCCATTGTAATTTTGTGATTTCCGATATCAAGTCCGGGTCTGCGCTATTTGCTGCCTCGCCCTCGAAGATGGTGTTGCTGGCAGTGGTATAGGATTCAGCACGATTGCAGAGGCCTTCGACGTGTTTTTTGAGGTCTAGGTGAGCCCACGCTTCTTCGACAGCAGCGGAATACGCCTGGTTCCAGATGATTAGTTTTGGGATAACTGGAGATATTGCATAGTTCTTACCCTAAAATCAATAACTTGTACGCGATACTTTGTTTCTGAGATAGCACTAGATAAACCAGCTTGTCCAATAGCAGCATCAAGTTCTCGTTCGGTGCTAGAAGCGTGCATGGAAAGCTTTTGTAAAAGTTCAGGGGTGGCGAGTTGTTCGACGGTGTGTAAGTATTTTCCAGCATCCCGCTCGAGACGATTAGAGCGACTGCAAAGAACACTCAAAGTCTCAACCAGGGCGAGGAGTGTATCGACGAGGCCATCTTTTGTAACCGGCTCCCTAACACTCACCCATTGCTCCTCTTCATTTGCTTGCGGAGCGGTATTGTTTGAGTTTGCCTGCTCGGGTTGTTGTGCATTTTCAGGTATGCTGGAATCCATTTGGGCGTTTTGTGAGGCCGCTGCGAGTTGGGCTTGGAACTGCTGATACTCTTTCTCTTGTATGAGGAGACATCTTTGGAAAAGGCCCAATGCCTCTTCAAGGAGGCCACATTCAGTGTCGTTTGAGTTCTTCCAGCTCAAACTATCAGCGAGGCTGGTCAGGATCTGAGCGGTGTTGCTGCGATTGTCAGCCCTCACTCCTCATTTGGTGGCGAAATACTCGAGGGGACATAATGGAATGGTTACAAAAACGGTATGGAATCGAAAATCTTGTACAGAAGGAAGCTCCTAGGGGACTCAAATGAAATCATATGCTATGAAGAGCTCGCCGTTCATTAAGTTAATGCTCTGACCTCAATTCTCAATTGTTCCAAAACTTGGAACCATCTCGAATTAGCCCAAGCATTTGGAACAACCAACTTCACCTCGAACTGCCTAGTTGAATAATTTGGGCTATCCTAGAAAGTTGAAACAACATCATGCAGTATTTACTGCTGCTTTTATTGCCCTGCCCGAGGATGGAACGATAGCATACAGGAGCTGATCTATAGTAAAATCCACAGAGAACCATTGGCGACGAGAAAACCGAAAATTTAGGCAGTGCACCAACTCTAATGTCTTGCTGCTGCTGTTGTGGTGCGAATCAAACACCTACTCGGGGTTTCCAACGTTGCCTGAACAATTAACAAAGTAGCGTGTTTTATAACCCACAAAGAATCATAATAAACCTTAGGTTTGGGAGCATAGAAAGTTTGGACAAACGTTAAAGCAGAACTGGGATACTATGTCAAGCAAGAGCAGATTTAAGAAACGAATTGCAAGGAAAATAAACTCACAATAAAACATCCGCATCATCTTGACTCAAATTCAGCGCGAATCGACTTGATTCGAGTGCAGTCTGCAGCAAGTCCATGAGGTTGCCTGGCAATTGTTTGAGCAACTTGGGATGTTGTGTAAGCTCGTACTGTACTCTCGCCCTGATGCATGTGAGACACTGGCCTTCTTTTCATCAACATGCACTCACTTGTTGTATGCTAGATCAAAGGAAGTCGGGAATTTCCTGAGAGCCTCCTCGTAGCACTCGATCGCTCGTACAAAAAACCTCGCGGACTATGGGAAATCAGAGAAATTCGATGAAGAGGGGGAGAGGGCGCAAACTTTTGCGGCATCGCCACTTCGCCATTTACCACCGGCCTCTTCGAAATCGACACCAGCTGTTTCTCAGCTCAGCATATTGTTTCTTTTGATGGTCTCTATCGGACCTACCTGCTAAGTACTCATCTGCGGTGGTCGGTTGCTATATCATGTCAATCCCAGGCAAAAGCTTAGGCGGCCATGGTCCAATTACCGTACCTGGGGAGAATGCTTTGACTTTTTCTTGAGGTCTTTCGTGAAGGACTTCTTGGGGGGCATGTTGGGCAGTGATCTCAACCAAATTGAGTCTGGGTCAGTGCTCTCTAGTCAGGTGTCAAGTGATGTGGTGAGATGAAGGAATCCGAGGTGGATGAAGGTTTGCTGTTTGATGGGGTGAAAATTCGGCATAGCGGAGTAGGAAGTAGCAACCGCTACAGGGGATGAGATTGACGAGTGATAGGTAATCCAGCAGCAGCAGCCTAGGTACTTCCTGTTGTATGACAAGATTCTGCACGAATTCTCTTTTCTCTCTTCTCTCTTCTCTCTTCTCTTTTCTCTCTTCTCTTTTCTCTCTCTCTCTCTCGTTCAAAGTACTCTAATTACGATGTTTATTCTTATATATGCCATGCGGAGGTTTTTCGAACCGATTCCGAATAGATTCCGAACAGACATGGTGATCTTACTCGGCAACCTTTCCTTCAAGATCAGATCAGATCCTCCCACTTCATGCGTTTCCCACGTTTCGCCATGTGGGAAAAATGTTGAACTGTACGGCTAGCGAGATCCCTGCAGGAGGTGCATTTCTTCTCCTCGTCCCCCTTTTCTCCTGCGGGCATGAGCCATCATTTAGGTGCGGATCTTCACCGTCGCACTTCGTTCCGTTGCGAGCTTGCGAGCTTACGACCTTCCCTTCTCTCCCTCTATTTAGGGCAATGATAGCCCCAGGAAAGTGTCCGAGAGAGAAGTCTGTGCTGGCCATTGGCGACAATGTCACGATGCCTTTTCGAGTTGTCTGTCCGGCAATCGAAGGCAGTCCATTGAGTGCAATTGCAAGGAGGGTGACCGCGTGGTGTGGTAGTATTTATATTGACCCTGCCCATAATTGAAGCCTCTAAAAATACATCAGACTACAGCAGCTCACAACTAGCCTAGACGGAAGACTGCTGCAAGCCCATTTCTGCTCCTCAGAGAGGCGAACGTTTCTAGACCCTCCCTTCCCCCTTCTTTTCCGGCGTCCTTTCCCGTCTCTGCCCAACCGATTTTCTAGAAACATCAACTTTCCCATGCAGCACAAACACCGTACATCGCAACACAAGGAATTCTTTCCGCTGAAAAGAAGCTTCTATTGACATTTGCTAGCGGGTTTTGGCCGGTTACCCCTCCCCTCGCCTCATCACCGCATGTCCCCATCTTGGTCCGAAGGGCCTCATCGTCTTCGAATCGGCAGCCACTGGTGAGCGAGCATATCTACCCAGGCATTAACCTCAAACACCAAGGTGGATACCGCCAACGCCAAAAACGTGGAATCGAGACAGTCGACCGGGACCAGGATCCTTCACCACCTGCACAAAGAGACACCCGTCTCCTTTTTTCCACCGCGCTTGCTGAAGAGAAGCGAGCGAGCCTGCTTGCTTGCCGTCGTCCTCTTGCTTTGCAGCATCTTCCTCTCACAAACACTCTCCCCAACGAACCTTGCCTTGCTCTACTCGCTGCCTCGTCAACTTCAACCGTCATCACCGAAGACCAACCCTGCAACCTGAACCTGCAACCCACCTTGATACCCTCCTTTCCGCTTCCGAAAGGACCACCCACCACCCAACCCAACCTTGAACAGTCATCCTTCGATCTGCGGTCAGCATAACCATCCTCGACACCTTCCACACGGTCATACAGTACAGGCCTCGTCTCGTCTACTCCACACTCATCCGTTTTCTTCTTAAAAACCCTGATATCCATCCTTCAAAATGGGAGCCTCGATCGAATCATCTCGTCCCATCATGGCAGCCAGCGTAAGTCGGCTTCATTCCTCGCCCCCTTTTCGACGCCAACTCCTATCCTCTATCTACATGAATGCTATTCGTAACTCTTGACTGACATGACCATTGCTTCAGTTAGCCTCCAAACGCGCTTCCACTCGCTACAGCACATACAGCACCGCTCCATCCGTAGCCAACACCGTCAAAACCTCCCTATCATCAGCCTCGGCCCAACAAGAGATCAAGGATATTGAAGAAGGGCTCGAGAAGCTCGACAACAAGAAGTTAGAGAGCCAACGATTCGTACCCAGCCAGGAGAAGACCGAGAGCCTTAGCAAGCTGGCATTAGGAGCAAAGTTGGAGCGAGCATTAGGCAGAAGAATGGGTGGACAAGATGCCGTCATGAGAGAGCGAAGACCAAAGGTGGACGACGAGAAGGCCGCTCCTTTGAACGAAAAGGAAACAGCAGCTTGATTGGGGTTATTGTTACAGAAGTGCGAAGAGATACGATGCCTTGATGCATACACCAATACATATGGGAGGAATGCTCAAAATATTGGCCATGGAGGGCATGGGGAGAAGAGGATCTGTCACGACAGGCATAGGTCATGATGATATGGGCTTTTAAAGGCGTTCTTCTCTGTTTGGTTGTCATGTTTTGCGCTAATTACCCATGCGCCGTTTCATTTTCTTATACCATTTCTTTGAAGCGCTTTCTTTTGCACCAGGCTCTGGCTAGCATCGCCGGAATTTCGTCGTTAGGTGGGAAGGACTGGATGAATGGGTGGAATTGCGAGTTTCTTCATCTCTATAGCTCATCTTTGAGATGATACACATTCGATAGCCACGAAATTAGAGGCTCAAGACTAAATACCCAACTTTTTTCACGAAGCACAGAGTGCAAGGGGATTTTGGTGCTACGCAGTTGCTAGATGTTCTGTCCCCACATCTCAGTCAGACCATACCATGTGTTTCCGCTCGGATCGCCGGCTTTTCTATATTGCCCTTAGTTATTGGAACATTTCTCTCCTTATCTTGTTTATCCCCCATGTTGTTCATGAAACAGCTGAAGATCACTGTTTACGGCAGATCGCCAATGACATCGCAGTGCTTTCAAGGCAGGAATCGTATCATGCACGTCAAGAACATCGTGCACTTTCAAGTGAGTCGCAATCATGTTTTTGAGGGACAGTTACATACTTCAAATCAATAGCTGTAGCTAAAACTTAACTCGAGGGATCCGAATAACCCAACCACCAATCCAAACCAAAACTTCGTAAAGTTCTCCAACCCTCCAGCTCTTCTCTCACTCCCGCCCCCAAAAATAAACCTACAGAAAAATGCACTGATGACCACCTTCTCCTCACATGCATATGCAGTAAGTACGGACTTTATATAAAGTCCTCGCCCGGTCTAGTGCGCTGTCCATTTTCCTACCAAAATTGACGAACATTCGGGCAGTCAATGGCGAGAGTTAATTTATGGATCAGGTTGGATTTTGTATGCGGTGTTACATGCCCATGCCAAAAACGAGGAGTCACAATATACAAGCACCAGTGCAAGTTGCCGTCCCCTACGGTTCGTGGATCACGCGTGGCTTTCAGGGTAGTTTGACCGGGCGAGTGAGAGGGTTTCCGCGTAGTTGGGGGGGGGGGGGGGGGGGGGGGGGGGTAAGTGTTAATGGGGGGGTTGGACAGAGATGTGGTTGGAGATTTGGGGGGGTGTTGGATTGGATGATGAGTGAGGGGAAGCTCTTTATGCGGGTTGAAGTCTGGAAGGGTGTTAATTTATGGAGAGGGAATGGCGGGAATAAGAAAACATTCATGGACAATGTCTTATCGAAATGCAGGTTGGCGCATGATATGTACCCGTGGGGTGTGGGGAAGCTATTGCTGCTAGGTAGGTAGTTGACGTAGTGCCCCTCGTTTTGCTCCAGTGAGAGACGGCTGTAGATTTCCCTTCATCTGCCTTGCAAATTGATTGATAACAATATTTCTATCTATAATTATACTGTACAAATATGTACATTTATTATCGAGCCTACTCTTAATACCAGAATAATAGCCTTACCATTGTACAACGGGAAACCCCCTCAAATCATGACCACCACCAAACCCCACATAGCAAGCTCGACGATCAAATACCCAATAACCTCAAAACCGGAGCCATTCATCTCATCAGCCACACCCTCAATCCGAGCGTTCCTCGCGAGAAACAACCTAACACCAACCGATCTTCTCGAAGTCTACCAATTCTTCATATACACCCACCCAGATGAGACTTACACGCCAGTACCATCCCAAGGATTCTGTTCTCTAACCTTTGAGCTTTCGTCAAAGTTCATAGTCCAATTCCGAACCAGTAATTACAAATTAGATCTCGGTGTTACATCTCTAGCTTCAAAGATATATCCAAAATATGCGCCATGTACGAAATATATCACCAGTTTACCGAGGACGGGATTGCTTGTTTATGAGATGCCTATCATGCCGGGGATCTCATTACTAGATTATCGAATCGAAAATAGAGAAGAAGCTACAAGTACATTTCTTGAGAATTTGGTAAAGACTTTTGCGACTTTTCAGGTTGAAGCGTATCAATCCAGGACACTACCTCCTCCTGCGAATTATAAGAAGACGAAAGTGGCTGCGACATTACATCCCCGTCTCCTCTCTCTACACAAGAATCTTCCTACAAGATTTCGACCCCTCACAGCTCATTTGCTTCATAATTTCGAAGAAATAACAAATTTACCATGGGTATTAACCCACGGCGACTTACTACCGGGAAATATCATGATTGAGAAGGAGTCCGGAAAATTGAGGGGGTTTGTTGATTGGGGGGAGAGTGAGTATTTACCCTTAGGAATAGGGTTTTATGGGGTGGATGAGATTCTACTTTTGCCTTCTTTTGGGAGGTCTGATAGGGAAGCGACTTTTCAATCGGATGCTGGAAGGCTGCGGGATTTGTTTTGGGGAGAGTTGGAAAGAGGGGGTGTACCGAAGGAGTTGAAGGGGAGGATGGAGATGGCGAGGGATCTTGGGGTGCTACTTTGGTTTGGGATTGCATGGGACGGAGGGAAGATTGATCGGGTTGTTGAGGAAGGGAGCGATTGCGTTGAGTTTAGGAAGTTGGACGGCTTTTTGTTTGGGCGTGAAAAGGGGGAGTTGGAGAATGAGAAATGGTTTGGGAATAATGGTAAAGAGAATAAGGATTTGGAAGTTGGGGTATTGAAAGAGCATGGCTTAACTGTTGAGGCCAAACTTTAGCGAAATCTGAATATTGATATATTTCCGAGGACGAACATTTCCGAGACATATAATTATGTCCGAGCAAATATGTCCGAGTGCATTTCCGAGTATATTTCCGAGACTAGATTTCCCCAAACCTACCTTCCCTCTGGGTCCTAATTTACAGGTAGGGCCACTGCAATATAGCGCTTGCACCAGATTGCAGCTTCAGGCACTCGGACGGTCCTATTTTGTCCCCTTTAAAATCCGTCTTGAATCCTAATCAAAACCACAACACAACAATCAACTATTATTATTAGTGGTCAGAGACTTGTTCTGCATTTTTTATATATTTTGCTTGTCTCTTCTATTTTTTGCGTTAGTCCTTTGGTGGGGTGCAGCGCCGGAACAGAATAGGCTTCCCCGTAGTTCAGATTCGGTAAGTCGAACTTTTACACTTCGCTGTCTTCATATATTCTCCTCTACGAATTTCAAGGCTCAATGCGTTCACATCATTTAATTCTATATGCATAAATAAACTTCCAAAATCATACATCATCATCCTCCTTAACTTTTTCATACCCTCTACTTCTCCTTCCCCAAAACCTCACACACCCAAACGCAATCCCACCCACACTTGCGCAAACCAAAAATATCAAAGCCTTCCAGTGGCCCCCAAGCCAAACAAAGAACGCCAAATCCCACTTAACCCAAGTCCCACCCCGTCCTTGACTAAAGAAAACCCACTCCTCATCTCGCCCATCTCTTTCATCCATTCCCATCCTAAATAATCTCATATCCTGAATCTCATTTTTCTCTTGATACTCGACCAACATTTCGCCCACTCCTTCCTCCCCTTTGGCGGCACGTGCGACGATCGAATGGTAGTGTTCCCAGACGGAAGTCTCAAACCATTGACCTGAGGCGTAAGAGATTGTGATGTAGGGGAAGAGATAGTTGTAATCATAATTCATAAGGGAGCTGGTGAGGAGTTCCCAGAATGGGTGGTTTGGGGCTGCGCCTAGGATATTGTTGTTTAAAACTCCTCGACCACCGTCCATTAGGAACGCGGGGTAGTAGAGTATGGGGTTGAGATTTGCTTTGCAGCCCTGGGGTGGATGTTAGAATTAAATTTTTGTCGAGGGAATAAAGGACACACATTATCTAAGTCCATGTAGATACCACCATAATGTCTCATTAAGAAATATCGGACAGTGTCGACCCGTTGCACTGGATGTTTGTAGCCATCATATGTATCGAGAAACCATGGATATGAGGCAGCGATGAACTCTCGAGAAGACTTTGTAGTCCATAACTATTACCAAGAATTAGTCTCATGTGACATAATTTCTCATCCTACAGAAACCCGTGCGAAATTTCAAAAGAAATACATACCTTGAATTCATAATCCGGATTCAATTTCTTGCACCCCTCCCTCAGAACACCCCAATCTCCAGGCATAGTCTGGTTATCCGCTTCATCCCCAGAACTCCAATCATGCCAGACTTGATGTATAATTTTCGGTATCCTTTGCTTATAATCGTGGTCATTCACATCTTTCGTCGTATTATAAGCGAGTGCTACCTCTGTCTGCGAGATGGCGATACCGGAATGCTCTTTGAATAACTGGATGAAGTAATACACTCGTGTTGCAAAATATATGATGGGAATGAAGACAAGGATGGCCGCAATGTATATCCTTGGTCGCATTTTGAAGTATTGAAGGGGCAAGTGACAGTAAGTGCAATACAAAAAACACCCAAGAACCCCAGAACCCGAAAAGAATGAAGAAAGAAACGAGCAGAAGACAGATGTCAGAATGAAACAAGAGATACCTAATTACCAACCAGGCGATGTAAGCCTTTACGTACCGGAGCCATGAATTAAAATGCGGCAGTGCTGTCAGGCTGACGGGATCTTCGCACGACCAACAAATCAGCCTCCTGAGCCCCCTTCTTCCTTCGGTAGCAGACGCCCCACAGGTTCTCTAAGCGACGGCACATGTGCGATTTTACGTGAGGTGCGGCGTAGTGATTTCCCCACTCTAATCCTTATGATCGACAACCAAGAATCTTTTTTGTTTAATTGTGGAGTTGCGATGGATGGTAAGTGATTTGTGTTTTATCTGGGAAAAATTCTGAGAATGGGGAGGTATTTTATAGTGGGTACAGTTTAAAATTATTATGTTTATCACTGAAATGGACAGTGGTGCCATCTATTGTGCTCGCTACTCTGCATCTTGACTATTTGAACTTCCCTGTCACTGAGAAGCTGTAACAACCACGTTTGGAAACCCAACAATATCCCAGTAGGCAATATACATCTTACTTGGTTTCTTCCCATCCTTCGTCAATGCTTTTTCTGCGGTTCTATGCTGTTGGATTTTCGAACCTCCTCAGTAGTAACTGGAACACATTCCCAGCTAGTAATCTCCAACACTTGATAACTATTGGCACTATAGTCATCCGAAAACATAGAACCCAGCTTAGCAGCCTTCAATCCCTTAACATCAAATTCCGGGAGCTCCACAGCAGAAACAAAATCATTTTCATCGACCCAACCACAATTTTCATCTTCAGCTTTAGCTTTAATTTCGGCTTCATTCACATCCGCCTCCAGACGCCAGAGCTTCTCAGACCGCAACCCGTAGAGATCGCCATTCTGGATCTTCATCACAACGACCTAGTATGTGAGTTTTCCTTGGTAACGGATCCGACCGAGTGGGAATGCTGGAAATTTGACGACGGAGGAACCGTAGTGCAGAAGGGCGTTGAAGAGAGCAGCAATGATTTTATCATCGCAGGCGGTTTTGATACTTGCTAGTATGGCTTCAGGCGTAGGCGGATTCTCTGGTGACCATTTATAAGCTGTGTTGGGGCCGAGATCGTGATCAACATTGGTCTCTTCTACACGAGCCTTGAGCACCGCATCATACTCAAGAGAAGAGTAATAATAACAATATAAAATTTAGTTAGCTAATACTACCATCGATGGAAGGGTCTGTAATATCTTTCAAATATTCCCAATTCTGAAAAATTTCTTCCAGGGTAAGCTCTTGTGGCATGGGTAGTGAGACAAGTGTATAGCGAGGTCGAGTTCTGTGTTTATGACGGTGTTTTGCGGTGGTTTTTCTCTCCTTCGTCTTATTGCGCATCTTCGATTGGTCCTTCGCTTAGCGCTGGTAGCAGGAAAAGAGTTGGTAGATTTGTAATTTGTAGACTAGGTTGAAGAGGCTTGTTGTCTGTTGATAGAATAACCTAGCCTAGGGACATGCGAAGTATGTGTTAGGTAGTCGAAATCACGTAGCAAAGGAAGCTCGAAGAGTTCTCGTGTAAAAAAAAAATTCTATTGACAAAGGACCGCTGACTTAAGGAAGAAGGATTCAAGAGAAAGCACTACCGACCCCATCCTTATATAGATAAATTATACGTTAGTGGTGGCGCTAGTCGGCGAGTGACTCAACTCTTTTCTTAATAGACTCTACGTGTCGTCATAGGCTGACCTGAGTGAATAGGTCAGGTCCAAGTCCATGGCATGCACCCATTAAGGGTTTCATTTGGAGTTTATGAGAAAAAAATATTCATAATTGTTCAATCTCAAAGCAGTTCTTATAGCGTGTTGACGACCATTCTCGTTTTCTCACTTATTTGGGAAAAGCCATCTCTTGTATCTTTGGAAAGGTGTTTCTCCTTAAGACAGCGGCTGGCGGGAAAGTTGGAAATGCTAAACAAGAATACCCCACAGGAACTGTCTGCCGTAATCATTTTTTCATTAGTTGTACACTTATTTCCTCTCTTCGCAATGAGCCTTTGATACAAGATACTAGAATTCATTTTCCCTTCCAGTTTCGTAACACAAGAAAAACTGCTGTGCGAGGGATAATGCTGCAACCTTGCGCTTCTTCCTGTACCGGACTTGCACCTCCAAGTAACTGGCCCGAGAATCAAGGTCGAGATCAGACCGCAAGAGAAGGCGAGATCTGAAATCTAGCCACTTGTCCACCTGTGGTTGAGGCGGAAGCCCTAACTCAATCTCCAACCTCAACCTGACGGAGAGAGGGCCTATCCCTACCTTAGACATGGCTTGAGAGAACAAATCATTTTTGCATCGAGTTAGGGAAGAGTGGGTGAATGGTGGGCGTTGTATTTTTAGTTAGAGGGGTTTTGGGGTCTCAGCATTTTTAAAATGAATTTGGGGGTATGGATGGTAATGAGAGATCGAGAGGATCAACGATATATATCGGCCACAGTTGTATCGATGCTTATCGTTTGAGGTGTTGAATTGACCGTCCCGATATCATGTCGAGGCGGTCACCCATAAATATCGCCGACTTTTTGTGTCGATGTATATCGCATCTATACCCATTGTCTAAAGTTGGTATAAGAGGGGGTGGCTATCGAAAAGTATTGGTACAAATTGGTTTGTGATAACTGTCGTATATCGTACGTCTGTAAAGAGGTTTTATTGATTCATTGTTGTTCTAAAAGAGGGGAAGTTGAAGTTCAAAAGCAAGCATCCATAGGTGCAGAATGATCACGTATAGCCACGTGTATAACGCAACCGATTCAATAGGGTAGTAGCAACAAAAAGATTATTTCGACAGTCTTCTCCGTTAAGAAGCTGCGAATTAGCTCAAGAAGGGATTTGGCTAGCGGTGACAAGCTCCTCATATGTTTTGGCCTTGATTTACAAATAAAGGTCACTTCAATCAAGTTATGGGGCTTATCTATGTTGAATTGGCGCACATGAGCGTATTAGCACAGTGTAAATTTGTTTGCTTGTTCACAAGCGAGAATAGGCGAAGGGGGTATACAGGCTGACTTTCATAGCATGCCAGAATGAAAAATTAATTTCATTTTATAATAAAGAAATATGAAAGAGAAACTGATTAAATGTTCAGATGAGTGCGTGGGATCACCTAAGGCAATATTTTAAATGAATGACCTGTATCGTGCTGGTTCCATCAACCACTTAAGTACTTTTGGACTCTTCCCACGAAAACTTCTTCCCCACTGGACAAACACCAAGAACCTTTACCGGCTGCGATCCAGCAGCAACGATTGACACGATGCCTTCAGGCTTGGAGAAGCTAGCAACGGAGCTCAAGGCTATGATCATCCCCGACGTCCTCGTGATTACTTTCAATAATGAGCCGCCGGCACTCATCACCGCCTACGAGGGCAACTCCTTCCAAAAAGAGCTCCTGGTTTGGTACAATCGCATTAACGGCACTCTCACGGCAGAAAACAATCTAAAGTGGAAGCGAAAGAGTTTGACCGAAACGAAAAACATCGAACACTTCTTGATTATCTAGTAAGCAAGCGCCTCATCGTTTGAAGTTTGAGCCTAATGGGATTTGACAGCCACCACAATCGCACTTCCGAGATGATCGCAAACAAGATGTTTATGGTCAACCACATCCGCACCATCTCTATCGATATATCTCACGCTCCGGAAGCCCACTTGCATATCGTTGGGTATCTCGCCCAGTACTTGCTTCGTACGAGACACAGACCGGAGAAGGTTTCCATTCGGGCTCACGCAACTACGGATTTACACACGTTGAAGAATCATTTGGATGAGGGTTTGGGTCCGCAATATGGCAAAGATCCTAAGGGTGTACTCGGTGAACATGTCATTATGCCTGCGACTCCAGGTCAACCGATCTCCTATCAATACTTGACATGGGAGGCGGAGCGTTTGGTTTGGTTGGCTAAGCCAGCTGCGAAGAAATAAGGGGTTTGTGTCACCATTTTGATTTGTTCGTGCTCTAGGCAACCTTGGTTTAGACGCCCTTCGTTTGGGATCATTTTTTGGGTACCAAACATGGGGCGATGATGGACAACCAACACAAATTTGAGCACGATTTTACTTAAGAAGTAATGAGAATACAGCATCTTTTTAGGTGAAGAATTTGCAGAGCCACTGAGAGTGACAAGTGTCAATTTATTGTGGCTGCCTATGAAGCAATAGGATATTGACATGCTCTACTCCAGTCTACTTTTACTCGAACGCCATACCCCTACCAAACAAACCCAATTCCAATAAAAAGAAGCATGTCCACCAATTTCTAGAAAGAACACCAAACGCAGCCAGGTATATTTTAGATTTACAACAAAATTGATTCGCCAGCGCCAAATTCAGCCCAACTACCAAAATTTCACGCTGCAAATTTCCTCCACTCAAACATCTGTCCCTTCCCTCTCCCGTTCCCTCCTAACAACCTCCATCATCTCCCGCAACTCCCTCATCGGCACCGGCTTAGTCAAATATAAATCCACCCCCACACTAAAAGCCTCCTGCCTCGTCGTCGGATTCGCCGCCCCAGTAAGCGCAATCAACTTCGTCGGTTCACAATTCCTTTCTCGTTCCCATCGCCTAATATGCCTCGCACTTTCAATCCCCGACATGATGGGCATACTAATATCCATAAGAATCACATCACAGACTCCATTCAGTTCTTTGTAGATGTTGAGGGCTTCGAGTCCGTTCATTGCTGTGTGGTGCGTGATTTTCAGCTTGCGCATTGTGGCGACGAGGAGTTTGAGGTTGATTTCGTTGTCTTCGACTAGGAGGACGCACATTTCTTTTGATTGTGGGTGAGTGGGTGGGGGCTTTTCGGGGTTGGGTGAGGGGGTTGTTTGGGAGGGGGGATTGGGTAGTGGTGGGGGTTGGATTTTACCAAGTTCGAAATCTTTCGTCTCTGTTGTGTTAGGTAGTCTCGTATCAGGAACCCCGGGGACTGAAGGCACTATTTGGTTCAGAAGCTCCTTGATGGTATTTTGGCCTGCATGAAGGTCGTCTTCTGCGATGCTACTTGTACAGAATGCGCTGTGAAGAATCTTTGCACCTTTATGGGGTCCATAGCTATGAAACTATTAGCAGGATCCAAAGACAAAAAGGAGGGGGAGGAGACTCACGGCTGTTGCAAATAGAAGATCTGGAATCTTCCACACGTGTGCATCTTTGGCCCTGGACGGTATCCGCTGCACAAAACTATGGCAATGGATTTCCCGGACTTCGGGGGAAGTTGGTTGTCGTAGGAATCTAAAATGTTCTTGACTCCTACATCACCCAATCCAGATTCCATAATAACAATTACATCGACACCAGAATCCGGATTTTCGATGGGAGCAGGCTCCATATTGAACCAATCGACTAGCATTGATTGAGTGGCGGATTTAAGTAACATGGCTGCTTCTGATTCTGGCGAAAGAATGCCAGTCGGTGCCTCGGAGATATCAGGGTACCTGTCAAAACCTTCAAGTCTAAACTTGAATCCTTTAGTCGCATCTCGCACTTCAGAGACAATGTCCACACTGCCAAGTTTGGCGGGGGCTGGAGGTTGCGCTGTAAGGGGCAATCTGACAGTAACTTCGGTTCCTGTGCCCTGTTCAGAAATAAAACCAATTGTGCCTCCAAGATCTTGAATAATGTGTCGAACAATGCTCAAACCAAGACCTGTTCCCGTCGCCAGAGAATCTTCTTGCGTAAAAGGCTTGAAAAGTCGATGCTTCAAAAACTCTTCAGAAATTCCCTTTCCAGAGTCTCGAACTTTTAGCACGAGTTCTCGAGATTTCTGGCTCTGGGCTACCCCTTCATCCTCAATTTCCAAGCTCACTTTGATGAACCCAGTAGTCGTATACTTCTCAGCGTTTGAGAAGAGATTCATCAAGATCCGACTCCAGGCTCCAGGATCGATGTCGAACGTCCAGTTTTGTCTCCATCGGATATCTGTAATGATATGAATGGGATGGTCCTTCGAAGAGATAAACGAGGAGCGCTGGGATGAAGGACTGCCAGCA
This sequence comes from Hymenoscyphus fructigenus, assembly GCA_001414455.1. Lineage (NCBI taxonomy): Eukaryota > Fungi > Ascomycota > Leotiomycetes > Helotiales > Helotiaceae > Hymenoscyphus > Hymenoscyphus fructigenus. The sequence continues at coordinate 738,559 of LKUV01000002.1, read as the reverse complement.
TGTTTGACAATGCTGTGACCAGCGTGGATACTTTCAATGACCTCTTCGGACAGCACCAGGATATCTGTATTTTCATCTGCATCATCTTCAGCTGCTATTGATTTGTCCAGTGAACGCTTCTTTCTCCGTCTGCCGTTGCTTTTTGATATCCTAGTGCTGTTTTTGGCCTTGCGATTGACTTTTGAGAAGTCCAACACATGGTTTATGGTATCCAATAGGACCTTTCCAGAAGCATGAATGTTGTTGACCATATCCTCTTGCGTCTCAGTCATGCTGGTTTCCTGTAAGAATTCCACGCTCGCTAATACTCCATGAAGCGGACTTCTCAGTTCGTGAGATATACTGGAAATGAAGTCGGACTTCATTTTATCCAAGACCTCTAGAATGTAGCGATTTAATTAGCCCATTTTAAAAGAATAGTACGAATATGAAGAGCTGAAATGCTGTGACGTTTCAAGAAACTGCAACGTCCCGAACTTGTCGTAATGAACAAGAAAAGCAGCGTTAAACAATTCTCTTCGCGCTAGCTTTCGGGTATATGAACAAATGGAAATAATAAGTAAATTAAATTAATGCCCGCAGCGACAAGTGCGCTATTGCTTTGAATATAAAACAAGTAAAATGCGTGTCACTCGCGCATTTTGTATAGGGCAACGAGTAACTCTCTCGCATTTGACCTTTAAAATGCCAGTAAAAAGCTCATTGTTCTAACTTTCTACTACAATTACCGAATGCTTCGGGACAATTGAACTTGATTGTCCTAAAACACCTGGGGCAATAGTCTCAGTTGTCCCAAGTTCGTAGCATAATTACTTGAATTACCCTATAAATTTGAAACAACGACCCAAGTAGCTGCCGCAGATACGATCTAAAAGTGTTTTGTACCGCTTTCAATGTTCATCGATAACCTCTTCATATTGAGTTTGGGTATAAAAAAAAGTAATTATATCATTCATTTGAAATATCAATATCAAGGAAAATTCTCTCAAAATATGGAAATATTCAACGACATCAAGGGATGCACGAGAAGAAAGAAGATAGAGGAATGGAGACTTACGAGCTGAAATGCGAGATACCTCCGCCATAGCACTATTCCCAAAGGCCGCGAGATACGTCAAATCCTCCATCGGACACATAACCCTCGTAGGAGAATTCGACCAGATCAAGCTCCCCGAAAACCAGCGCTCTCGATTCTGATCCCACAATGGAAACCAAAACACGCTTCTTGCACCCGGCAAGACCTCCAAAATGGCCTTGGCCTCGGCCTCCTTCGAATGTCTCTGCCTACGTGACTTTTTCTCCTGCGGCGGAGTCAATTTATCGGCATTCGGGTTCGAAATCCCACAAGAACCCGTATGATCCGAGTCACTAGACGAAAAAGATCCGTCTTGATCAAAGTTGAAGATTTTTCCGTGTGGGTATCTTTTCAAAAGTCTCTTCAACATAGATTCTGGCAGCTTTCCATATTCATTCGATGGTACATGGCCACGAAGACTGGAACGACGACGAGTGCTGAACCCAAGAATGTTGCAAGACTTCTCCTGTGGTCGTTCCATATGATTGGCAGAATCCGAGTGGCTGGTCCCATTTATATCAATTTCGGCTGCGGATTGTTTCCTACACATTTCGTCTTCGCTACTGGCGGTTGTTTGATCCATATGAAAAGCACCTGGCGCCTTGTCGTCTAGGTCGTTGCGATCTAGATTTCCACCAAATGACCCTACACTAGCGTCAAAGAAGATGACCCCCTGAACGCCGATGGCTTCTCGGATGAGGTTGCTAGCTCGCGAGAAGACGGCTTTCATTTCACTTGACACCAGGGCATCTTGTAACTCCTTTGAAACATCAGGACTATCCATTGATTGGGGAACCGGTAGATCGAATGCCACCGAAGCTTTGCTCTCGTTGCGATCGGGGTTTGGTTCTACCAGAGTATCCAATGTCGTCACAGAACTATTCCGGTCCTTCCAAGATTTAGACATCAAGGTTGACTGTGTCGCTGAGCCATACGAATCACTGGTGACATGACTTTCTCCCCTCGGTATCATCGGTCGACCATCTCCAGGTTCATTTCGAGATATCCCAGACATGGACGAGGGGGTCTGGGGCAGAAGATTCTCATCTTCTGGCCATTGCTCCAAACCCTTGGATAAATTTGGTACGGGTTCTTGCACACCAAACTCATCGTCCGCTAGTTTTTCGAGTGCAGTAGCATGTCGTTTCCGTTTCTGCGTAGACTGCTGAATCCTGTGTCCCCACTCGAGCCACCAGTCTCGCAGAGTAGATTTTCCCTCTATAAACAATCCGATAGCTTTTATCATTCTCTCTGACCGGTATTGTTTCTTTTTGATGAGTCCTGCCTCGAGGTAATCCATTACCGTCACCCCCATATCAATAATGAATTCGATTTCCGATTCCTTTAACCCCTTGCGGGGTTTATCGTCCGCGACAATATAATTCCCGATTATTGTGCCATTTGGAGTGAGCAAGGGAACAGCAGCCAGGAATCGAACGTGTGGTTCTTCAGTCACTACACATTTGTCGGAATATAAAGGGTGCTTTGTGAGGTCGTTTATGACTGTGTACTCGTCTTCGTTCTCGCAGAAATAATTGACCAGCTCGGATCCTACCGTCCTATGCGTATTCGAAGGGCATTTGAAAGTTCCCACCCCATGCCAGAGTTTATCGCTCTCATCGTCGTCTCGTTGTAAGGAAAGAGCCTGGCCAGACTCCGCCAGCATAAATTCGGCATCGCTGTTCGAGAGGGTGATAACTCCGCGTTTGGCGTTCAATCGCAAAGCACCGAGCTGTGCAAACGCGGTGAGGCATGGATCGCTTGAAGCTCTCGGGACCTTCACTCCTTCAGCTGTCCTCTCGACCGTTTCTTCGTCCGGGTTGTAATATCTGTTGTGGAAAGTTAGAGTAGCTTGACATTAGAGGATCCAGGCTGTTGCTAACCTGTAGAGCTCTCGCTCACGAGCAGCTAATGAAGGGACTGCTTTCAATGGCATATTTGCTGGAGGTCGGAACGCCGGACAGGAACCATCCGCCGTGAATAAAGAGGAAACGCGGAAGAAGCAGGATTAGAACGGGAAGAGCATAGTACAAGTATTTGGTATCTGAGGAAAATACGAGAGAGAAAAGGTAAAAGTTCGGAGCCGGCAACAATCTTCGGACCCCTCGTTTGCAATAGAAGAAATTGGAGAGACGGTTGGTGGAGGTATACTGCACTTTTCCCTATCGTCAGCACCTTAGGCCCCATGTAGGAAGTAGGCTGATTAATCGCTCTACATCGATACCTCGAGACCGTTGATAGCTCCGGATCGACAGCGTCCACTAACCCTCTCGACTTAGCACTTGCCGTTGCGATTGCGGTTTGGCACTTTTTGGCATTCGGGTGTGTCGGCCCAGCTGGAACTATTTGTATAGTCGTGGAATAAGATCCATGCTTGTCTTTTCCTCCGTAAAAAACTTGATTTTTCAACTTACCTAATCCTCCCTCGGCTGTAACCCTTGCTCAGCTGAGCTTGCGATGAGCAACAAAAGGAGTGGTAAAGAGCTATCCTTGTTCAAACTTTCTGGGATAATCGAAGTTGATTGTTTTTATTTTTCATTTTGTTCCATTTTTTGTGTAGCAGAGCATCTTAAAAAGAGCCACGTGACTAGATCACGTTTTAGAAGCTACCTATCCATGCTCCCGTCAGATTCCCTCCAGAATTTGCCATTGAAGGACTCGGAAAAATAGAAGCACTTCCTCAAAATGTACAATTCTCAACCAAAAATCCTGCCCATAAAATGCTTACTCTTTCATATTGGTAAAAAGAAGTCATATTTCATGTCCCATAATGCCATAATGCTACAATTCCCCATCATGCCCACCAAGCCCCCCTCCCCCAAACTCCTTCAACATCTCCTCAGAAAACTCCCTCGGCCTCTCCTCATCCAAGAAAGCAAGTCCCTCCATCGCCTTTCCCCCACAAGCCCTTTCCAAAGCCAGAAAAGCAAAATGTCCGCCCACAACAGGACGTGCTTTGAACGAGATACCCGGGAACCCACCATCTCCTTCGGTATCATACAGATCCGTCATCGGGAGATCTAAGTATTATTAGTATCAGAGAAATACGCAGATAAAATCTAAAACGTACCAGTAGATGTCTCGTTCACCCACAAGGCAATAGATTCAACTACCTCTTCCCGAACCTGTTTGCTAGCAACAGCCACAGAGAAAAATTCCCAATCGCTCTTGGTGTATAAATGTCTACTATCGAGTGGAAGACCATATCGTTGGCGAACGTTATGATACCAGTCACTCTGTATCTTGTAGATTTTCTCATCCACAAATGCAGTCTTCGACTTCCCCCGGGTCAACAATGGCTTTTGTTCAGTGGCGGTATTTGATTTCGAATCTGGTAGATGGAAGCAAAGCAACGAGTCTGCAAACAAGTTATACAGTGTAGTCCAGCTGCCAAACCAAGTGTAAGCAAGCTTGGCATGTGTTCCATCTCTTGACAGGGCAAACTCGGTTTCCCATCGTTTGATGTAGTTCTCGGAAACATCTTTATAATACTTGGCGTCTTCTTTCTCTCCCACCAACTCTGCTATTTCAGACATTGCTCGAATGCCAATGATGCCTTTTAGAGCAAGATTAGTCTGGTTCGCCAGCCAACCAGCGAAGTCGTCCGTTGAAAGTTGGTTACTCGGAATGAGTGCTTCTCGAACAAGGTATCCCGTCCACTGCTTCCACAATTTGTATGAAGCTTCAATCCATTTCCGTGCTTGTTTCTCTCCCTTTGCTGAGACTGGACCACCAAAAGTATCATCCATACCATCCGCATCGACGTATAGTGGAAGGGATCTGCCCGCAGATTCGATATATCGATCGTCTCCTTCCTTCGACCAAATACTTGCAGGCTCAGTGTCATAAATGAGAGAATTGACAAGTGCCAGACCCATGATAAGCATGTTTCCACATTCTTCAACAGGCATATACTCATCACGGCCATCTGGATGACCTGTTGCATTTGGAAAGCTTGCTCCAATGTCGTGCATACTATAGTCGTTTGGATACTGGCCACTGAGTTGATGCTCGATGAGGGGATCCAAAAGGTACGCCAGCCATTTCGGATTGGTGTATAAGAAGAAAGGAAATGCGGGGTATATAACGTCAACGGTATTCATGTTTCCATCAGACGAGATCTCCTTGAAGAAAATGATGGGATCATCTGGTGTACCCGAGAAACTGCAAGCTCCAATAACTTGACGAGCACTCAGAGCAAGTATATCCTTGTAATCCTCAGATCCAGACACCAGAGCATCGATTTCCAATTGCGTGGAGTAGTTGCTGGCAAGCTGAGAAGCTTTATTGAAATCGTGGTAATGGAAATTAAGCAGCTCATCAGCCGTAGGGTAGTAAGTTGCCCACAACGGTCGCATCAAAGTCATTCCTCTTGCCGATGCGAATTGAATGACCGGCTCCTGGATATGCCCAATCGTAAAGAGTACGCTATCCTCAACGGGACCCGCAGAGGTACCATTAAGCTTAAATGATTTGGAAAAGGCGAAAACCGGCTCTTCATCCATAATAGCACGGAATTTCCCATCCACAACATTTTTTAGTGTGCCAGTTCTAGAAAACCGCTGCCGAAGAAGAGCAGAAGTACCAGCTTCATATTGGACATCGGAAGGCCCTGTGAAATGCAGCGTGCCCCATTCCGCTCGATCCGCATCTTCCGTCAAAAGTTGTTCTGTCTGCCGCTTAATTTTCCATGTTTTAAGAGGTGCTGACCCTTTGCTCCCTGATTGTGCGCTCTGGCTCATCTCCCATCGAATTGTGTTGCCCCGGTTGGCACTAACCCATAGCCCATTGAGATCAATATATACATCGATGTTGAAACTACCTTTGACGAAGACAGTCAAGTATGAGGCAGGGATCGATTGTCGAAGAGTCGAGGTTGGGGTGATGGGAGAGAGGAAGGATAGAGTGAGTTCTAAGGGCTCGTCGGTTTCTTTTGGACCGGGGATTTCGTATGTGAGGTTCGTGGTGGAGGCATCGAATTTCGCACCGAGGTATGTTGGGAAGGAGACATTGAAACTGGGTGGTTGTCAGAATCTGTAGTTTTCTCGAATACCTCGAGTATTCCCGACTTACCTGTCTCCGGACCTTGAAAGCGAGTCTTGTGGTCTACCAAGAAGGGGGTAGACCAGGTCGGATTTGGGAACGGAAGCGAGAACGGACAATCCGACCTCGATTGAAATGTAAGTCTAGCTTCTAATTGTAACGCTGTGAAGGAATACCTCTTGCCCAGTCCAGAAAATAGGCCAGTGTTCCCAAGGAGCACCGCGAGCACTTCCTAGCCAGGTGCTCAAGTACGGATTTCGAACTGTCAAAGGTAGTACGGGTGGTTTTAAGCTTGACGCCTGTGACAGAGTACCACTAACAGCAATAGCTGCAGCAGACCAACCTGCCGTCCAACGCATCGTGTGAAGCCGACCGGGGCAAGGAATGTGAGGAAGAAAGCAAGACTTATGGACTCAGGACCTGCCAATCAATGAAGCTATTCGAAGGTTGAAGAAGGGAGTATATAGAACAAGGAGATCTAGAGAGGAAGAAAGAAGACTCTACTAGAGTAAACAAGGAAACAAACCTTCACCTCAAGTGACGAAGCTGGAAGCTCCCCCGCCGCACATTGAAGTCAGCGGATGACCCGCAAAAGCTGGGGTGAAACATGGGGAAGGTGCCGCCAAGGGTCCTCTGAAATGCATAAAAACAATGCAAATTAGTGCAAGCTAATGCAAACAATCAAAAGCGGCATGCATTTAACTCCAAGTGCTGCTTTTCTTTAAAGTAGTTCCCTCTTACAATCCCATTACACCCAACATTATACAAATTACAACATTACTACTAATAATCAACCCTGCTGATTTCCCCGCCCCGCCCACAACTGGCTTCCCAACTGGCTTCCCAACACCAGAACCCTCATCCCCAATTGATGAGCCAAATCGGCATTCTTTGGTACACCCACCCCGATTGTTGGCTTTATTTCAGCCATATGAACCGGAGACACAATTCCACCGGGACATTCAACAACCATCGCAGAGGAACCATACGTTACAACAGCATTCAAACTAGAAATCGTCGCAACAGGGCCACTAAGTACAAGAGTCCTCGACATATAAACCACCGTGTTTGAAACGGCGAAGGGTGTGAGCAAAGCTGCTCCTCCCCCGCCAATCTTTGGTGGTGCGATTTTGGTTGGCGATCCACATCTTCTAAATCCTACTAAAGACGAGATTTCCTCCATTACTTGAAATTACATCGATTGAAGCAACGATGGATTTTCCACTTCCATCGTTTGTTAGCAGAGTTGCTGCTTTTCCGGGTCGAAGTATTGATCCACCGGGAAGTTAAGTATGAAGCCATTCATTCTTTGACTTGTTCCTCTCATGGCGACGGAGACAGCAGAAACAGAGGAAACCTCGTGTAGTTGAGCTGGCTCATGAGATCTTTAAGGATTCTGAAGATTTTCTTCCCTGGATGAGGGGTTGTTTGTTGATGGCTTGCTTTTTAGCGTCTTGGAATTATTTGGCTGTGGATTGCTTCCTTTTTATTAGATGTCAGTGGTTTGATTTCCCCGCGGAAACGCATTGTTTTGAACAGGTTCTTTCTCTACGTGTGGATTGTTCGGTGGTTGGTCATTTCCTGGTATTGCTGCCGCAATTGGTTGAGGATTGTCTCCTTGCTTAGTGTTGATTATCAGGAGACTGGGTACTCTTTGAAGAACCACTCTTTGGAGGAGAGTCATCTGGGTTCTGCAGCGACTTGTTGCTTCCAACTAAATTGTTCATTTAGGGGTTATTGCCTTGCCTTTGATCGCCAGACGATTGATCTACCCCCGGAGGAGCAGAATTTGGAGGATAATTGTTCGGGTTATTTGGTGGTGGGTTATTTCCGACTACGTTACCTGACTGAAGATTCTGTCCCCATTGCTAGCCTTCAGAAGGTCCACTATTGCCTGAAGAACCGCTATTTGGAGAATGATTATTCGGATTACTTCCCGCTATATTGTTTGCTTGGGGTCGTTTCCCTCAGACTGATTATTAGCTGACTGAGCATTCCCCGGAGAGGGATGATTTTGAGCTGGATCCTTTCCTGGTGATTGACCATTCGCGCCCCCCCCCCCTCCCCCCGGACAACAAGCGAAAACTAGGTGCACTGGTGGGTGAGTTCATCCCCACAGGCGTTGGCAGTTCTCGTTGCCACACGCGACTCTACCACTTTTGCAGACATCGCACCATCGCCCCAACCCTCTAGACCATCATCAGAATACGGAAACGGCTGTGTAGGCTCAGTTTCCTCCTCAAAAATCAGAGCACAAGGAGGGTCAGGCATTCCCCTCCCCTCCTACGAGATATAACATCTTTCTCACCAAGGCCCCCCAAACGCTGTGACGATATGCGGAATCTCTAGGTAGGGATTACAACGATAGTACTGGTTGTTCTTAGATCCCACATCGAACCAATCGTCACTTGCGGTGCTGGTTATAGTTTTGGAACAGTTATAATAGATATCTGTTAGATTGAGGGGTGTGACGTGGATTTTATGGGGGGCTTTGTTGTGGTTAATTGGCGTTTGAGCAGAGTGTTTGTTGAGTGTTTTGGGGTTGTCTTTACTGTAGTTCTTGTTTTTGTTGTAGGAAGTCTAATGTTTGATTCTGTGAAATGGCAGCGGTGCCGAAATCGAAATCGTCTAACAGTTCTCTCGTGTCAATAGAGGGAAGGTCGAAGGGCCAGATTAATTTTGTGAGAACGGGACCTACTTTGTTGTCGTAGCAGTTCTAGGCACTCATTGTTGTATACAACATGTATGGTGATGGGAATGTACTATTTTCAAGCTAGCTATCTTGGAGTTGTGGTTGGTAAAGGGGGATTTAAGTTCTTTTTGGTACAGAGTTGAAGATCGTGAGGTGTTAGATGTTCTTGGAGCTAAATAAATCAGTTGCACACCTCCTACATATCTGAATATCCGCATTGGTAGGTTGGTAACAACCGGCTTGGTTTCTAAAACTCACTGTGTACAATCCCAAGTAAAAGTATGCTATAGTAGTTTAGGTTTGCCTCCACCATTTTAGGGGGATAAGTTGGGTCGACATCCGTCTTTGGGCAAATATTCTCTGGGATCGTTTGGTTACGTACCCTTGTCTACCTAGTTATGTATTCATTAGGAATTAGGTAGGTTTGGCGAGGCCCCCTGAATGAAAGAAATGGGTATTCATAGAGCCGGTGGCGAAAGAGAAGGACCAATGCTTCCAGCAGGGATCACCAAACCTCATTTGGTTGCAGTCGCTGTTCATATTAATTTTCAGCCCCTTCGATGCTACATCATTAATTTATTATATGCAGGTTACACTGCAGACACTCCAGGTTCTAAACGCGCTCGTGATAGACAATAAAAGCGGCAGTAGATAGATGCCCCGGGGTTGTAGCTATTGAAGTCTAGAAGAGAAGAGGTATTCGAGAAAGTTGGAAGAACGTAAACATATTCAGTTGTCTAAGGGTATTTAGGTAGAACTTCGAGAGATGTTCACTGCCGCTTTTGTTGTCCCTCGTGAGTGAGGTATTACTTGGAAGGTGCAACCTATGATCCCCACCTAGGTGACTTCGACCCCGCTCGGCTCGTGCCTATTATCCGCGACTACAACACTTGATGAATTCATCGTACTTTACACAATAAGGAGAAACTTTAATCGGGCGTCATAACACCGCGACCGATTCCTTTCTAATCACCGAAATCATGTCGCTAGCAGGCAAAGTAATTGCCATCACCGGTGGAGCGAGTGGTATCGGACTAGCCACCGCTAAACTCATTTCTTCGCGAGGAGCTACTGTCTGCATCGGCGACATTCACCCAACTTCCCTCCAAGCAGTCGAAGCTCATTTCACCTCCCTCTCCGTTCCATTCACTGTCACAAAACTAGACGTCACCTCAAGGGAAAATGTCGATTCCTGGATCTCATCCATTGTCACCAAATATGGAAAGCTTGATGGAGCAGTCAATTGTGCAGGAGTTATTGGAAAATACCACGGCATCACGCCCCTAACCGAGTTAGAGGACGAGGAGTGGCACAAAATCATCAGTGTGAATCTCACTGGATTGATGTATTCCCTTCGTGCCGAACTTCAAAATATCTCGGATGGGGGTTCAATCGTGAATATCTCTTCGATTCAAGGAGTTATGGGTATTTTCCCCCTTCTCGACTTCCCAAATTCTCACTAAATGGCAATATAGGCTTCGCGGGCTCAGCCGCTTATGTAGCAACCAAGCACGGTGTTATAGGACTTACACGGTCAACTGCAAAGGAAAACGGCCATCGAAATGTGAGAGTTAATGCTATAGCACCGGGATCCATCCAAACTCCTCTCTTGGATCAAGCCCATGCGGCGAATCCTAATAAGGGGACGGTGATTGAGTCGGCAATCCCTAGGCTTGGTACTGCTGAGGAGATGGCGAATATCATTGCTTTCTTACTTGGCGCGGAGAGTTCTTATGTTACTGGGAGTGTTTACGGTGCGGATGGAGGCTGGGACTGCTGAGAGGTTTAGTTCGGTGGATGTTGACGTTTGATTTGCAGATGGGAATAATCAAGGCTGTGACCAATCCTCAATCAGTGACAAGTTTTAATTTTTGAACGCGGCGAATTTTTTGGTCGATGCGCTGCACTAAGATTTGAGGTAGGCGCGACGTGATCATTTTTGGAGGCAAGAGCCTTGCTCTGCAAACACACACCATTACCCCAAAGGTTCTAGGACAGTCTAAAATATTGCACGAAGAGATTTAGAACAACTGGGAAATCCGGGTTCTTACCTATTCTTCAAGCGTTTTCGAGCAACTTTTACAATTGTCTAAGGTAAAAAGATCTGAGGTAACAGAGGGTGCACCCAGAGGAAAGCACGTCTCTCTTGTCCTTAGTCTGGTCGTTCTTTCCTCGGTTTACTGGAAAACAACCCTCCTCTCTGACTCTACTCTAATCGTTCCTTCCTCATTTATTTCGTTTTCCAGAGACTATAAAGCCGCCCAACCCATCTTCTTTTCCTTCTCCATTTCCCAACCTCTTCTCTACCTAGTCTTCTCTCTATTCCTTACGCCCAAGCATTTGGCGCATCTCCGCAACCAAAACACAATCAAGGAAATAATGGAGTCCTCAATCGACTTCAAGTATATACAATGCGCTGTACCAAAACTTAAGCGTCGCAGGTGCGACCTGAGAAATTTCGGTGGCAAGAGTTATGTCTCTCCCATCCCAATATTTCCGTAAGGATTTCTGGATAAACTCCAACAATTTTTACGATTGCCCTAGAATATCTGGGGTGATGAAGGAGAGAATGACCCTAGAGGAAGGCGCGTTTCTCTGGTCTGGTCGTTCCTTCCTAGTGTCTCAGAACCCTCCCTCTCCGACCCAAGCTCCTTGGCTTACTAGAAAACATCCTTCCTTTCTAACTCTACCCTACCTAGTTTTTCCTTCCTCATTGCTTGGGTTTCCTAAGGTAGTAGCTATAAAACTACCCTTCTACCCTTCTTTTTTCCCTTCTCCTCTTTCTCCTACTCTTCCGCCCTAGCAAATATTATTCTGACTTCTCTTTAGCCTAAGCAAAATGTCGAGTGTACTATCATTTAATGCTTTACAGGCATCAGCGGCGCGGATCTCTTTATTCTTTCATTCCAATGCCGCGACCATCCTTGAGGACAATGACTGGAAGAGGGTTGGAACAATTCAAAAACTCTGTTTCTTATTCTCCTAAGCTTTTCGAACCAAATCTTTAATTGTCTAAAAAGGTTTGGGGCAACAAGATGCGAGAGTGCATCCAAGGCAAGCGTGTCCCTCTTTCCCTCTGGTCGTTCCATCCACTTTGATCTGCAGGTGGTTTCCCAGAAAAACCATAAAACCACCCTTCTTCTTCTTTCATTCCTCAACCTTTCTCCCTCGTCTTCCGCCTCTTCTTCTTCCTTTCATCTATCCCCACTGCACTTATCTTCCCTCGGCCAAAGCACAATGTCGGGTATATCAACCTTCAATGCATCATCAGCATCATCTTCGGCTTCTCTCCACCACCACCGTACCCTCCACTACAGTATCTCAGTGCCACGTCCAACCTTAAGGAGTACCTCAGCCGCAATGATGGGATGAACACTGGCTTCACAGTACGTATCAATCACCCATGATTGGGAGATACATTCCGTGCTACACTACCTTGCCATAGATGGGATCTTATAATCAAGTCCCGTACGTCTATCGAACTCGTGGTAGAGACCAAAGTAATTGGGCGAGACCACCAGACCGTTACTCTTCACCACCACAGCATCAACACAATGCCACCCTCAGCGCGGAGGAAATTTACCAGGGTATTGGACACACAGTACGCGCCTTCCTCCAGTCAGTGCGACGCTATGCTAACTTGTTAAAGATTACATCCCAGGTTCAGGGCAAGAAAGGCAAGAAGAGCAAGAGCGGTGGCAGCGGGAAGAAGGTACGTTTCTTATTCCCCACCACGGGATGTTATCTTACGATTATCACAGCATAATCACAAAGAGTTCGCCAGTTCGGAGCCCAAGCCAACCAAGTTTACACCAGAACAAAAAGCGGAGTACAAGGAGTTGATTGAGAAGGATAATACGTTGGGCGCAGATAATAACTCTCGTACCAAAGAACGCAAACAAGTCAGGGTAGACATGGAGGCCTTGCTTATCCTAGGAGAATCGGAGTATCTTGTTGCTAAGATGAATGCTAAACGCGCGCTTCAAGGAAAGAGCTGACCTTCTGGGTTATAACTGATGACCTGATGATTGATGGACACAATTTGCTTGAGGTTTTGCTACTCTGCGCTATAAATGAATGATATTTCCACATAAATAATGTTATCCAAATTGAGTGGTACAGTAAGGGTTTCGTCATGACATTCTCCTAAATTGCCTCGAACAATCAACTCAATTGTCCAAATGGTTCACCAATTGATCGAAAGGATTAGGCCGCTCGAAATCCATTGTCCGAACAGTTTGGCATAATTAAGATTCGTTACTCGAATCTCTTGAAACAATTGAATTGTTGACGGGTTTTGGTATGATATAGGTATATTCTTATTGGTATACATAGAACAACAACTAAAACTCTTACAAAACTAAAAACGCCAACCTCCCTCTAATAACAAAACACCTTCTTCCCCACCCAAGCCTTTACTGCAAACGCGGTGGACCACTCTGTCCAATAGGCTGAGCTCCTCCCTCAGTAGGCGAGTATGCTGATGGAGAGTTGCGAGCGATAGTATCCTTGGCCTTTCTGAAATTTGCATAACAAACCTCAATACATTCATCCCTCGTCATATCCCTAAGCGTAATTCCCGTCTCCATCAACTCCCTCATATACATCTCCACCTTATCATACTCCTCCCAGTCCTTCTGATATCGATCTGGCAACCCAGAATTATGCATTAAAGCCAATAATCCTGCAATGACGGTATTACCAGCTGCAAGAATGGTGATTAACACATCTTTTCCGGTAGCGCGGGAACCGAGAGCTGTCAGGAGTGCACCGAGGACGAGTTGTAGGACTAAGGAGGAGTTGAAGAAGATTGAGAATGTGTAGTACATTTGCATTGCTCCGGTTCGGGCGACGACGACATCTCGGTAGAGTCCTGGGGGAAGACCTTTTGGGGGGTAGATCCAGGAGGTTGGGTGAACTGCTTGTTGGCTTTCGGCGTTGCGGGAGCCGCCGATGCTGTGGATTACGATTGCTAGGTCGGCGGAGGGAAGGCGACGGAGGATATGGGAGTGACCTAGGGTTGTTAGGTCTTCTGGTGTTGGAGAGCCGGATCTGAAGGATGGTGCTTCGGAGGGGGGTGCGGCTTTGGGATCTAGCATTGAACCCATTTTTGCGTAGGGATTGTTGTGGTGAGCTTGTGGGTAGAAAAAGGAGAAGATATAGAATTGAGAAGGTTCGTCTTCTTTGCAGTGCTTGATGGGATGTGACTAAGAGGACTTTTGCTATGTGAAACAGGAGTAAAAGAAAACAGCAAGAAAGGCAATGGATATATATAGTCAATCATCTTGAAAGGCCCCCATCACTCCCTCGCCCTCACCACGACGGTTTGAAGTCTTCTCTTGCACAGCTGCACAACCAGGCTACAGCAAAGGTTGTAACAAGTTCAAAATAGTTCATACTTCGTGTGACCACCAAAACTAGGGTTCAATAGGGCTGAAATAGAAGGCACAGCCGATATTAGAGTCAGTTGCACCTTGTGACTAACTAACTTGACAATATACGAACCCGAGCGCTAATCTCTAACCTAAATACGGTCGATCTGTGACCAGAAATGTACATATTTAGGTGCTAAACGGACATTTGCAGAGCATGGGGTGGCGTATCCTTGCCTGAAAACCAACAATACTTGCTGCGGCTTACAGTTCGTTAAAATCTGCCAACAGAAAGGGGCCGCCTCATGGTTGTTTCATACACATACAGTAAGCGAAACCAATGAGATCGGGTCGCCTTTCTGAGCCAACATCTTGAGGTACCAGGCGACTAGCTGGCCTTTACATCGAGAATTGTCCGCTGAACAGAAATCAAACAAAATTAAACGTGTGACAGATGTGAGAATGCGAAGCCACCTTGACGTCAAATCCTACTTAGATTGGGTTGTACAAAGCTAACTTGTTAGTCAGACATGCATACGAATAAATTGCAAGTAGGAAAGCTAAATGACAATCATTGAATAATTGAGGAAACGCGAAGGCACCAGACATAAGTGCAGAGCCGTGTAGCTGCTAAATTGAATCGTTCTCATCGGTGAATCAGAAAGGAATGGAAGGGTTGTATAAATAATTGAGGCGCGATGCGGCTGAGTGGCTTCTACATGGCTACGTAAGTAACACAGCTAACAATGGGGGCGGTTGGAATACTCGGTGTGATTGCGGCTATGGATTGGTTACATTTGCCCGTGACTACCTACTTTAGGTAGGGCGTAAGAGAGAAATGAATTGGATGCGGAAGGTGGTAATGGGGAGGAAGCGAGAGGGTGTGGTGTCGTTGAAATCGCTTGGGGAGAACTCTCCTCTCTCGTGGCTATTGCCGAGGTGAAACCGACCCTCCCGTCAGCCACACCTCGACCTCGACCTGACCTTGGTCTTGATACACTCACCATTCAACCATGGAGGCATTGAAGTCCCTCCCGCGCCTTGTACGGAGCCAATTCAAGGCCGCTCAAGATGCCGGACACTTGACATTCTATGCCACGAAAGTCTCTATCCTCCGGTGCAACGACCTTCCCGTATGTGTTCCGGCGCAAATAACCGCTCCCGTCACCCTCCAGAAGTTTACAATGTTAACATCAATTGCAGTTCCAACTTCGATTCTCTCCCACTCTCGCAAATAAGCCCAAATCGAAGAAGCCAGAAAATGGCGCGAAATCAAAACCCGTGGATCCTTTCGAAACTCCCCAAGAGGGTCTCTTCATCGCCAACTTAGAGCCTTCCCATTACCTTGTGCTCAACAAGTTCCCAGTCATTCCCGATCATTTTATACTTGCGACGACAGCTTTCAAGGAGCAGACGGATTTTTTGGAAGAAAAAGATATTGGAGCTGCATATAAGTGTCTGAAGGCTTATCGGGAAAGTGGCGAGGAGTTATTCGGCTTCTTCAATTCTGGAGATCACTCCGGGGCATCACAACCACATAGACACATACAATTCCTACCCGTTAACTCGATGCGCAACGGAATAAAAGATCTCGCAGAATGGAATGTACTTGCCGATAGTCTCCTACAGAAGAAAGGTAAAATTAGTAAATCCCCCTCACATTGATATTACTGATGAGATGAAAGATGTACCTTTCACATATTTTGCCTCGGAAATTCCACATGATGTATCTCCCAGTCAACTCCACAAATTATACATCAAGATGCACCAACAAGCTTGTCTTGCAAGTCAACAATACCAGAGTAGCGGAATCAGTCCAGCTTCCTCGATTTCCAAACCCCCAAAAAACAATGAATCCCCAATTAGCTACAATCTTGGTTTCACAGACCGTGTCATGCTTCTCTGTCCCCGGATTTCAGAAGGACCAAAAATAGAGAGCGTCGGTGGCAATTCAATCGGGCCAATCGCACTCAATGGAACGATTTTGGGCGGAACGTTGCTGGTCAAGAGTGAGGAAGAATGGGAAACTTTGCAGAACGACCCTTCGAAACTGCGGGATATATTAGGTGCCATTGGTATACCTTCCACTACCTCCCATGATGGGCGTTTATGAGCAAACGTTTTCCCAGCAGAAAATCTAAGATCGAAATTCAGTCAACAACAGTAAATGACAGTATTTGCGCTGATAGCCATCAAGCGCATCCCTCTACAATACAACCTCGCCAAAACGCCTAAGTTAAAATATATATTTTTTTCACATGGAGACTTTGTTAGGCGCCCCGTCAATCGATTCACGAAGCGCCCTTCGTTAAAAACTCTCACTACCCTTGAAGGTCGTCCCACCTCTTCCTACAAGTGGCATTGCCAAAGTGATAGCTCCCACCATGACCTGCAATATACTCGGCAACCAGCTTCCAAGGAATTTTGCACTCGCTGGGATGGACTCCGTGGGTCAGCTTGCGGACAGCTTTCTTCAATAGAGCAATCTACATTCATGTCAGCTTCATTGAATCTTTAGTCGTCCGCGCGGACAAGATGTCAATATACACACATCGTTGTCACTCCATTCTGGCTTTCTTACTCGATCTGCCTTGTGCTTTGTCAATGTGCGAAATCGACCTCGTAGTGTTGATTCTGCTTCAGTGAAGCCACCCTTGCGGCGGATCTCTTTGTATGACATCCCGGCCAATTTAGACTCGACGAGGAATTGATCTTTGGCATTTGGCTGGGGCATAGCTTGGGCTTGCATCACTGTTTGAGGAGGGCCCTTCCAATTCGGTACTGGTGTTGGGCCGTTTGGTTGAATTCTCTTCGGCGTTGAGTTTGTTGAGTTTTGTGAATATGACCCCTCCGCATGCTTGGATGATCTCTGGTTCGTTGACAATTTAACGCTTCCACCGGAATTTTGTTTCGCCCGGCTCGGTCTGCTCGGTCTTGCCTTTGGCGAAGCAGCTGCTTTTCTGCTTTTCGCATTAGAACCGTAATCATTGCTCGGTAAAATCGGTACATGTCGTCTGTTGGAGCTCGATCTTGAATCTGGAAGCTTTTGACGAGCTGGACGAATAGGTCTTGGCTTCTCGACAACCATCTTTTCTTCCGATGCCGCATAATCTGAATCTTCCTCAGCTCCGCTGGACGATTCCGTCTGAGATGGCGTGCTCTCTGCGATAGAGGCAGAATATGAAAACGACCCCTGGGGTGAAACGTTGGCAATATGCATTTGCTTGGGAGAGATGGTACTTGGGCTAGACGCTTGTGAAGTCCACTTGATGTCCGTACTTGTGTTTGCATTCCACAAGTTGCCCTGTTGTTGTTGCGGTTGTTGTTGAGAAGTGGACACTAAATTTGGCAAACCATCATGAGTTGGGCAGCCCGCCAAAGAGTTTTGATGAATATGTGTTTTGGGTACGCGAGGGGTTTGCGGCATCCATGTGGTATTCGCCATGTTATTGGTTGTGGTTGTTGACATGTCGAAGCTGCCCAGAGGTTGAGAAGGCAAAGTCATGCTTGCAGACGAATAATTTGGGTATGCGACATCGTAGCTTGATTGTTCCGTGTATGGTTGAGATGGCGCTGAAGAGGTTTGCGAGCTAAATGGTTTGATATCCATATCGTTGGAATTCATACCGTACGGATATCCTTCAAATCCTTGTTGACCGGATACAAAGTCTGAGAAACTACCTCTTCCAAGGTTATTTCCGCTCCATGGAACTCCAAGCATCGGGCCAGGTTGTTGAAATTGTTGGAATTGATTCATCATACCTGTCGAATCTTGGTTTGGCACCAGCGATCTTTTGTAAGTTTGGTCTTGTTGATTTGAAATTGTATATGAGCCGAGCCTTGATATAGGATTTACTGCAGGGCGGGACACAGAAGCAGAAGTTGGCTGGAAGTATCCATCATAAGCTGAATTATGCACCTTCATTTTGTTAGTTGTCTTTGGATATATCAAAAGTCCTTTGGTATTTGTGGAAAGAGGTGTCTTACTTGGAAAGTTTCGATGTTGCCAAATTGATCCCAATTGTTGTTCTGCGATGAAGCCACAGGCCCAAAGCCATCCCAAGCTTTCATATCGTTATTTGGGTTCGTCATCTCAACAAGCCTTTGATGCAGCAGATCCGTTCTATGGGGCGGAACAAAGGTTTCGAAGCCATTCAAGACAATTCGGGGCGGTGCGTTCATAAACATCATGGTAACTCCTCACCGCTCCCCTCTTCTTCGTATGTAGCTTTGCGAGAGCTCTGCACCAAGTGGTCCCCTTGATACGCATCAGAAGCAGGATTCCTGGGAATTTCGCTGTCTGTCAGTTCAGCGTATGCAATGCAGCATCGCTATCCAACTGCAGAAGCTGTGCAGGTGGTCGGGTTGTGGCGGTTGGCTCCAATTCAAATTCGGGCTTTCTAGACTTGCTTCGGTATTCGAAAGAATTATTTGACTGGCTGTTTATGCCCCACCTACCCTTTTACTTCGTTCTAAAGCGATGAAAACACAGACTGTCTCTGAGTTAGAAAGATGTCCTTAGCATCGAGCCGTGAGAATGAATTGGCCATATTGTCATGATACATTGGCTACATCGCCAGTGAAAGCAGCAGGTTGGGTGTATGTGCTTACGTATATTCAAGAGCAGCTTTTTTTTCTCAATGAGACACGTATTTATCTTTGTACCGTACAGTAGTAAGATACACTGACGATAATTCTCGTTGGCGACGCTTGCAGAATGTTTAGATCAATTACAAAGTGACAGGAAATTTCATGAGATTATAGAATGGAAAAGCATGTGCTGCCCTGAACACTTGTGTGATTGTGTGGGAGAAACTGAACCATAAAACCAGGCGAGTCCTGGTGATACCCTCGATGGCAATCTTAGACCTTGGTCTTCTAGAGGTTCCGAAGAAGGGAGCCTTCCCGCGAGGACGTGCCCCTTTCTCGGATTTGCTGTCAAGAGCGCTTCGAATTGCCTTATGAAATCCCTTGCAAGGAAAATGGGTTGACCAGTGGCGTCATGTCATTAGATTGCTACTATGGACACTATGTCTACTTATCGAGTACCAGGAAATGAAAATCCGAGAAATTAAATCATCTCTCATTCTTTGCCCCTACTCTCGATATATGGACTATCTCTCAATACATCTACAATTCCCCTATCTGACTAGTGTGGCATCAGGCTTCTGAATTTGTGGGCCTCGTCGAAGAGAGCGGCTATACCGCATGACCCGAACTGCACTGCACGTGCCCGCCATTGGGCTATGAATGCGAATGAACTCGTTCGCCTGTCTCGTATCGATGGGGAATAGTTGGATACTGGAAGGGTCTCATGTTTCTTCACCCTAGTTCTCTGTGGTGTGTGTTACTAGGGCACGAACCAGACGTTTCTGACCTCAGCAAACCCCGGATACCTGCAGCTTGACCCGAGCTTGGACGGCTTGACAACTGACTTTGCTTTGGGCAAACGACCAATTGGAGGCGATTCTGGCCCATTTCCTGCAGTTTTGACCGCTTTGATCGCTGTGTGGAAGATACTTTGAGAGAGGTAGGGGTATTTTCCGGTTACCTCCGAATCATGTGGTAGCGAATTATCTTTCAAGACTCTGTACTATCTCCCCACGTGCTATGAAGCACTGAGTTGAAGAAGCACGCGATGTTCAAATCTTGCCCCCAAACCTCACGGGATGACTCCCCCTGGTTACCCGTACCCTTGCCACCTCATTCGTTTCAACCAACCAAGACAATTGTCAAGTCAATCATACTAAATATTCTTCTGGGAACTATCTATGTACCACATACACACTCACACCTACCAACTAATACTTCCTCCGTACTCACTCTCGTCTGAAGTTCCTCCCAAATTCCCAATTTTGAGTACACAGGCCAGCTCGGCTGGCGACACCAGCACAAACAGTTACACAGGAACCAGGGCAGGGCGGTCGATTGATCCATGTCCACTGACCAGCTTTTCGGATTGTTGCACAGAGCATATGTAAGAACTTAGCGACCCGCATATGGGGTATACCCATGCTCTCTCGGCGTGAAATTCCAACGTCAGGTCTCACATTTCAAGCATATAAACCATACCTTTTTGCTTTTCCCTCCCGCAGAGTCCCCACAGGTAAGTCAGGTATGCCGAACCTTTACCCAATTTTTCCACCCTGACAAGAGGCTGATTGTTTGGGAAGGAAAATAACAGGCTCGTGGCCAGCAACTTGGGGGAGAGCAAGTTTGGTAACGGTTCTGGGCTCTGAAATGCGAAACTTGGTCTTTGATTATTGGTTTTGATGGATGAGGGATGGAAGTTACGGTGAGAGGGGATCGCAGGAATTTCCCATGTTGTAGGAGTAGGATATATTGGGCCGAAACATCCTTCCTTCACGTGGATGTTAGATATCATTCCGTGAGGACTCGAGAGCAAAGACCTTCATATGAACAGGTCCCATTTCGAACTCTGGAACGGAAGTTTCCCCGTCAAAATCTGCCGCCTCTTTCTTCATCTATCAGAAAACCAGTCACTTCCACGTTTCTTGGGTATGAGAGGGTTATGCAGAAGCTTAGGTCAGAAGCATGTCTCGGAGCTCATCCTGGGAGAGGTTTTGCACTTCATCCTGGTGTGTGGGGGTTGTGATCGTGCGGCTAGTGTCCGTGATCTTCATATCGGAAAATTTATTGTTGCTTCGAGATGGGGGTGCATATATGCGCCACCCGTAAACTAGGAACCCCCTGAGGAAAGTGCTAGGGTGGCAACGGGCTTCATGCCGGGAAATGCGGGCAAGTTGAGGTTGTTTGTGTGTGGGTGGTGAGAGGTTATTGGCGCGTGTTTCATGGGAGTGATGACAAGGGGTTGGCCAATGATTGTGTTACTCTTGGTGCTTTTTGGTCTTGGTATGGAGAGGGAAGCAGTTCTATGTAATGATCGTATGACATCGCCTAAATAATTTTGTGTAACGTGTATTCCTTATCACTTCTCGAAGGGTTTTCCGAAATTTGGTTTTGAAATCCAGTTGAATTTTTCACTTTTGCCTTGGTTGTGGTGATATTTTCTTGTATTCACTCTAGGTTCCTGATTTTAAATATTTCAAGTCTAGATGATAGGCAGA
This sequence comes from Hymenoscyphus fructigenus, assembly GCA_001414455.1. NCBI lineage: Eukaryota > Fungi > Ascomycota > Leotiomycetes > Helotiales > Helotiaceae > Hymenoscyphus > Hymenoscyphus fructigenus. Next base: position 717,289 of record LKUV01000002.1, on the reverse strand, counting down.
GTGGAACCTTTCTTGACTTCCAGGTTGGAAAGGGGAATCACGTGGAAATACTCGCTTCCATCAAAACAAGAAGACTACCATGCCAATAATGGGTCTTTGTCCATGTTCATAATATATGCAACTTGTTGTATTCGATATCTAGCGTGGTCCTCTAGGGAAACCTAGCATTGCACTGGGTTCAAGTTCTCTGTGCTCATCACGAAGAAATAGAGCTAGGAAGCAAGTAGCCATTCCTGCACACAAAAGTCCTCATCAACATTTCGGAAATACTTCGGACGATTGATTTTGACCAGGGTAAGATTTCTTCTGTGGACCATTCTTTGAAACCAAGAACAACACAGTCCTCAACAATATCTCCACCCTTGACCAAGAGCAAAACCCATTCCTCGGTGAACTTGTTACGCCTGGATGATCCCAAGGCAGCCAAAATTTTCTCATGAGATGGTCCTCTCGTCGTGATTAAGTCTTTGATGAAGAGTCTTAACTCGGAGCCATCAAGAGTGTTTTCGTAAGCAAATTCAGCGGTTTGGGCATTGAGAGACACGTAATATTCTGCAAAATGAGCAAGAATAGAGTCCATGGCAGTATTGATGAAGTCGGGACAAAGAAATTTATCGCCCCAAACTCACATTCCGACTAAGGGGGAAATTTCTGCATTGAAAGGTTCGTAAATTTGTTTTTCGGGGAAATCCCTATCCCATAAGAGATACCCTGTATACAACCAGCCAACGAAAGCTTTGGCAATATCAGGTGATTCTTCGGGGAGGATTATCTCGCCTGTATGTGCCTCTTTGAAGTCTCCGTAAAGACTTGCTTTAAAAAACTTCAAATGGTATCCAAGAAGGGTTTTGTGGCACGTAAGTTTAACTTTTTCTTTGCCTACTAGTAATGTAACGAGATCGGGAGAGAGGAGCATGCAGTACAAACGATTTGTCCTGAAGGTCTTGAAGGAAATTAAAATACTGTCAGTGTGTGTGTTATTGATGTATGCCATCGCATTACTCTGAGTGAGTTTTTTTTCACAAGCCATGTTGCTTTTCGGTGTTGGAGAGAGGTCACACTAAAGCTGTCATCGTGTTATCAGTGCTGATTAAAAAGCGAACTAGGTTGGTTACAGAGTGTTAGATTTGAAGTTGAAGAGGCGTTTGACTGATCTAAATACGTATTGTAGAGATCAAGTAAGCATTGGGCTATCGACCCTATCTGAATTAGTTGCTGGGTATGAAGAAGGCAGTAGTCGAGATTTGATGGACGTGAGGAGGCGCAGCAAAGATGAGGATGTTGCGAAGGAAGAGCTGTAATGGTGAAGTTGAAGACATAGAAAGTGTGAGGTTGACACAAACCCCGAGAAGAAAATAAGAAGAGATTTCTAGGGGCCAGATTCGTGTTGGAAAGAGTGTCGCGTTGAAAAAATAGTGTCAGGGAGTTGCGTTGTAAGTTGAGTTGCAATAAAAGTAGAAACCTTATTACCAAAATTGGGACATCACGTGAGATTTCTCACCAGTTCTTGTGGAGACAGACAGGCTATGAGGTTTCATATATATGACGAAAGATAACCGACGCTCTCGCCACGTTCTTTAATGCTAGAATATTATATACATTATATTTGGTCCAATATCAGGCTGTCGTCAATCGCTGTGTCCATTGTGTCCATTGTGTCCATTGTGTCCACTGTGTTGTATTTCTCATGGCTCAACCAAAAACAACAGCAATCATATCCCACTACTGCTTCACCTCAATGTATGCCTTCTCCTATCGATAGTTCTCTCCTTCTTAAAATCTGTTCCCACCAAACTCAACTATTCTGCCTATGAAGAGATTGAAGACCACGTCGTAATTGAGCCTGTAACTTATGTCTTGAGTGTCCGTCGTTAGCATTGCTGTTTTGGGGAGGCTACATTTGCTTTGTTGACTGGAACTGGAAGCAAGAAATCTCATACTACAACCAATATTTCCATATCCTGGCATTCCACATTTATTGAGCCAATGGTGATCATGCTAGAGTGGCGTATTGCGTTCGTAGAAGACCTCTTAAAGTCCACCCTACTGAGATTTTGTATGAAATTGTAGGAGAAAAGGCTAAACAGTTTCAACTGACTATCAAAAGTCTTTTTATTGGGCCCACTGGTGAACTATCTTTAATCATTGTGCTGGTTTTTAAAAGCCATTTCATTTTGGAACTTTGATAGCTTGTCGTACCTTAAACATTTACAGTAACTTCTGTCCATCAGACCTCAAGACCATCTGCCCTCCACTGCCTTCTTCACCACTATCCATTTCACAGCCCTTGTTTTCCTCTTCTCATAGAAACTGTTCGCAGGTAACCCTTGTTCTTAACCACTAACCACTTTGACCATATTGAAGAGAAGTTGATCCTTAATCCCACAATTCTCATCTAATACATTCATTGATTGACACTGTGTTTTGACCAAAACCGAAGGGGAAAAATGTCGGCCTCTAAGCAATGTTTCTACGTTCTTTGCCTTGTTGATCCCTTTGTTCTTGAACCACAAGTGAAGATGCTACAGGACCAGATTGCTCAGCGTGGGCTTTTGGGATGCTTTCTTGAGCTCCATTCTGGCAATACTTTTTGATCCAATTCTGCACAGAGGCTGCCTCGACGCGCTGTAAATATTTGTGTTGGTTCTTGATGTAGAATGTTTTCATTTCCCATGCCGCGTTTGTCGAAAATCCCTAAATCACATTTTCTTGGACTAGTTCTCCCCTTTTGGCTAAACTCCAAGGTTAGTCTTGTTCTAAGAAGATAACAGGCTCACCAAGAAAAACATGAAGTGTGTTCTACTTTTCTTGAAGCAACAAACATGGATTGGTAGCAGACAACTTACCCAAGAGTACTTTCCAGTCTCTCCGCCATTTCTCGCCGTTGAGAGATTCAGCAAGACCACCGCAAGGACCTTCAGTTCTAATGAGGTTTCTAATGAAAAGCCTTAGCTCTGAATTCTCTCTATAGTTCTCGTAAACGAACTCGACTAACGCAGGGTCAAGGTAGTAATAAGAATAGCGCTCCATACATCTTTTCAAGGCTCCATTTGCAAACTTAGGACACATGTATTTATCACCAAAAACCCAAAGACGTACCCCTCCAACAGTTCTCTCAGGGTTGTCTGAAGTTTTGTCGCTGTTGCAATGCAGCACTTCCAAGAAGCAAGAGTGAAAGACTTCATTTCCTTGTTTATTTCTCCAAAGATAAACTCCTAATTATATAAACCATCAATCCTATTCTGCTTTGCTGCCTGCAGAAATAATAACAGGCTTTCTTGTCGAGATATCACTGTACCTATCAACAGTCGCCATCCCAGATGAGTCTTCCTGTGTATACCCAGCCCACAAAAGTCTTAATATCTTACACTGTTTCCTCTAGTAGAGCGATCTCCATTGTCTCCGCTTCCTTGAAATTTCCATAGAGTGCGACTTGGAAAAATTGGGAATAGAAGGCGAGAAAGGCTTTGTGGCATGGGATTCGAATTTCATCAGCTCCAACGATCAAGTATGCAATTTCAAAGCAGGAGGTGATACTGTATTGGAATCCAACGATTAGTTCTCAACAAATCTTGCTTTCAATTGCGGAAAACCCACAGTTTAGATATCTCTAAGGTGTGGTGTCGAATGGCATAGGCTTCCGTCTATGCACACAGTCAAAGCAGTCGCACTCTTGCTCGCCATCCTCCGCAAGTCTACACCTATGCGATCCGCGCTTTTGGTATTCTCGCTGTCCTTGATTGGCCAATCTAGACGTCATGATGAATGTAACTTTGATGTAATCTTCACGGTTCAAACGGGATGAAAGCTTCGATGAATTAGATTGCAGGGAACAAGCCTAATAAGATTGAATTAACAAGCTTCGCTGCTTTGGTGGCTTTGCGAGGAATTTGGTGACTAGGAACCACTTACAATACCAAGAACAGGCTTAGAGAAACATGAAGAATGAGAGTGCTGATGGTTGTCAACGGTTATTGTTGTTGCCGTCAACGACCAACAAAGATGTAGGGGCATGGAGGGATGTGGGGTAGGTACTTGACTTTTCCAACAGCATCGGATAAACAGTATCGGATAAAAAATCAACTGGTTATCCCATTTGGTTAGGGCTTTTCTCTACTGGTCATAAGTTAAGCGAGGCTCTAGCCTCTTCAACAGCCTTGTCAGTAGAAGTTTTGAAGTAAAACCGATCAAGAGTAGTGAATTTGCGAAGTAATGCTACTCTATTGTTAGTTTGACCATTAAAATCAAATAAGAAGTTGCAGTACTTGATCAATAAATATCAAAGAAACTGCGGTTTCTAACAAAGAATACTCACAGGCTATCATTAAGCGGTAGAGCCTTGCGTGCTGCCTACCTTGCTGCGAATTCTGCTTTCTCCTTCAGAAGATGATGTTTTACTCAGCATTCTTCATGAAGACTCAAGTAGAGTGTACCCTTTTAGTTCACAGATTTGCTAATAAATAAACAAGAAGAGGAGGCCTGGAAAATGCCACTTGGACATAAACAACATCCCCGCACCTCAGTCTAAGACATTGTTTAAGTGATCGTGCATAAACGTCAAAGGCCACATATAGAGAAATATTCAAAACCACAGACTAACTACAAAAATAGGACATCTAATAACCACATGAAGTTAGACTATCATTCAAAATGTCATTCACGGCATTTAAGTAACCATCTTAGACTTGCTTGCTTTTGTGGGTATTTTGAGAGGCAGAAAGACTTAGAAATAGCTTTCAACAACGAACTACCTACAATCATTACGTTTTAGAAACTACGACTATTGCTAATTCCTCAACAATAGTAAAGAACATACGTATGTTTGGAAGTTCTCTTGTGCTCAGAGGAACACTGATGAAAAGAACTTTCACTTCTCCAAACTTGAGGATTAGATTGTTGATATCTTAACAAGAGCAGGATAGACATATTACACGAGTTGGCCACCTTTTTCAGAGTCTCTCCTTGAAAATTGGAAGTCCTTTTGTTTTATTTCTGGAAAGAAAGAAAGTCTCTCTAAATCCATTACCGAGCCATCCTTCAAAATTCATTCCTAGTTCTATTCCTCCATTTGTTCCTTCTTAATCTTAGTGAAGATCATATTCAAAATCATCCATCATCTTAATATTTATGACATTCCATTGCAAAAAATCCAACACCCCTAGATAGACGCTTAGAGGGTGCGTGCAATGCATAAAGAAGTACTGTAGACTAGCAAGGCAGGTCCTATAGGAAGAATCACCCAGAACTATCGGTAGGCATCCCCTAAAAGTGGTGTGTATTTGCAGTTGTATTCGTGTATAAAGAGGATTTCGAGGGCGATAAGAAAGAGAGAGACAAGTGTCGAGTTGTGGGTTATTGGTTCCATTGCTGAAATATGGCTCGAGGTTGTTGTAACAGATTGCAAAGAGACGAGCTCCAGATGGTGATAGACTTGGTTTCGAATGGTTTTTGAAGGGGTTCAGAAAAATGGGGATGTGTTTCTGAGGTATATTGTGATCTTGACTTCTAGGCAATAATAGATATGAGATTTCGGAAGAGTTCTTGGCAAATAACCTAGCCGGAATTATGATGTAATTAGTAGCGAAAAAGCGACTTTTTTAGCACGTACCTATATCGATTCAGGCCGCTCACTACTGGTGATAGCCCGCCCCGCTAGGTGCACCATCAAAGTGCCAAGATTCTTGGTCTCCTTCGAAACCGAAGCTCCGTATAAATGGAAGTATAGTGCTACGAGAGAAAAAACCAAAAGAGGTACCGAGAGAGAATGAAGAATGAGTGTGAGAGTCAGGGTTTAAGACGCTTTTGAGGTTTCATTACTTCTTCAATCTGTGATAGTTGATGTGCAGAGAAAGTGTTTTCTGGACAGCAAAAAAGTGAGGTTGAAATACTAAGAGAGAGAAGCAACTTTGCAACAAAAAATCAACTACACGAGACTACAAAATCGAATTAACAACCGCCTCATGCAGATCTCTATTCTCAGTACACAGCTTTTCGTTTTCTTTCGTGCAATCTCGGCTTGAGTTGACGAATGACTGCTTCTCGGTTTGGGGATTGCGAATTTGTGTTGAAACGTGGTGGTGCTCGATGTTAACTTGGACGTTGTCGGGGATTAGGGAGCAAAAACGGCAATGTCGCCAAATAAGAACATGCGCTCAAGACCAAATATCTGTCTCACTAGAGCCGCGAGTGAAAGGGGGTAAACGACACGAGATCACTCCCCGACCTAGAACTCGCCGTGTCGTCGATGCCCTGTTAGGGCTGTAAACATCGCATGTCTTTATCTCGATTCCAACAACGCGGGATGCCGAGTGTGAAATGCGAAACAAGGAAACAGGATTCACACCGTGGACTCAGGACGACGATATGCACCCAAAGTCTCCCTCAAAAGTCTTCACAAGCATCACCGAGCCCATCTCGATTACGAGCGATGCTACCGGATTCAATTGGCCGAGTTTGAGAGATCTTAATGGGACCGTGTACAAGAAGGCATCGAGGAGCTGCGAAATGGCCGTAAACTTCATGGGGAGATTAAAAACTCAGTTATAAGATCTCAATATAGAATAGATACTCAACAATTACAGTTAAGCTTCTATGTCTTCTACGCAGTTCTCAGGCGGTAAAAGTGAATGGGAAAGAAATAGGTGAAAAGTTACTGTTTTAGGTAGGTCACCATGGGTCAGCTAAATAAGGGAGAGGTTGAAAAAATGAAGCCATTTTGGCTTTCTTTTTCACGTCAGCTTTATCTCTTCTTTCACCTCGTATTTGTGTATGATTAATGAAGAATAACAAGAATTAATGGCTTTTAACATTTCTAAAGTGACTGGGCAAAGAAAGAGGCGGGGGTGCTAAACAAGAGACTGGGAAAAAAGGGAAAGTGGTTTAAAAGCGGGGTTTTAGAATAGCTTCGCTCATTATATAATAAGCTTAGAGGAATTAAGCATAGATATGCTACAGAAAACCAGAGGCACCTATTACGCAGAGAGCGTACCACCCTCCTGCTCAGACACTTAGATAGTAATAATCAGGTTTTCTACGCCTCAACCAAAGATATTAAACATGGTACCTCATATATTGGCAGTAAGGCTCCAGCAAGTAAGAGAACAACGAAAGCTTTCTGAATACATCAGCCTTGTCAAAGGCACCAGCAACCAGGAATTGTGTCAAAAAGACTCGTTCAAAAGGGAGCATCACCAACCAGAACCTCCGGACACCGTTCCGACCGTATTGCAACACTCGGCCATCGAGACCATCTAGTCCGTCCAGACAAACAACTCCCACCGAGAGACACGCCTAATAGGCGACCGGTATGCGCAAAAGGTGCAATCATCGTCAATTCCATGCATGATCCCAGTATACCATATGGAATTTAAGAGCAGAGACTAAATCCTTGAGCCAGGAGACGCAATGTTGGTCATGTATGCTCATATGATGAACAAAGACATGAAGGGGTTCATAGTCAAGAATATCACCAATTCGGCTCGGGCTTCCTGCCTATTTAGGAGAAGAGACGGCAATGATCATGCACCGATCAACGATACCATATGGTACCTCAACTAGGATCTTTTCTTTCCACGTGTCTTAAAACTTTTAGAATAATTTAATCAATTCAAGAGAACTCCGACTTTACCAAGCAAAGAATAATGAACCCAGAGTGAATAGTACTTCGTCGCCTTCCAACTTTTAATTGGATTTCTCCTATGTTTGACTCTTTTGCCCACCCATATCATGTATCTTCTTCTTATGTTTTTCGATTCAATAACAGCACCCATATTTCAAGATGGGTACGTCTCAGATCTTGAAGTTCCGGAAGAGTTTGCTGAGTTAAAACTTATATCAAACGTTTTTTTCTGATTCTTGAAGAAAATTTCAAAACCTGTATCGAAAGTTTTCTTTGAAGAGAACGTAAAACTTATACTAAAAATTTTCTCCCGATTGTTCAAGAGAGTACCGAAGTATCTCATATTAAACGTCAGAAACTATGTCGAACGCTTTCTTCCCATAGTTAAAGAGAACGTTAAAACTCATACTGAATGTTTTCTCCCGATGGTTAAAGAGAATGCTAAAGTATTACGGCATAGTATCTTGTATCGAACTTTAAGAGCCTATTTGGATTAGGTTATTTAAGAGATTATTTAAAATTAAATAATCCTACATAAAAAGTTATTTCTACCCGGTTTAGGTGCTACTTTAGCCTCGCTCTATACATGTGCAATAAAACCACATCTACAACCATGCCACTACCACCCGCTCTCAACACTGTACGCCAGGAAGAAGAGGGCTATTGCACCCAAGAAGCTCCTTCACATAGTGAGGTCCCTTGAGGCGTATCATACCAAGCAATTGAGGCGACTTTCGGAGGCTTTGCGAGGCAAGGAGAGTAAGTAAAAGTAGTAAAAGGCGATAGCGATCCTCCTCCTCCTCCTCGCATATACCGAGTACTTCGTATGAATCTCTCAACCCTCTACGATTTACGGGATTGGATCCACGATAATACAAGTGTACAAGACTCTCAAACTCAGCAAGTGTACCTTAAAGAGAAGATAATTATCTTCTTGTGCACGGTCAACAATAAGAGCTCAAACCGCATAGTTCAGGAGACTTTTGGTCATTTCAGGAGAGACAATAAATAGAGTGCTTTACGAGATATTGGATGCGATTGTTTAGCTCCACGCCGAAGTTGTTCAACTACCTACACACGATACCCCTCTCGGAAGCCGGATTGCGGACGATCTAAAGTACTTTCCATACTTCAAGAATTGCCTAGGTGCTCTTGATGGAACGCATATAAAGATGCATGTGCCCGAGGATGATAAGTCAAGATATCGGAACCGCAAGAAGGAAATCTCTCAAAACCTGCTTGCAGTATGTAACTTTGATATGGAGTTCCTATACGTATTAGGAGGGTGGGAGGGATCGTCTCACGATGCTGCTGTACTTCGCAACGCAAAGTATATGCATGGATTTACTACTCCAAAAGGGAAGTACTGGCTTAGAGACGCAGGATACGCCAATACTGATACTATACTATCGCCATACCGATCTACGCGCTATCATCTCAAGGGGCAAGCCCACGCAAAGTTAAGGCCTAAAAACGCAAAGGAGTTATTTAACCTACAGCATGCAGCTTTACGTAACGTGGTAGAACGTATATTTAGGGTTGTGCAGAGGAAATACCATACACTTTTTGGCTCAGAGTTTCCAGTAGAAACCCAAGTTCTACTTTTTATTGCTCTTACTGCTCTCCACAATTTAGTACGCTCAAGAGAGGGTGGAAAGGTATAACTAATAAAAAAGGGGGTGAATTAAAGTCTACAGGGGTGTGTCGGCGAACGGATTAATATTAATCCTTTAAAAGAATCTCCTCAATAAATCGTTAAATAATCTCTAAATACTCCCTTAAATAATCCCCTTAAAGAAGCTAATCCAAACAGGCTCTGAAATCTCTATTGAATGTTTTCTTCCGGTTCCGAACGAGAATGTCAAAGTAACACTGAACGTGAGAATCCCTATCGAATGTTTTCCTCCGTTTGCTGAGGATAATGTTACAGTATCTTGTATTGAACATTGAGACTTATTTTGGATGCTTCCTTTCGAATCCTGACAAGAATGTCAAAGTATCTTGTATCGAACGTTGGGACTTATTTTGGATGTTTTCTTCCGATTGCTGAGGATAAAGTCAAAGTATCTTGTATCGCACGTTAGAGTTTATATCGAATGCTTTGTATCGAATGCCTTATACCAAACGCCTTCTTCCGATTGTTGAGGAGAATGTCAAAGTAGCTTACATCGAACGTTGGATCTTATATCAAATGCCTTCTTTCGATTATTGAAGAGGCTGTTACTAATTTTTTATCTCAAGTTTCTACTTTATTCTTGATTTTCTGCTTTCTTTATAATAATATTCTTCTCTAAATTACTTGACTAGAATATAAACTAAAGGAGCGTTAAATTCAAAACTGCTTTTTTATCTTAAGTTTCTACTTTATTCTTTATTTTCTAATTTCTTTAGAAAATAATCTTTTCTTGAAGAACTTTACTTAGATATAAACTAGTAAAGTATTAGCTTTAAAACAAACAAGTAGAGTAAAATTCAATATCAATCTTAATTTACTATTTTCTTTATAATAACATCTTTCTCTGAAGAACTTTACTTGAATATAAAGAGATAGAGTATTATACTTAAGAGAGATAAGTAGTCTAACTTCTCGTTTGGTGCTCTATTTCCTTCTCTCAATAGAAAAAGAACTCTTTTTAAATAGCTTTACAGGAATAATAGACTTGTAAGTCTTCTAAATTCACTACATCTCGTCGCTCTTCAGAAATCACTGTATCAAATTGCGCTTACAGTTCTGACTGGACAACAAATTTACTTCTCAATTCGGTCCTTATATACCCAGCTTCTTATCTTCCTTATCTCTTTGAGAACTTAACAACAACAACAGCTCCTCATACTATGTCAAAATACCCTCATCAAAATGGCTACCGATTTCCAAAAACATATTTTGGAGGTCGCTCAGCTGTAAGTATTCAATTCTCGCCTCAATACCAATTATTTTGCCTTGAAAAAGTGCTAATATTTGGCATAGTACAAGCGTATCGTCAGAAATGACCACCCTGATCGTCGGCCCCGATAAAGTCCAAATTACCTGCCACAAAGTCCTCCTCGCCTATTTCTCCGAATATTTCAACGCAGCACTCTACGGCGCCTTCAACGAAGCCAGCACAAACGAAGTAGTCTTGGAGGAGGATGAGGATGACCCCGAGCTTGTCACCCCTCGTCAAGGTCTTTGTCAACTGGGTGTACACGGGAAAGATCAATCACCAGAACAAAGATATCACTGCTGGAAAGTACGAGGAATGTGAGAAAGACTGGTCTCTCCGATCCCCTGCATTGGAACTCTGGGTTCTCGGAGACCGTTTCCTCGTCCACAAATTCGCCAATTCGGTTATGAACTCCTTCTTGACCTTCCTCGAGAATGCCCCTGGTTCGCAAGCCAATACAAGAATGCCGGCCAGCACAGTTGAATACGTCTACGAGAAGACCACAGATGGATCCAAGTCGCGTCTCCTGATCAAGCACATGATTCGAGAGAAAGAACCTTTTAGAATTGCCGGATACGACTCCGGTACCACATAATGAGCTGAATGGGTTGAGCTCTATGCTTAAGGAGGAAAACACCTTGGAGACATCGTGAGAGATCATATTGGCCATGGCTTTGACAACAACGGACCTGCGGATAGGAGATCATATCATGCTAGCAATCGGGGAAATTATTTGTTCAAGATTGAGGATACTTCGCTTGCGGAATGGGTAAAGGCACACTTGGGAATCTCTATCTAGGCAGGGGAAGAGGGATGACAATTAGGCTTATGCAGAAGCAGTGGCCGAGTCTTCTACTACCCAGAGTGTTACTAAAATCTTTTGTTGGATAGTGGCATAACACATCAGATAGCAAGAAGCACCACACAGCAGAATGAAGTTTTGATGATTGATAGAATAAAGAAGACACGATCATAATTCAAGGCCTTGCTCTAACTTTCAATTCGATTTCGCTACTAACAACTCAATCCCATTTCCGTTCATTTCGCCACCAGTATTTTGTTTCCATTTTTGTCATCAAAAAAGCAAGTCAAAAGGTCCCACCCATACCATGCAAACCCAGCCAGATAAATTCATTTGCCACAAATTTAATCACTTGCTTGATCCCTTTTATTCCCAAAGTAGAACGCATTTTTGAAAATAAAAATTCGGCACAACTTTCGAAATCCGTATGAGATTTGTGTATCATGTGTCTTGGACTATGATCCCAAGCTGGGGAAAGCGCTGGTGTCCTCAGTGTTGATGGGTGTAGATCCAGAGCCACCTCGTGGGCCACCTCGGGGACCTCTGAAGCTACCGTCACCACGTCCACGTCCACCGCGATCGCCACGGCCTCGGAATCCCTCGCCACGACCTCCTCGGGATGGTCCATCGCCACGGCCACGGCCACCACGGAATCCTCCGCGTCCACCACTGCGCTCTGGGGCTTCGACGAAGCGTTGATCGATGTCAATAACTTGCTTCTGCTTGCGCTCGCGTTCACGCTTAGCCTTTCCAGCGGATGCAGCAACGAAGTCCTCTTCCTCTTCCTTGGAGAGCTCTTTGGCAGCTTGCCACTTCTTGTTTTGCTTGCTGCCTTCATTTGGCTTACGGGCCTCTGGGACACCGGAACCAAGAGCAAGCTTCTTCTCAGCGAGCTCGGCAAGGTACTCCTCGTAGGACTTGCTGTTGTCTTCTGGCTCAGGCTCAGCAACTTCGGCGGCTCCTTCAGCGGCGTCGTCCTTTTGGTCGGCCTTGGCGAGAGCTTCACCAGCTTCCTCATCCTTCAATTCAGCTTCGCCCTCGGTGGCACCCCATCCGTGAGCGGCTTGCTTCTCAGATTCGCTATTGAGAATTAGAAATTGCTTGGTGATGTGTATTGAAAGATGCTTACCCTCCAACAGTTCGGCTGTGTCTGTCAAAGTTGCGAGGTCCACCACGGCCTCGTCCTCCATAGGTGTTTGGGGCACGATCACCTCTTGCGGGTCGGTCTCCTTGGGAATCATCGCCAGTTGGCTTGCTTCGGTTGTTTGCGCTACCGGCGTTGCGATCACGGAAAGCTGTTGAAAGAGGTGTTAGCAAGATGTCCAATTGAATCGTCGTCGTCGAGAGAATCCCGCAACTTTTTAGATGACTGTAAAAAGAATATTGAACTAACCTCCTTCGTTACCGGCGATTCCACCTCGGCGAGGGCCACGGTTCTCGAATCCAGCGGTCTTGGAAGCTGGTGCCTCTCCGCCAGCATTGCGCTTGGTGGTACGGGCAGGAGTCTTGTCAATGACCTTTACAGGTGGCTCCGGTTCCTTGTCAGAGTCTTCATCGTGATTGTTGCCTAGTTGTCAATTATAGTCAGTCGCAAGGTCGCGGAGGAAAATTTGATTGGAGGTAATTTCGTCATACCGAGAAGCTCGTACGCGTTCTAGATGGCACAAAGTTAGCTATGGTACAATGGAGAATTGATCGAGGCGAAGGCGCATCCTAAGATGACGAGGTTCCGCAACCTACGAAGGGCGTCGGGGCGTTGAGGTTCTGGACTGGACAGGAGACTTACTTTCGAGACGACCGACATCTTGTCCACACCAGCTCAAGCGCCTCCTAAGAAGGCCTTGCTATCGAGAGAACAATTCGAAGGGGTAGGGTTGGATGATCGAGACGGACAGGTTCCCGATGTCGAGGAATCTGTCTCTCGAGAGGATTGGTTGATGGATATGTAGGGGGAAGGTTGATGCTTCTCAGAGGAGGTTGAGACCGCCGACTATATTTTCTAAGACTAGCGGCCCACACAGAATTCCATTTTAAAAAATCCGACCACGCGGGTCACGTGGGATCCATTTTTCGCATCTACAACCTTCTATCAAGACACTTCAACAACGAGTCCCAAGTTTCCGTTTATCTTGAGATTTCTTGGTGGGAAATTACGAAATATACATCAGACTATTAGCAAAGCAATTCATGGAGGTAGTGGTTTGCTTTGCCATTCATTTAATGCTGGTCAAGTACTGGTAATCATCATCATTGAAGCTTATTACCAGCGGGAAGTAGCTTGCTTCTGGAAAGGATAAAACACTTGAAATAATTACATTTTATTTATCTCCAGTCACAGTTTAATGTTAAGCATCCTAATTAAAAAATTCCAAGTGTTGGATTGCTTTCATAAACTACATCCTGTCGCGTTTCTAAGGCAAGGGAACATAAAGGGGGTGTCGGACATACACCGGACCTTCAAGGGTTGTTCGCCAAAATTTCGCAATGTTTCCATTTACGCGCCCAGAAATCGGCGAAAAAGGGGGGGCACAATATATGTGCAGCAGCAATTCACTTACAGAGTTCGGGTAATTCAGGAATGGTGTTATCGCATACTAATACTTCACTTGCAGTTCTAATTTGAGGCTGTTTCAAAATCTTAAAACAGCCTCAAGTTTGAACCCAGTTGAATGCAGGTGTGGGAATAACAGTCCTTGTGGTGACAAGCAGTAAAGAAAGAGGAGCAAAATTGTCAGCAACAGATATTGCCTGCCGCTGTTTTCAACTCTTTCATACACACACAACATTGCAAAAGGCCTTCCAGGATAGTTGAATCATCTTCTGTTATTTCGTTGTATTTTCTTCGAGAAGAGTATGTATGGGTAAATCGTGTAGTGCCTTGTCGTCCATCCCCCAGGCCCAATAATGGCACAATATCGTAATTCTTTTTACAATATTCTATTGGAACATAAAGCGTATATAGCAACCCTTTCGATACGAAGGTGTATTAAAAATACATGCTTTCGAGCTTAAATACAATCCCATTTTATGTCCTCCTATTGTGCACCCATTCAGAGGTTAGTGTTGTAATCTGATATTGAGGAGATAAGTATACACACCATTTACTCCAACCAAAATGCAAGATCCCATAATAACTCCCCATTCCGTAAACCATATGCCATGCGATATTTTGGGTATCTGTTTTGCTTTTTATCTCATCGAACTCGTATCAAAAGAAAAAGAAGATGGAAATTGCATCGAAGCCGAGAGTCCGAAGGGGTCCAAGTCGAGCATCGGATCGTAGGGGTCGAGCATCTGCGTCATCGAGCCAAAGTTTTGAGCGCCAGCGCCCATGTTGATGGGCTGTCCGGGAATCCCAGGTTGCTGCTGGGGATTCTGTGGATTGAGGATTTGCTGTTGGCTGAGGTGTTGTTGTTGTTGAGGAATCGGTTCGGGGTAGGGGCCGGGGCCAGATTCAGCGGGTTCGGGGTCTTCGACCATGTCGGCTTGCGATTCGTACTCCTGTTCTGTACTCACGGAATCAATCTAGGACGAACATAGCTCTATAAAAGGAAAATGACAATAGGGGGCGGGACAGCTTGCCGAGTTGCTCATAATGATTCTGAAAGTTCGGGGACGCAAAATACGCAGCAGCTGCGGGAGTGCCTCCCGTACTCGTCCCGCTGCTTCCTGGTCCCTTTGGTGCCAGAGGGGCACCAACTCCTTGGTTTCCTAATAATCCGCCGTGTCCTGGTAGTCCCTGGTTCCCTTGGTTAATTGGTTGCTTAGCCGCTTGTGCAGCTTGAAGCCTTTGTTGTTGTTGCTGTTGGTGCTGCTGTTGTTGCTGGTGGAATTGCATTTGAGAATCTGAGCCAGGCGGTGTCATAACTCCGGGATTGTGAAATCCTGGGGAAATGGCAGTTGGTGATGAGGCGTGCGAAGATGGGGTTGGTCTTGACTGTGGAGACTGAAGCGGAGCCCCCGGTTCGAGTTTTGGAGCAATGCTAGATTGTGAACGCCTTGCTTGGTGATGTCTGTTCATAATAGCTCGTTGAACTGTTGGTGCTTGTGCCATGTTTTGTGGCATATGTGTTGGTCCCAGATGAGGACTTCCCGTCTTTGCTCGCAACTCAGCCTGGACATCGATTCCTAGCAGCGTGTTAGTAAAAGTCCACGAAGACACCCTTTAAGAGTTGGTTTCGTTACCCTTTTCCAGTAATATTCGCTCTAGCAATGAGTTTTTGTATCTCAGCATCAGACATTCATCAGCAGCACTGCGGTGAGCTGTCTGGAGGTTATGAAGATTGGTTTCATGGACCCGAATTGTCTCCTCTAGCTGCTTGATGTACTCTGTCCGACGCTCCCTAAAAGCCGCCTGGGCCTGACGGTTGCGTTGCTTACGCTCCTCGGAAGTAGCATAAATCTGTTACACGCATCAGCACACAAGAACATCATTTGGCGGGGCAATGCATCAGTATCATACAGGTTTACGGCCGCCTTTCCTCTTTTGTTGCCCAACATTTTCCTGAGGAGCTCCTGTCTCAGCCTCTGGTGTGGGAGAGTTGAGCTCCATCGAGTCCTCTGAGCCTTCCCTCGCTTCCCTCGCGGATTCTTTCTTGTCAATAGACATATTGTCGGCCATAGCTTGAACTTTGAAAGTAGGAGTTCTCTTCTTGTTAAACAAAGTGGCCCCACTAACAACCCCAACATCAGAATGCAAGTAATGATACCGGAAGACGCTATGAACCTATTTCCGGTCTCGATGACTTGCAGAAGCACGAATAAGAGGTCGTTCGGACGGTGGCTTCAACGCAGTTGTGGCGAATACATCCGTTATCAGATCAAATGGAGCTTTTCCGGCTGTTTCTGCTGCAGACCCGGGGAACTGGAACCTGGGACCTGACGTAGGTACTGTACTGGGGATGATAACGGGTAGGGTCGAGGCTGATGGTATAAAGATAGGGCAAGTGAGTATAAGGTAGGTGGATGAAACTGATATGGTAATGGAATCAAGAAGGAATTGGTCATGGAAACTGAGCGTAGGTGTGACCTACTATTTGAATTCTGCCAGTCTCTGCAGCGAGAGCGGAAGGGGCCCGTGGCAGAGAGTGGCCTTCGTTCTGTGGACCCGGGTTCAAGCTGGAGGAACGTCGGATTTTGATCAAACTACACTTGGCCGCAAAGGGCAAGAAAAGAGGCCTCATGAGGAGGTTTTTGATCAGGGGGGTTCTCTCGAGGAGAGGGGCACTTCCAGAGGCTGGCAGGCTGCTGGCCTCGGTGGGCGACGCTCATTGGTCTCTCCACAAAATGCCTTCGGCTGCGCGGGCTTCGAATGCTTCCACAGCTCTTCCACGACCCATGGGCAGACCACGCTAGGTTGCGAAGGGCAAGGTCGCCGAGGACGGTGCGAGGGGGGTCCTGGGTGTCGAATGGGGATCTCAAGGAAGAGTTTTTCATGGCTGCATGTCACCCAAAACTTTGTACTAGTGCCACAGACACGATTCGCTGCGTTGCTGGCTCACTAGCTGGCAGGCAGGTTGGTGCGGGTCGAAACTTGACTGGGTTCGTAGGCGAACGCGAAGCGAGAAAATGGCCGGCGGCGGGAAACACTAGGATGGGATCATGGATTGATGGCAGAGTGGCAGTTGTTGTTGAGGTGGTGGGCAAACCATCATGGGTTCCATCCTGTGCAAGCAATCTCGATGGCAGATGAAATCTACGAAGCCGCAGGGGAAAAGAGGGGAAGAGTTGAGGCTTGGGAGGTAGGAAAGGCGTGGCAGAAAGCACGAGGCTTGCGACCGTGAGGCTGCTCGTCCGCGGAGAAGGGAGAAAAGAAACTGACAAGACCATGCAGAGATGGAAAGAACGGCAATGCGCTCGTTGCAAGCGAGTCCCTAGGTGCCTCTGGGCTGGGAAAAGCGTGCGCCGATGCTCTTGTCATTGGATACCATCAAGGTAACTTGCTTCTTCTTTGCAACCTCATCTCCTCATTTCCTGTCTCCCAAAACCCAAGCCTGCAAGCCATGTCGTCAAGACGTTCGAAAATCGTTGACCTGGTTCGAGCAACTTGCATATGCAACGCCGCTAGACAGCACTTGCAGCCACGGCCATTTCCGACGCGGAGAACAAAGTCACCTGCCGTCCTGGCAATTTATACATAAGGCGGGCAACCTCAAGGCTGGGGGAGTGGTGTTCAACAGGGTGCGATTCGACTCGCAGAATATCCAAAAAAGCCACAGGCGGGAAGAGGGACATGGAGGGGATAAAAAGTCTGCATCCGGCAAGATGGCGTTTTCAAGGGACCTTGACAGATCTCACCCAGCGGAAATCTTCGAATCACTAATTTAGATAACTGCCAACCCAGCGTGGGGAGAGCTGATCATTATCTATTACAGGCCGACCACAGGGCTACCGAACCACTGGATCCTGGAATCAACAATCGAAGATCTACTCTCCAATTCGGATGTACCCTGCGATTTTGCAGCCTCACTTGTGTGCTGATTAGAAGATGCAGGAATCGGGATGACCGCTCAGTCAACCACCATTATTATCGATAAGAACACAACCAAACGTCATTATAGCTGATATATAGAACAGACAACAGGGAAAAGGGTTTCGCCTCTCAAACTGATAGGCACGTAACTTGCTGAGTATTGAAACAAACTAGGTATACTGAGTAGAACGAGAAGACTGAAAGGAAATCACATGATTTGACACCCAACTTAAATCAGCGCGTGTGTTTTTCTCCGGCCCTTTAGGAGGTCTATCCTATCAAAAAACACGAGCCAGTTCTCGTATCATATATCGCAAGGCTCAATCGTCATGAAGTCGTGTGATATTCGGAAGCCCCATACTGCTAAATTCCAGCCACAGTTCTGTCTTTTCAGAATGATTTTGCGACGTCTGTGAATGTTTAAAAAAGTTTGAGGTTGTTGCGACTGCCTTCATTGCCTTGATAACGAGGTATCTTTAGTAAGCACTCAGGTGACCTGCCTCCTCCTTGGCAACTTTTCTGTGCTTTCAACAAGCTCTGTCAACACCACGACTGGAATTCTTTTTCATCTTGGGCAATGCTTGGTGCTAGGATATTATGAGAAAGGGGCAATCTTGCTGTTTACTTTGTTTCTTCTTAAACGGCTGCAGTTGGGTACTACTTCATGAGGAAATCCCACTATCCCACCCTCTTATTGAAAGTGGCAGTAAATAGCTCGTTGCGCTAATTCCCTACCAGCTACGTTAGGACAACTGAATTTGATTGTTCCAAAACACCTGACTAA
Organism: Hymenoscyphus fructigenus; assembly: GCA_001414455.1. Classification (NCBI taxonomy): domain Eukaryota; kingdom Fungi; phylum Ascomycota; class Leotiomycetes; order Helotiales; family Helotiaceae; genus Hymenoscyphus; species Hymenoscyphus fructigenus. The sequence goes on along the minus strand of LKUV01000002.1, from coordinate 698,689 downwards.
ACAATATAAAAAATTTCTAAGTGTTTAGGGAGATTACCCTAAAAATTTACAAACCGCTGTAGACAAGAGTAACCTATAGGCAAAGCTAGAACAACCCGCGACGAGTACAACTCGATGTAAACTAAGTAAAAAAACTACACATTTGATTTTCCTAGTTAAATAGCACACTCTCCGTCTACTTATATTTTTCTTACGTTTTCACGATTTTTACGCGCTGAGAAATTCTAGGTTGAGGCTTTCCCAAAAGGTCAACAGTACTGCTCTATCGTCGGATTTTCGTGCCTCCCGAGCCTCTTAAAGGAAAACTGTTCCGATTCCGTCGCCGTATAGACTTGGTCGCAATTAATAGACCCTTCGTAAATTTGATACAGCGCTTAAAAATTTATAGAATTGTCAATTAATTAATCTATTCCTATTTTTGTGAGTTTCGTCTAGCATAGCGTGGCAGAGAGTGAAGTGAGTATGGGCGACTTCTCCAGATTTTGAAATAAAACTATAAATAGATGTAACTTTATTTTCTCATAAATTAGCCATTATAGATCCCTCTTAGATTTTTCTGGTATTTCTCTGAGCTTCTTTCGATATAGTATTTCTACCGGTCGCAGACGTTGTTTTTTCCCTTCCCGTGAGCAGTAATAACCTACCAAATATACTCCTCAAAGGAATAGAACGGCTTGCCGATAGATAGTTATTTTCATCTATTTGAGCGTGCTATTTTGAGTTGATGCGTGTTCTTCGTGCGCTATAACGCTGGGTTTTAACTGGAGGACAAGCCCACGATGTATTCAGCTCTTCCCGATCGTCATACCCAACCACCTGGGTTGTGGTTTTTATTCATGAGGTTTCTGAGTTGCCGCACCTTTGTCTCTCTATCCGTCTCTCTATCCGTCTCTCTGAATAATAAATATCGACTATCATTCGTCCCAACATTATCGGAATACTTTCTCCGCATCTCATGGACATTCCCTTTTCAGCGGTACAAGCGTCTCGCAAACCCCATGTTACACGACCCTTCCAAGACCCGTTTGCACGACCTAGCCTCTCGTAGACCCCAATCCGCATATCGAAGCGTTGTTAAAACCAATAAGAAGGCCACATGCACGAAAGTCGATGGCTCGTTATCATCTCGCAGCCCATCACAGGTCTCGTGAAGCATTACAGCAACCCTTTAATGCCGTCATATGCGTCCGCCAAGGCCCAAATGCACCAATGAATCCAATGCCTTCCTCGCCCACCCCATTCTCTAAATGCCATCTTTCATTATATGGCGCAACCCTCAAGTCTTTTAACCAGTAACCGCAGTTTGAGATTCGCTACAGATCAGATTTCGCATCGATAAGAAATTGAACTTGTCCAGGTTGTGGGAGAGATTTGGCTGGGAATTGCTCTTCACCGCTTGTCATCTGTACTGGATGCGGCAGGTCTGCAGTGTGACAAGCCACTTTTATATGCAAGGTAGACGCTTTTTGGCCCTTTGAGCCCCTCCTCCCCAAACTGAGCCCGGCCTACCCTACCACCCGACTTAAATCCATTCAATTGCATCCTTTCCTCATAAATCCACCAAACCTCGTCCTCCTCGACACATCGAGAAGACATATTTTTATTTCTTGGGGACACACATCGGAGGGTCACAATGACACGAGTTATCATCTATTCCACCGCGCTCGTCGCCTTTCTTGCTGGTACGTCACGGATAATATCTCAACCAAACAATCGCCCCTCCCCAAGCACCAATCTACCACAACTTCAATCCCCAAGATGCTAACTATACCACAGCAACAGCAATGACAATCGCCTCAATCTTCATCCCCGACTGGATAACCTACACCACCACCTCCCCCTCCGACCCCTCCCACACCTTCACCAAAGTAATCGGCCTCCATCGCTCCTGCGAAAGCGAACACGGCTGCGCCCACTTCCCCACACTCGAAGACTGCTCCGGTACAGACCGATACTTCTGCTCCATGTGGCGCTCCGTCGGCTTCCTCATGTCTTTCGCTGCTGTGCTGGAACTAGCTACGATTGTAGCTTATATGGTTGTGATTAATGGCTCGAAACAGAAGAGGGAGACGGGGTGGAAGGTTCTTGCTTTCTTGCTGGTGCTTGTGGGGGTTGTGCAGTGTGCTAGTATGGCTATTGTGGTATGTGATACTGCTTTTCTTTCGTTTTCGCGGGGTAGATAAATGGCGTGACGGTTTGCTGATGCCGTACTTTTTTAATAGGCATACCTTTTTGATAACGATGATCGGTTTTTTGTTGGGTGGCAGTTGGATAAGAGTTGGATTCTTTGCATGGTTAGTTGGAGTATTGCTATCTTATCTGCGGGATTTATTTCGTTGTCTGCGTTCGTCTTTCCTGAGGAAGGCGGTTATGAACTTATTCCTAGTGAGAGTGGACGATATCGATGAGCTTTCTGGGAGGAGCTGAGTTGTCGATAGATAGGAGGGGGATTTTTTTGCATTTATTGGCGTTTTGGGGAGGGCAGGTTGATGGAAGGGACAGTACACATCTGGGATTTCTTGTTTTTGAGGGGATTTTAAAATGATTTTCTTTGGGGGTGGATGGAGGGATGTTGAATCGTCTTTCCATTTATCGCGCGTGGCTGTCTTGTTCTCTGCGGGGGTGGATGGATGGATTGTCTTTTGTTTATTGCAAGTGGTTATTTGCTTTCGGATGGCATCTTCCTTTTTCGCATTGCGGATTCATACCCCTGGGATACGGTTTTGCTTTGCTTTGGTCGGGTTGGGCTCGTCTTCTCTACCCTGTTGGTATGATCTGGTTTTCCGCCTTGCTTCCATTTGATCTACTCAAGTATTTTGATTCTGGCTTGGGTCTGAATTTCTGGAGCATAGCGATCGACTTGATGCAGTTTTGCTTTTCTTGCATATAGTAATCTTAATATCCAATATACGAAGACTCTAGTTTTACGAGGTTGAAGGGTTGTAATATCGTGATAAGTTGTGTTATTTATATTCATTTTCATGAGAGGTTCAGTTGCGGAAAAGGAAGTAGCGGGTAAGCTACCAGACATCCAGTGAGCTAACATCATTTTGGCCCCCAAATATACTACCGGGTAAGCTACTCGATAACTAGTAAGCCCATAATTATTTGGGGGCCAAATATCAAGTTGCGGATAAGCTACCAAATGTCAAGTAAACCAACATCATTTTTGGCCCCCAAATATTCTGTCGAGTAAGCTGGTAGATGACGAGTAAACGAAACATCATTTGGGGGCTGAAAATGGAGTTACGAGTAGGCTTGTTTTTTTTGTTTTTTTGGGGGGGGGGGAGAGGAGGATAACCTCACTATTATATCAAGCCTCTGATACCCCACCTCTTGACAAAAGCCCATCACCACTTTTTGAGATGTATCAATCTTACTTTAATAGAAAAAGACTTAGCTGTATCAAAAGGGGAATAAAGGGTTACTTGAGTGGCGAAGTTTTTCTTTGGAGGTTGTAGAGTGTTGGGTGATTGGGAATTAGGAAAGGGGGTAAGAGATTTTTGTATGGAGAGGGTTGTAAGACTAGAGTGGTTAGCGGCTTTTTATTTTACGCTGGTTGGGCTGGAAGGTTTGAGATAAAAGAGGGAGGAGAGCGGTTGGTGTACAGGTTAACATAAGTCGTCATCCGGCATGTCCGTCGTTCGCATGGCTGTGGTTTTGAGCTGGAGGAGATATGAATTTGGATACTGTAGGAAAGTTATGAAGGGGGAGATTTCTTGGTCGAATCTTTTCTGGGCTAGTGAAAGATCTGGTACTTGAAACTTTAGACTTGGATCCGAAGATGGGATTTTGAAGAATTCGACGGTAGTTCTGGTTTCGATAGTAAACGGCTGTACTAATTGGAGTAGTAGTTTGTTATATTCAGGGCTCAGAATGTGAGTACGGGAAGTTTTGGGCTTAACTGGTTGACTCAATTAGGACAACAGCGACAGCCATTTCAGACCATCATTTATCCACTGCGTGCTTTCTGACACAATAGAATGCTACCTTTCCACTGACTATGGAAGTCACCGCACTGGTTTGCGGAACAGTATTATAAAAACTCCGAGTTTGTAAATCAATGATGGGTATCTGCTACGCACTGATCAAAATTCAACTTGGAGGCTAGGAAGTGGCATCTAGTTTTGAGGCTAGCGTGGGCCTGGAAGGCTTGAAAGTGGCAAGTAATAAAACCCCTAGACTTGATTAATGAGAAATGACTGTTCTTTCCCCTGAATTCTGGTACATCGCGATCAAGTAATAGGCATCTCCAGTCGTATTGTGAAATTTAATGAACTTGCGGAAGAACTAGGGTCCTGGCAAACCCGGTTTTATTCGGTTTCTGAGACTTTTCCGAGAGAATTTAACAGTCTGTATTGAAATCATGCCCACGTCAGAATTCAAGTAGTTTCGCTTTTTAAAAAAATAGAGTGAGCTAAAGGAAGAGCTCATAAGTTATCAACCAGTCCGACAACAGCTCGGATATTGTGTTTGAGCTTTAATGTTTCACTCAGATCAAAAGTTGCATGGTGTTGACGTTCGCACTTTGGTATACAATGATAGTGAACTCCAGCAAGGATGTTGGGCAGGGTGCGAGGGTTTAAAATTATCAAATCATGACGCTGGGGGGGGGGGGGGGGGAAGATCCGGGTCTGGGGGGGGGGGGGGGGGGGGGGGCGGCTACCTTTGCTGTCGGGTGAAAGGCTACCGTCGAATTACGGGATAAGTTCCACAAGAAACCTTCTCAATAATAGCTTATTTATTACGGACTGTCCTCTCCAAAAATCGGGTGGTATATTGCATGTGCTTCTCTTCGTTGACAGGTCTTTATGCCTGGGTTTACTTATAACTTTCCATGCTTATCCTCCTTGGAATGTGTTCGGCCATGTCCAATGCAATCACCAAATCCTTTATATATTTAGTTGTGTACGCTCAAGCTTTCATTTCTTGAATAAATTTAGAAGCATGACAGTGTATGTTGACTACGAAATGCCCTGTATTCGGTGTCAGTAGGAAAAGTCGAAAGCAGCTTCGCTAAAAACCGAACTCAGCGGTGAGCCATACTTCTAATAGCAGAAACCCACAACTAAAAAAAGTCTGCCTTCAATCCATTGTTATATGAACTGTGGACTCTGGAATACCTATTAGTACAAGAAATCTTCGTAAAATTAATTCCCCACATATCTTCAAACACGGAGAAGATCGAGGCTGATTTCTAAAGAGATAACTGTGGGAGATTTCTCGGTACTATTATAGTGCTGACCGTCTACGAACAGAAGAAACCAGAGAGTTGCCAAAAAGGAGATTCCGCAAAATGAGTTCAAAGAGCTGGAAAGACCTTATTCAGTAGAGAATCTTATAATTGTTGATTTATTTGAAGTTACGAGACTGGAAACTCGGAACCAAAACAATTCAGAGGAGAGAGAAGCATATCACTAATAGCGAGATATCAATTGGAAGGCAACTACGAAGGCTACCGCAAAAAGTAATGAGCCATGCACGTGATAAAAAAACACCGAAATCTGAGCACTAAGTGTAATACAGTTTAATATTACTAGCCATGAAAGTTGTTCCCTCCTTCGTCATCTATAATTCGTTGATTGTTCTCCATCATCTCACAAATCCATTCATGTATTTTAGACTGTAGTACTGCCTTCCATTCTGCATTCCAAGCTCTCGCTGTCCACTCGAGGGTGTGAGGTTGATTCCAGACATTTGTAATGGCAATAGGTAGAGGTATCTACTCCTTCTCGATAGCACTTATATCAGGGGAGTTGCCAGGGTGCTCTAGGAACTCAATCCCTTTGTCTGTGAGCAGCTGAAGTGTCCAATGGCTTAGGTGTGATAGTGCATTATCTTGCTGGAAAATAGGCCCTGGAACGTACAGGTTGTTGGGATCGTGAGGACGCTGGAGGCTAACTTCACGCATGTAGGGAATAACCAGAGGCTCAATAACCTTATGCCTATATCGAACGTGATCAATGCACCCTTTGCTCTTCTCGCGAGACATAATCAAGGGGTGGCCTTTAAGGAAGTTCTTAAACAGCGCAGGCTTGCTAGGGGGCTTCCGTCCAAGGGCTGCCCATTTTGTAGCCTTTAAAGCTTCTTTGGCTCTCCACTGTGTACGTATTATAGGTAATTGCGCGTAATTGTGGACCTTCATAATTGTAGCGTAGTGTTTTGTTTGCGTAGGTGTCTCCTTTAAATAGACGTAAGAAGGACCCTTAAAATCAAAGGAAAAACAACCCCAAAACATAGCCTCTGAATAATTATTATATTAAACCTTGATGCAATCAGGATTGTATCTCTCATCTGGTTTCCTTGATATCTTATGCTTCCTGCAGTGTTCTCCAATAAGAATAGCTGCTTCGTCCGAAAAGGTAATTCTCTTCCAATCATCTAATTTCCAGCTTTTCCGCGATAGTGTAATCTTGTATTGAATCGCCTTTTGAATTAGTGTAAGGGCAAGCTTCTTTGTAGGTTTAGCGCGGTGATAATTGAGTGCTTTTGCTGTTGTACAAATCGTTGTTTCAGAAGCGTGGATATTAAGTTCTTGCGCTACTTCGAAGTAGGGTGCCTCGTGGTGCCTTCGATCCTAACCAATTACGTTATCTAATTGTTCTATATCCAGCTGTGTAAGAACTTGTCGTCTTCCTGTCTTTGGTACTATAGTGGTACGATCGTGAAGTGAGGGAGGTGGCCGATTCTCTTGTTCCGTAAGGAGGGTAATATTGTCGGCGTGTCTTTGATCCCCTACGCTGTTTTAATATTAATATGAGCGTCTGCAGCAGCAGCAATAATAGCTACCACTTTGTCAAGAGAATGAAGGAAGACTCCTTTATCAGCTTCTTTAATATAAGGGTGAGTTGAAGTCATGGCGTTGATATAAAGCTATTGTTTACGTGTAAAGCTATTTCTAAGTTCGCGATCTAGTCACGTGCATGGCTCATTACTTTTTGCGGCGGCCTTCGTAGTGTTTCGACGACAAAATATTCCCAAAAAACAAAGCTGGCTGGTTGGCACGCCAAAAGCCCATATAGATGTGCTCCTAATTCAGGGTCCTCAAGGCGATGGAAGGCCACAAATCTGTCTTGCGCGTCTTCGATGAAGAGAGTTACTGCCAAGAGACAAATTAATCCGTTGAACAGGATTTTTACTTTCTCTGAGTTACTCAATAATTACAACTTTCTATTTATCTGAGAAAACATAATTGAATTACGTTATGGCTTCCTCAATCAACGAAGACTTGTGCGAGCGACATCGTCCTCAATTAGCAATTTGAGGTTACCCTCCTGCTCTAGGATGTCTCTATTGTATCTTTTCTCCGTGATTTCTACCCCCACCCCTTTTCTTATAAGTAATAAGGCATGCATCTAGTTCTACAAGTATAATCTACACGTACATCTTTTATAAAAACATCATTTAGAGATCAAAATTTCGAAAACACTCAAGATTGTAAGAAGTCTAGATATAATTGAGTTTTGAGGAAATTATCCAGGCTACTTTAGACATCAGTCGATTTCGAGGATGACAGAAACTGGTTTATCCAGCTTCTCGGGACTGAATTGCCTTTCCTTTTTGTTGGTACGACTTGGTTTGTGATAACTATCGTATATCGTACGTCTTGTAAAGAGGTTTTATTAATTCATTGTTGTTCTTAAAAGAGGGAGAATTGAAGCCCAAAAGCAAACATCCATAGACGCAGAATGGTCACGTGTATAACGCAACCGACCCAATAAGGTTGTAGCAACACTTTTAAATTTCATCAGGAAACTAGACACGTTGCCAACAAAGCAGTAGCAGCCACCGTAGACGGGATATTTAGAGAATAGGAAGTAACGTGCAATTAAACCTCTACCAAAGTCTTCACCATGAGCATCTGCAGGGGGGGGGGGGGTATTTCTGGATTCCTCGACTGGGGGACTTGAATTGGAATTCTAAAGCTCTAACAAACCATCTGCATGATCGCCAGCAGTTATAGTTTCGACAGCGAAGTTTTTAAAATTCCAAAGCTGGCTACAATTCTATTAAAAGCCACAATTATTTGCTATTTGTCATCGGGAAAGCGTGGTGAGAAATGATTTTTAAGCTACAATCCAAATATTGAAATGTTCCAAGTATTATCAATTGGTTCTAGTTCTTAGACTGTTCAAGTGTTACCATTCTCGGATGCTGTTACTCTTTTGTCAATCGTGATGACACCAGAGGGTGCAGGAACTCTTAACTAATTTACCTTCACGCTGCTTCCTCAATTCCTTGTTCTCCTAGAGGATTTCAAGCTCCTGCAACCCCTGGTGGTGATATGTATCATGGTTTCTAGTCTTGCTTAACTACATAAGAATTCCTGCACCTACCTTCTTTCTAATCTCAATTCGTAGCTCTTTATTTGAGTGCTTCTTTTAGAGATTCCGTTTTTGTCTATTTACACGTTCAAGTATCGAGAAGAGAGAAAAGCAAGCTGTGGATGGGGCACAAGGGGATGATAAGTATCCCAATTCATCTTCCTAGAACCAAGGGAAAGCAAGTGAAAGCTATTGTAAGTAAGTCAAAATTCATCACCCAAGGAAACAAATATCGTTTTGAGCAATTTCTCGTGCTTCACATGTTGAATAGGGATAGAAAAGCGCGCCCTGAGTTCTTGGTTGAATACATAAAGGAACCATCTTGTTGAGAATACAAGGTGTAAATCAAACGAGGCACCAGCCAACTTGAATTTTCCTAGAAACCTTTAAGAAGAAAACAGAAAAGAACCCTGAAAATCTGTGAAGAACAGTCAGAAACAACACCTTGTCATCTTCGCTAGGAAAAAAGGCAATGACAAGGTTTTAATTTTGAGCTACTTTACTATCAAATCTGTTGAATTACAAGACAAGTTCTACAAAAATGTACCCACCAAACTGTACCTCTTTAGGTGATTCTTAACAAAGTTAAGGGTTGGGATTATAAAATCATAGGTGAGTTGTTAGTTGTTTATGTTCACCATGCGCTCAAACAGAGCCATATTCCAGGGCATGCTCCAATCAATCTTTTCGAAATAGTGGAGACGTTCGGTACCTCGTCTATCATTTATATTAGCAAACTTCACTTGCAAATGGAGTCTCTCTTGAAAGAACAACTTCCCAACTTTGAAAGCTCCACGCTCGAATCTTAAGATATCTTCATCGTCGACTGTCTCAGTATCTCGATGGTTTGAAAAAATCAATAACTTCACCTTCTTCAGAGTTTGAGATCCGTAACTCACTCTCTATAAGAATAGCCCTTGTATGCTGAGAGTTCTCTAAAAGAAGCATGCTGTTTAGCTATAGGAGGCTAATTTGGAAAAGCAAGAAGTTGCGTTTCCCCCATGGCCTACGATAGCATCAGATGGGATGACAACACTTACCTAAATTCAAATAAATAAGTGGGAAAACATAAAGTAGCATCAAGATGTTGACAAGTGACTGCCAATTCGAAGATAGCTCCCTTGTCGACAGCAAATTCTACAAATATATTGACGATTTCTAAGCCTGATCTTAGGTCACGGGTCAATAATAGTTGCTACTTTTAAATGAAGCTGTGGTTATTGCGATTTTTTTTTGTTATAGTTGCAAATTAAAACAAAGCAAGACGCGAGTATGTTGGTGTTCCACCTTGCATTCATTTGCAACACAGAAAGTCGAGGTTACTATTCTGGGTGTATCATAGACATTACAGCAAGTTCGGGGAAATAGAAACTTTGATTCGAAGCTCACTTTGATCTTTGAGGCTGTAAAAGTCTGAATAATTTCCCAGTATCTTGAGGAACAAAAGATTGACTAGACAAGGTAGACAGTCCATCGATATAAAGCTTGGGAGTCAGAATAATATCCTTAAATCTCGAATCTCTCACCGATTAACTCCTCGCTAAGCTTCCACAGCTTTTCAGCCTTGTCCAAACCAGTAGCATGCTCTTTCAAAGGTTCCGTTGGGATAAAGCAATCATTGAGATAAGCACCAGATTTCCCTTGGTAATAAGTTAGCAGCGTTATCAATTCAACCAAATATTGAGATTACTTACCACTGAGACCTGGATCGAGAATTGTTACCAAGGCGTTGGAGCAACTTGCAGCTGGATCCTTATGGCGCATGACGGGTGGAACTCCTGGAAAAGAGTGTTGTGTCAGTTCTACCGAGGGAGCTGGAGTTTCGGTGAAGAGAGTGGTGGGAGACTTACCTCCATTAACTTCCGTGAAGAGTTTGTAACCTTCTCCACCCATTTCTGGGGTCACTCCTGCCATGAGACCTGTGCCAAGAACCACTGTTGAACGGGACTCGTTAGTAAAACTGTACAAAAAAGATGTATGATTGGACTTTTCATACTTCCTGGGTTGGCAGATAGAACAACAACACCTTTGGAAGCAAGTCTTTTAGCAAGAGCTTCAGTGAAGAGAATATTGGCCGTTTTTGATTGACCATATGCCAAAAATGGATTATAAACTTTCCCATCCTAAACCACTGTTAGTCTCTCTCGCTACTCTCATTCTCCCCGAGATGGCATACCTGAAAATTAACATCCTCAAACCTCACCCCGGACATCACATAACTATCACTGGTCAAATTCACAACTCTCGCCCCCCTCACTGCAGCCAAAATCTTCCCTAAAATCAAGTTCGTGAACAGAAAATGTCCAAGGTGATTAATCGCAAACTGCAATTCAACATCATCCTCAGTTTTAGTAAAGTCCTTGACTGCCATAACACCGGCATTGTTGACCAGGATATCGATACGATGAACCGACTCGTTGATTTGTTTCGCTGCTTCTCGGACGGAGGAGAGACTTGCAAGATCAAGATGAAGGAAAGTGACTTTGAGCTCTGGATTGCTGGTTTGCAGACTGTCTATCACTGGCTGGATCTTGGATTTGTTTCGTCCAGCGAGGATGATTTCAGCTGGGCTTCCTGTTGCGAGGGAGAGAGCTGTTTGAGCCCCTAGACTTTTGTCTGTGGGACCTGTGATCAAGACTGAGAGTTTTTGGTTAGTAATTTGAATTCAAGATTTTGGGCTCACATACTAGTTTTCCCTTTGACTTGGTCTCCAAATGCTTCAAGGACCTCCGCATTCGTTGTGGAAAAATTGAAAGGAGCCATGTTTACTTTTCAATTGGTGGTGAAGATTGTGAGAAAAAGTAATTGAGATAAGATTTATTGACATTATTAAGTGTACTTGTTTCGGAGTATTTATATGAATTTTTATTTTCCTCTATCATGAGAGATTAACTACCCGATATACTGAACCTCCGCCGAGATTCGGTGCTTTCATTATAAGCTGACGAAACCAATCCCAAGATAGGGTATCAACAATACAAATGGCAGGTAAAATGAAGCAACAAGGAGTAATTCAAATGTAAACATGCATAGGCTAACGATCGGAGCTCGCACAGTGTGAGGGGATTCCGAAGGCACGGAGGGTCGGAGTTTCAACGGATTCCGATGCCACTTTTCTTGCTGCAGGCCAGTTTCTAAAAATAGACTTCAAGATACTACCCCTCTATTTTAACAGCTTATAAAATAAAAATACTCTCGCCTTTACTCAGATACTCGAAGAGCGGCAAACTATAAACATTAAGCAAATAGATTTTGAGTGCAATGAACAAGGTTATGTGAAGTCTCATGGGGCACTTGTAGAAACATGAGCTGCAGAGCCAAGCCGACAAATTTAAGAGAACTTGAAAAAGAAGTAAGCTCGAGTAAAGTGTGAATTGAGTTTATATGAGAAAAAAGCGAGTGGCGGGAAGGGTTTATAACAAGAATAGAAACAACGAAAGCAATAAATTCGGTTTACACTCCAATCACCCAGTTCGCACCTCGCACCTCAATTTCTCTCAAAAATAGAATTTGGGTTTGTGTGAAGTGCAATCAAGATTTGAGGCTCGTAATGTTTTTCCACATGAAGGTGGCCTTGAGAATTTTTGTTCACGTAAAATCTGGGGTGATATTCTGTTCTGACTGGCCCTGTATTGAAAGTCCCCTGTCAATATAATGCGCCTCACATCCCCTCCGAAATGCTCACTGGCCCAAAGACACATTTTCTTCCATCCTACATTTAAATGATGAATGGAACTTGAAGATCATCGGCAAATCACTCATCAAAATGCTCTCAATCTCGGATTTAAGCAGCAACCCGAAAACCAACCCGACGACCAGCGATACCAGAACCGCCGGCGCTACCGGGTTCAAACGAAAGAAGCCTTATAGAAAATCAACAAAAGGATGTCGAACTTGTAAATTGCGCAAGACAAAGGTTTTCCAGATGATAATCACTCAATGACCTATGGAATTTACTGATATTGTGTCAGTGTGACGAAAAACGACCCTCATGTGGGGGTTGCCTCAAATATCGTAAAAGTAAAGAGCCATGCAATTATGACTATGAGGTCAGTGAGATTTTCGGGAAATATTTCCCTATTTTAGTCGTTTCGGGAGTCTGGCTTCCTTACTCCCGAGACATACACCAAAACTTTTGAATCTTTCTCGAAGAAGTAAATTGACTCCGAAATCCTCAATACAGCCATCTGTGGAAAGCTGTGCTACACTTGTGCAGCAAGCGTCCATCCAGTTCTCCAGTAAGTTCCGAGTCCCGGGAAAGGGTTCTGGAACATCCATTATACCCTCGCCAAAAATTTGCCATACGATTGGGAACACCAACAGCATGACACTTGATCCATTCATAACATATCCTTCGAAGAATATACCAGATGTTCACATGCTTGTACATCATTGTAGGTCGTCCTCTTCCAAGACTATATTGTTTAGTCTCCATGGTGTTAATAATTCTCTCTAGATCTCACGAGTTTTGTGTTTCGATCATTTCCGTTCAGTGCCGTTGGTGACTGCGCAAAGACTTTGTCCGAAGTTTGGTGGCCTGATGTTTGTCTCGATCCTCTGTTATTTAACGTCGTTCTGCTAGCGAGCGCTCTTGATATTGAAAATTTGAGGGAACAGAAAAATAGCATGCGCTTGGCTTCACTGAACAAGGAATGCATAGGCCTTTTACAAGAGAGATTGTATGATCCAGTGCAAGGACTAAGTGATCGATCTATCAATGCAGTTATGCTTCTAGCGGTTATCGAGGTGAGTCTTCTTTTATATCGATTCCACATGGCTAAGAGATATTAGCGAGAGCGGGGGGATTTGAGAGCCACGAAAGCACATATTCGTGGCCTCCAGACAATGATTCGTTTGAGAGGTGGTTTGAAGGTTATCTCTTCCACAACACCTGTAACTGCATGCGTGGTAGTATGGTATGGCTCCCTTCCTGGATATATGGTTAGCTGTTGTTAATTGTCTGGCTCTCAAGGATGTCAAGCTTGGCTATGATCGACCCGTTGATATCTACCGGGGATGAAAACAGTATTTTGGATGAGCCTTCTGTCTCTTCTGCCAGCGAAACATATTTTCAGGACGAAAACCTCTCCGATTTCGTAGATCTAGGTATTGATGAACCCTTGGCAAAGATCTTCCTCGAAGTTCGAAAGAAGTCCAAAGTACTGGGCACGTCATCAGATTCGAATCACTTCATCTCTCTCTGTGTTGCAAAAGTTTTCATACTGCAACGCCTCTTCAAAATGAGTTTTGAAGAAAGTCTTCCGTTTGATTGGATTTCGGAATGCAGCCGACTTGGGGCAATTCTATACATTTTGTCTTCAGATAGAGCAACATACCCAGACCCAACTCTCCTGATAAATTGCATCGTATACAAGCTGCGAGCCGCGTTGGAGAGCATGATCGACGAGGAGACGAGTACCCCGTTACTTCTTTGGATTCTATTCGTTGGTGGTCTTTCCAGCCAGGGTGCTGAACGTAAATGGTTCATAAGCCATTTAGGGTTTGTGGTGGAGAATCTAACCCTTGCATCGTGGAACGAGATCAAGATTTGTATAATGGGAATCTTGTGGAGCGATGGGCTTGCTGACTCTCGAGGAGTGGGAACCTGGGGGAAGGAGGTCGTTACTTTGATAGATGATCTAGATGTGGTCCCGAGTATTTATGAATAGAAATTGGCCATTGGTTGGAAGGTTGGCGTGTTCTATTCGGTTTCTGTAAATCAACGAAAGAGATGTTAGCACCGGAATAAAATTGGAAGGTATAAATGAGCATAAGCCTACAACTACCTATGATGTCGAGAAACAAGTCTTTTGTTAGACCAAAAGTGATCGCATTGCTCCTAGATCGTTTTTCTTGGGGGGTGTTGCGATTACAAGATGGTTGTGCTTGAAAGAAAAAAGGAACAACAAGTAGGTAGGTAATACATCTTGAAACGAAGAGGAAGGAGCGACCCGTCGAGTTCTGTGGGTGTCGAGGCGAGGGGTCGAGGTCGAAGTCGAAATCCTCAAGAACCTTCGCGTCTAGCATGACCGGGTACCGAGTGGAAGTTGTGAGGAGAGGATAGATTGAGGTCGTTCCTTCCCTCACTCAATCTCAACCTACATACCTAGACCTGCATAGACGAGGTCGCTCCTGCGGTTTACTTACCTCGAACTCGGCCTTGACCACCTCGGAGTCAATGAATGAATACCTTAGTCTTTCAATTCCAAACAACTCTTCAAGTCCTTCATGCAAGTCCGTAGTCCAGACACATCTAGCAGACAAACCTAACTGTTGTATTCAAGTCAATGTTCTAGTCGAACCGCAGTTTTCGAGTACTGAAACTTAGCTGTAGCATTTGGGTGACAATTTTCAGTCTGCACAAGTTATGCGGGATATCGTTTTCCATTTTAAATTACTATTCGAAAATATCGATCGAGTTGATTGAGAATACCTTGCAGGTATAAAGTTTCAGATCTCGATCGTCCAGAAACGGCAAGTGGCGTGAAGTCGTCGAGCGTCACGTGCTCATCTAAAGTTCCACGAAATTAGGTCCGCTCCCGTCTTAGTGGGGGGGGGCATTTGAATCTTCAAGAGTTCGGCCAGCTGTATTTTGACCAAACCAGAGCCCTTTCCAGACCCAGCCAGCCCTCAGGATCAAGTCTTTCTCAGTTCTAAAGCACATACAATTTTCCACCACCATCACTTTTAACCACAAAGAGGCGCGGCCATTCACCGCCTAAAAGTTATGCCTTTATGACTCGGCAGCCTTGAAAGCATGTCATGAGCATACGAGAAACCTATGCAACCACCAACACTGCTACCATTTGCATAGCAGTGGAGAAAGAAATAGAGGGTTTTCTCCTACACAATTTAACTTCAGAAGTTGAGAGCGGGTAGTCATGGAGGCCCAGGTAAGCTGACCAAAACGTGGGGAGGGCGGGTACCTGGTTGTTGACCACACTGACTGATTTCTTTCTTCTGCCAGGTCGAGAATGCCATTGAGATTGTATATTCTCAAACCTCCGAGCAAGCCCTCAAACAACAGGCCTATGACTTCCTCAACCAGCTACGGTCGAACCCAGGAGCACAAGATGCATGCCTTACCCTTTTTACCCGCACGCCAAAATCCTCCGATGTTGTTCGACTGTTCTCCCTTGACATTGTCAACAATGCCATTCAGACCCAGCAGTTGGATGGGCAGGGCTTGGGCCGAATAAAGGAAATACTCATGGAGTACATACGGCGGACATACGCATCCGGCAGCCAGGATCAAATCGATCCCCCAGCTATTCAAAACAAAGTCACCCAAACCTTTACCTACCTCTTCATATCGCTGTATAGACAAGGCTGGGAGAACTTTGTGGACGACTTCTTGGCCTTGACCAGCCTCCAGAATGGGTCGAGGGATAATCTTGTGGGGGTTGTGCTGTACCTACGTATTTTGGGCTCTATACACGACGAGATTGCAGATGTTATCGTCTCAAGAAGCTCCGCAGAAACCAAACGAAACACGGATCTCAAAGATGCTCTTCGGGCACGCGATGCACAAAAGGTGGCTACTGCTTGGCAAGAAATTTTGGCACAATGGGCAGGGCAGAATGATAGCGTGGTTGAAATGTGCCTGAAAACTATCGGGAAATGGGTCAGTTGGACAGACATTTCTTTGATTGTCAACCAGTCAACTTTAAACCTCTTATTCCAACTTGCCGGCCGCACCAACCCATCGCATCAGGAGGATAAGGTTCGTGATGCAGCAATTGATGCATTCACGGAGATTGTGGCCAAGAAGATGAAGGGTTCTGATAAGATTAACATGATTGTTTTCTTGAATTTGGGAGAAGTCGTTTCTCAACTCATTGCCAGTCCGGCCTTGCATGATTTACGAACCACCTCCAGCTATGATACTGATCTAGCAGAAGCTGTTGCCAAGCTTGTCAATAATGTGCTCTTCGATGTTGTGAAAGTCCTGGAGGATGCCCAGATCGACAACGAGTCTCGGGGACGAGCAGAGCAACTCCTGCAGGTGTTCTTACCGCTTCTTTTACGCTTCTTTTCAGATGAATATGATGAAATATGCTCTACCGTCATACCATCTCTCACGGATCTCCTTACATTCTTACGCAAAGCTAAACCGCTCCCACCTGCGTATTCCGCTATGTTGTCACCTATCTTGAACGCTATCATTCAGAAAATGAGATATGATGAGACGTCCAACTGGGGGAACGAAGACGAACAGACAGATGAGGCAGAATTTCAAGAGTTGAGAAAGAGGTTACAAATTCTCCAAAAGACAGTTGCCGCCGTGGATGAAAATCTTTACATTGATATCTTGAGTAATGTTGTTGGAAACACATTTCAGAACTTTGACCAAGCCGGTGGTCAAATGGATTGGAGAGATCTTGATTTGGCATTGCATGAGATGTATCTTTTTGGGGAGCTTACTCTTACCAACGGCGGTCTCTATGCCAAAAGCCATCCATCTAGTGTAGCTGCGGAAAGATTGATCGTCATGATTTCCAAAATGGTTGAATCCGGTAAGTCTGATTGACCAAAAAGTTTATTCCGTCCACTATGCTAACTTGTGAAGGTATCGCCTCATTTGCTCATCCTGCCATCCAGCTCCAGTTCATGGAGATCTGCATCCGTTACTACTCGTTTTTTGAAAACCAGTCCCAGTATATACCCCAAGTTCTTGAGCATTTTGTTAGACTCGTTCACCACACCCACATTCGAGTTCGAACTCGATCGTGGTATCTTTTCCATCGATTCGTGAAGCATCTACGAGCTCAACTAGGCAATGTTGCGGAGACTGTGATTCAGTCTATTAGCGATTTACTACCCATCAAGGCAGAATTGCCGTCTGAGAATGGGGCTAACGATGACATGTCGTCTGACGAGAGCGATCACTCGGCAGATGCAGCCTTTAATGGTCAGTTGTACCTTTACGAGGCAATTGGGTGTATATCTTCAACTTCAACTACGCCTGTTGAAAAACAAGTTTTGTACGCTAGGACCATTATGGAACCTTTGTTCTCTGAGATTGAACGTAGTTTACCAGCTGCCAAATCCGGAGACGCTCAGTCTATTTTACAAATTCATCACGTTATTATGGCACTGGGATCGCTCTCCCATGGATTCTCAGACTGGCAACCTGGAAATCCGGCCACAAATCGCCAAGCGCCGCAAGCGAGTGTGTCAGAAGAATTTTCTCGTGCGGCAGAAGCTATTTTGATTGCCCTGGAAGCCCTTCGATCCTCATCTGATATTCGAACTGCAGCTAGAGCTTCTTTCACTAGGCTCACCGGAGTATTGGGCATTGTAATGTTGCCCCTTCTCCCTCGCTGGATTGATGGTCTTTTATCCCATAACTCTTCAAAGGATGAGATGGCTATGTTTCTTCGCTTGCTGGACCAGGTTGTATTTGCGTTCAAGAAAGACATATATGCTGTCCTGGACTCTCTTCTCACACCACTTTTCCAAAGAGTCTTTGCTGGGTTGGCTGAACCAATCACTGGAACAGACGATGAAATTCAACTTGCCGAGCTTCGACGAGAATACCTCACATTTGTGCAAATCCTTCTTAATGAAGGTCTCGGATCTGTCCTCGTCAGTGACTCGAATCAAGCATTTTTCGAACCCTTGATTTTGTCTGTCACGACTTTGGCTAAGACAGTGAGTAGCGGAACGGGGAATTTGTCTGCGAGTCGTCTTGCCTTCTCAGTCCTTCACAAGATGGCGGATCTCTGGGGCGGTCCAAGCATTGCAGTTCTTTCCCCACAGCCACAGCAATCCACTCAAGCACCAAGCCCTGCTTTCCCTGGGTTTGATAGATTTCTTATCGAACGATTCCACCCTATTTGTTGGGAAGTCCTCCAAGACCCACAGTTCCGTCCTGCTACAGATGCACAAGTCAAGCAGGTGTTGAATGAAATTGCAGGTCTGGAGCAAACAATATATGCCAAGACTGGGGATATGTTCCTCCAGCATCTTCAAACATCATTCTTCCCTGCTATGGGTTTTGATGGGTCGGATTTCATCAAAGCGATGACTACCTCCCCAGATAGAAAGGGGCTATCTGGTTACCTTTCCAACTTTCTAAAACAGCGTGGCTAGAGATGTACCGGGGAAATAAGGAATGATATTTTATGATGCATTTTCAGGAGGCGTTTGATAGCGGTTCTATACCACTCTTTGTGTGAAGGATAAAGCATTATGGCAGTAGTTACGGGCATATTATGGGGAGATATTCTCGGTGGAATATAGCAAGTTGCAACCCTAAAAATGCTTATGACGAATTAGAATCTTGTTGTAATTTCTTTGTTGCCAAAGTTCGTGTGTCTTGTTCGGTGCCTTGGTCTTCTAGATTATTTTTTTTATGTCAGAAACGGTTGAGCTAGTCTAGTGCTACGCTATCAACTTTTTCTCACAAACACTGGTCCAGCATCATGGTCTAACATCAGGTCTAATATCTGCCCAAAGAATTTCGAAAGTTTTAGCAACAAGGCTAAAGATATTCGCGCGTTTCTTTTGGGGTGTCTGGCGAAAGGTTTAAGTGTATGCTTTCGATTCATGCTCCCTGCGATACCCACTACAAATCGAGTGACTAGAAAAGGAATTTTCCGATCTAATTCATGCATTTCTTGCTTATGATTCAGAAGACCCGCGGTCCACGCTAGAGTTTTAGTTTCTCGGTTTTGGCATCGCAACTAGCACGACGGCTCCTCCCACCCCCAACGGTTTCGGGTATTAGGTCTTTTTAGCGTAGTCATAATTCTGGTGTTTGATTGTTATGATGTTTTAATATGGCGCTTGGTGATGGGAGAGAAGGTGTGTGCCGCACTGATTTTGCTTAAAAGGAACAACTCCCCCTGTTTGGGAATCCATTCGCAGCGACAATATTTTGTGAACTTGACTCTCGGTTTTTAACTACTTCAACTTCAACTTCAACTTGACAACAATAACAACTTCATAACGACGTGCGACCTGAAAACTTTACAACAACTATCCAACGACTTCAGCCTTCGAACACAACTTCATACTCCCAACAGCTTCGTCTTTCCAAAACTTCCTTCACACCGATTTCTTCCCCAACGCTCATTCATCATTACCCTATTATATTCTTCAGCATGGCTTCCGTCACTTTAGCAACTTCCGGTGCCACCAACCCCATCGCTCTCAAACGCAAATACCTCGAAACACTCATCGCCAATGCCACCATGGGCCAATCCCCCAGAAGAAAACTCTATACCCGCAAGCGAACAACCGCCCAATTTATCAACAAGCACCACACTTACGACCACCCCCACGAAATCCCCGGTTTCAGGGTCGCCTTCTTCGAAAGCGACCATCCAAGCTCTTTCAACGACTGGCTTAATTTGCGCCCTGGAAACGACAGCTGCCCCTGCGAGGATAACTCCCACTTCCTTGAGAACTGGCGAATCGAGTTGGAGATGAAGAAACATTTCCGTCTTGATCTTCCTCCTTTTCCTAGGCCTGGTCCTGGACCTTATCCTTTTCGTCATATCAAGGCAAGTGGACTTGAGCCAATCTCACCAGAGTTTGATGATGACAACTATGAGGTCCATGTTTGGGAGAGTCCTACTTCGAAGAGGATACTTGAGTGGAAGGCGAGATGTGAGGTCGCTCTTAAGGCTTTGGAGGGGAAGGAAATGGAGAAACAGAAACTCGGCCTTCCACTTTTTCCTAAACCGGGTCCTGGACCTTATATTCCTCGTCCTATCGAGGCAGGTGGACTTGCTCCCATCCCTCCTGTTTTTGAAAATAAGTATCAGGTTTTTATTCGGGAGAGGTTCAATTCTAAGAGGGTGCTTGAGAAGAGGGCTAGATGTGAAGCTTCTCTTAAGGCTTCGGCTGAACAGCATCCGGGTGGTTGGAAACTTGGACCTGGATGTTCTGACGATAGCGCTGAGTTTTGTTCGAGTCCTGAGCCGATGGTGTTTGCAAGAAATCCTTGTGCGCTCTTGAATTCGGAGGATGATATATCTTTGGGGGATGAAGATGATGAAGAAGAGGACAAATTGTACGAGGCAGATAGTCTTGAGCCGATGGTGTTTGTAAGAAATCTTTACGACCTTTTGAATTCTGAGGATGACATGTTTTCGGAACTTGAAGGTGGAGAAGAGGACGAATTGTGCGAGGCAGATGATAAAGATGAGAGCTTCGTTGTCCTGAACAAGCGTCCCAGTCCCTTTTTCGAGACAGAAGAGGAGTTTGAGGATGGCGAGAGTGATTTCTCTCTCCTCCGTGATGATGATGGGGATGACGAAACTGTCTACCCACCTTCGTCTTTCCGCGCCCTTTTCGAGGTCTTTTTCGAGGCCATCGTTCAACTTGTTCACAATCAAGACGAAACCCCGGATCTCGATGGTATTGAGAGCTCTTTTGGTGAAGATGATGGGTTTGGGGATGAAGAGGAAGATGATGAGAAGGAGGAACCCGGCGACATCTCTTCTAGGGCTGGTCTCCATATTGTTTTGGAGTTTTGAAAGAAGGCCGTTCTTAGAAGATCACCCTTTCAAATTAGTATTTACGACCGCAGTACAACCTCTCAACGCTCTAGACCCTTTTTGACATTAGCCATACGACTACCTCGACTCGTTGGATCCTTTTCACCACATATATTTCACCAAACGACAGCTCGCCTCACAACTACCTGTATCATTTTCTCACCTGCAGTGTCTTCTCGGAACCGGCCAACACGGACGAGGTTGTAGAAACTTCCATATATTGTCTTGTTTTTCATTTCTTATTACTATTGTGTCTGCTTATATCTCGATACTTAACGAAAAAAGACACACGGAAAAACAACAAAACATACGACAAGTCAACCAAAAAAAAAAAGCTTGAACACAAATACACTCTCAAAAATGGCATCGACTTGTGCGGGTAGAGTCCGTTTGTAGTGCAGTTCAAGATCTCAGGACGTACAAGAGACCTGAAGATTATATCAAACAACGAGAAAAAAAGAACTAAAGGGAATGATTACAGATACAGTGGCAAACGCGACGGGGTTAGAAATTGAGCATACGGTGCATACAAGAACAACCCTGGAATCATGCAACGAGTCCAATTTCCCAGAAGTACCTTCGTGGCAAGACTCCCAAAAGGTTTAAAGGGGGGATGGGAGAGGGGGCAGATGGACAGTTCAAGTTGGAGGACCTGTTTGATGGAGTTGTTCGTATAAGATGTATGTTTGGAAATGGAACTTGAAACTTTGGAATGGAAAAGAGTTAGATGGCAAGTCTTTTGTGACCATTAAATATATCTGCTATTATATCTACAGCCTTTGCGAACCAATAATTGACTACCCCCGTGTGTGATTGCGTTGAACTAGAGAAGACACCAACTTGAAAGACGAGGAGAAACTTCCTCGTCACCAGATTCTGGTTGCGCCTATGAAAACCAACTTCTCGAGCGGAAAGTAGCAAATAGAATGATGAATCACAATAAAGTAGATGACGGTTTAAAATCTTGCATTATTATTTTTGTATAGTTGAAAAAATCTAATATCAGGTGGATACAAACGCAAAACGCTACAACCCAAGAAACGTATGATCCAGATATTTAGCTTTCATCAACTAAACATTTTTAACCAAGGGTAGCGAGAACTTTGACCAATTCGGCGGCCACGGCATCTCCAACCTCGGTGGTAGAGCTGGTTCCTCCAATGTCCTTGGTTCGGATACCATTCTCAATCGTATTTCTCACTGCATCCTCGACAGCCTTGGCTTCCTTGGGTAGTTGAAGGGAGTATTGGAGCATCATTGCGACGGAAAGAATTGTACCAACTGGGTTGACAATTCCTTGACCGGAGATATCAGGGGCGGATCCTATAACAATTGTTAGACATGCAAATTTAACATAAGATTTGAATTGAAGGCTTACCGTGAATTGGTTCGTAGATACCATTGCACTTTCCCTTTCCATCTGGCAAACCGGACAAACTAGCACTTGGTGACAATCCAATGCTACCAGGAATCATGCTTGCTTCATCACTGATAATGTCTCCAAACAAGTTGCTGGTGATGACAATACCATTGAGGGCTCTTGGATTCTTGACCATCAGCATGGCTGCGCTGTCAATCAAATGATGCCCGATTTCCAGAGTTGGGAATTCCTTTGCCATAACCTCAGTGACAACCTTGCGCCAGAGTCTGCTGGTTGCCAAAACATTTGCCTTATCCAAACTCCAGACCTTCAACGGAGGATCGTGCTGTAATGCGAGATGTGCGCCAAGTCTGGTAATTCGCTCGATTTCAGGGCGAGAGTATGGTTCCGTATCCCAGGCAATTCCGTCGCCATCATCTTCCTTTCGCTCTCCAAAGTATATGCCTCCTGTCAACTCGCGGATGATGTTGAAGTTGGTACCTCGGCAGATCTCAGCCTTAAGTGGGGAAATTTCGATGAGAGATTCGGATGCGAAACTGCATGGTCGAAGGTTTCCATATGTGCCCATTTGTTTTCGCAGAGCGAGGATACCTTGCTCTGGTCTAACCTTTCCTGTTCCCCATTTTGGACCTCCAATTGCACCTAGAAGGACTGCATCTGCAGCTTTTGCGGCCTCAAGGGCTTTGGTTGTGAGGGGTTCTCCGGTTGCGTCAATTGAGCACTATGGAGCGATTAGAACAATAAATTCTGCTGAGAGAATAGTCAGAGATACTTACACCACCAAGAAGATGATTCTGGAAGTTGAATGTGCCAACGCTTGGTCGCTTTTCCTCAATGACCTTCAAGATCTGCAAGTTCGGTCAGTATGTACCCCGCCATTCAGTGCACAAGCTTGTTCGTACCTTGACGGCCTCTGCAATAACCTATTCTTTGTTAGCATTTCTTCTTTCTATCAATGCGTATAGAAAGTACCTCAGGACCACAGTGGTCTCCTCCAAATACAACAATGTTATGAACTGCCATTTTGTGCCGAGTGTATATGTTGAGCCCAAGATGTTTTTTTTGGATGATACTTGTACCTTGGTGGTGGGGAGGAGCTCCGGTTTCGGAGGCCAATGGCGATGGCGGCCTTGGCTTTATACCTACTTTGGCTTGTGCACCATGGTGCTACTTCAAGCATCACATTTCATTCTTCAATGTGGAACAACCTTCAACAAACAGGTTGTACTACTTAAAATAATAATTCCAAGTGCAAGTCATTTTTCACCTTATTTTTGGGACATTTGGAATGGCACTGTTGCCGTTTTATTGCTTGTAAGAGAAACACCTGCCCTTTAGTAATGTGCGAAAATGTTTAGAACAATGACATCGAGTTTTCAAGAAGCTTAGAAGAATCCGAGAATGGACTCCTTCATTCTTCTAAGCGTTCTTGTACTACATGAAATTGTTTAAGAATTCTTGTGGCAATAGTGGGAGGGGTTGTACGTAGAGTAGACCCCGGGATTCTTTGCAATTGAACAGGATATGTATCTAGCAAAAGTTTCTGCAACTGCGAGTTCTTTACAGACTTGGGTGCCAGCCTTAATCCCAACCAAGGAACGCTGGTCGACTATTTCCTTCCCGCGCACTAAAATAAAAAAAGTAGTCCTGGTTTTCATTATTACGAATGCCCCATCTCAATTTCACTTCCCTTATCGCTAATTTCTCTTCTGTTCCTCCTAAGAGATATCCCTGCTATTAAGTGTCCTTGGAAGGCAATGAGATATGTCCCGCTGATAATAGCCAAGGAAATAGGACCCGCTATACTCCAGAAGAATTTCTGGTCTCCTTTCATGGCTCGCACATCTGTAGTGTTCATCCCTGTATGCGTTATACATTAGTTTCTTTCATATCTCCGAGAGTTCACTGGTGTATTGTAAGAGGAGAGGGGGCGGGTGGGGTAAAGTAAACTTACCAAAATAGGAAGTGAAAAACATAAGGGGCAGAAAAACCACCGTTATTACTGTGAAGACCAAGATAGACCTATTTTGAGATTGGTTTTCTTTTGCAAGGTTGACTTGGAGCTGTGTTTCGTTCGCCATTTGGAGGGCAATTTCACTTTGAAGATTTGCGGTTCCAATGGAACTTAGTTGGAATAGCTGTTGTTTCAGTAGTATCAATAAAAGTTCATCTATATTGTAAAGAAATCTAGTTGCCCGCGTAGCAACCGCCCTCCTTTTTCTACTCTCTGTGAAGAGACCACTTACTAAAGTTTGCAACTCGTTGGCTCTATCAAGTAAACTCTTCAGAGATTCCAAATGAAATTTTCTGGTTTCTATCGCTTTAACTATTATTTTCGGTGTTTCGGTGTTTACGCTCACAGCAACTGAACTGCTGGGGTGCAAGTTTTCATGTGTATCGTATAGTTCTTTGATAATTTTGATCTGGGATTGAAGTGGCTCGAGCAGGAGAGTTAATTCGGCAACGAAGAGAGACATGTCCTTTATCAGAGGCTTTATCAGGTCGTGTTTATGAATTGTGTGGATTCGGTATTGCTTGAGTGGAAAGTTAGCGTTCGTTCTTAAGCTTCTTGTGGACACATGCACAAGGAGACGAGGAAATGAAGAGATACTTACAAGACTGGAAAGGTGCTTTCGATAAGTTGGCTCGTAGGTTCCCATGCATTTATCTGCTTCATTGAGCATTTGGATAACAATTTCGCCCCAGGCCTTTGAGGCGAGCGAATCTCCCCATGTTTCTTGAAAATTGTCCGCTATATTTCCATTTCGATATGCGCAAATTGTAGCTATAATCTCTTATTAGCAAAGGTTTTTCATTTCCAAAGATGTTGAAGACTTGGAGTAAAGGAAGATTAAGATCCTTTAAACCCACATTCTCCTGGGAAAGCAATAATCCAAAGTGGATCAACAACAAGCAAACTCTTATTCATATCTTCAACTCTTCCTATTTCTCTCATTATTACAGCTCCTTTCCCCAAGGAAGTTTGTCTCTCGTCAAGCTTAACGGTGTCAAAGTCTCCACATGCATATTCAAAAAGGGCCCTGGCACTCTGCACTCTCTCCGGCTTGACATCACTATCACCCTCTCGATCATCATCTAAAGTACTTTCCCCCGTGAAGTCAAAAGCCCGTGCATATCTCGACTGCGAAATCTCTGGAAATGCAGCGTGGTACTGAGATTGCATTAGAGTGATGATTCTTTCTGAGTTTTTTCGCTTGAGATATTCCTTATGAAATTCAAGGTTTATCACAGGGTACAATAGAGCTATGTAGATGTGATTGGAGGTGGGGTTAAATCTGGTGTGGCTCTTGTAGTGAGGTTTGAATGGGAAAGCTGAGAGAAATGGGGGCGGAAATAAATTGTAGTAACCGTTGTTTGACTGAAAGTATGGGAGGAGTTTGTGGGACATGAGGCGAACTTGCTCAGACGGCATGGGATAAATGGATTGAAAGATCTATGAAATGAGTAAGCTTCCATCTTTGTAGAAAAGGGGAAATAATGAGAAATAACTTCATCTTCGATGAACGAATATCTGGTTTGAGGAAACAGCACGACCCGAACTTGTGAGTTAGGTGCCGGAATCATTCTCCCCACAGCCTGTTGGGTCGCTTTGTTGAATCTTAGATCACCGTCTGTCGCCGTAACCGAGATTTCAATCAACGGAATAAGGTACTGCACTTCAAAATCCTGGATGTGTATCGCGTATTGGCAATATTGTTTATATAACCAGAGTTCAGGGGGTGTTCTATTCCGAGTATGCGAACTTATTACCGAAGAACGTGCAACTGATAGTTTCAATTCGGAAAGAAGCTCAAATGATACTTCGTTGAAATTGAAATGGTGTTTTACGGTCGGGAAGATGGTCGACCAATTCAAGCCAAGAAATGAGCGAGTGTTGATGCTGGGGATTTGTGACCATACTGCGGGTCACAGAGTCGGGGTCTCGTTAGTTCGAGTGAAAAGTTTACTTGAAGGGTAGGTAGACCAAACTAACGTTGTTGTTCTTTATTTTGCCATAATTGGAATTGTGCTTCCAGCGTGGATTTTATTCTACCTCGCCGTTTCCTTTCTGCTTCTGGCAGCTGGTGATCTTGGTAGTCTACCTGAAAGTATTGATATTCCATTTCACTTGATGCCATGATTCTTAGATATCGAGATGAGAAAAAATGCGATTTTGTAAAGCCAAGGTCGTGAGTTCAAGTATGAATATTAATGAGGTATTGTTATATAAGCATCTACATGTTTTACTCATTCGCACATCCGAGGTATCTCGATGGGATGAGGCGTATTTTCCAGCTGCATGCGCTGGCAGCCTTGCTTCGTCGAAGCCCAACAGGATTGCACATTTTCACCTCGAGGGAAAGTCGATCCGTGTTGCCTCTCTCGGAGCGGGGCTCTCCATCATAGGTAGATAGTGGCTTCGATGTAGATACAGCAATACAAGCCCGGTCCTGCATTCATATTGGTACAGTCTCGACTTAGACAACAAAAGCGGCAGTAAACAGCTAGTTGTCGAGCTTTTAGTGTACTGCCATGAATAATCTAGGATAATCGAAACTGGGTTAATGTTTTAAATTCTCCCGGGTTTTCATGTCAATTGCTCTAAAAAGTTAGAACAACGAGCTCAGGAGACAGGCATGACCCAAATTTTTACTGCCGCTTTATTGTCTACCGCGAGATAGTATATTGCTGCAGGGTTTAATTTGCGCCATACACGGCAATTGGGACACCCGACCAGACCCATGTTTTTGTATGCTCATATCTACCAATTAGGCGAGGGTATATCGGTGTGGCAGCACTCTCATGTAACTCGCCCGATTAGATTATGGACGGCATACAGGAAAAAGTAAAGGCGGAGGGTGGTGTGGTAGTTTGAGCAGTTTGAGGCTCTGAGCCTCGAGTTGAGTGAGAACTGTGAGGTTGTTAAGTACCCCCTTTTGGTTTTCTAGTACATGTAGATCGTTACTTGCACCTCAGCCTTGAACGGCAACCCTTTTTCAAATGAAGCATCTTAATTCCATAACGAAAGGAGCTGCTGGCCTCCTTAAAGCCAGGTATGCGAGCTACCCATATATATTATCGCCTGCGATGAGGTTGCAAAACACTTGCCCGTCCCGAACCTTTTCGTGTCATAATCGCCTACAGCAATATGCTGTCGCCCAAGATATCCTTCCACACAAGCTACATCTGGAGTATCCACCTAACAAACACCAACCTTTACTCACCGGAACTCCTTCTGTAGACGGTAAAACAATTACTGTCCACTTCAACGATTGTGTTTTCAAATTCCATTCCCAATGGCTGCACGATGCGCAAGTAGACGATGGTCCATCTAAAGATGATCTAGATGTATTCACACAAAAGATACCGCAGGCGCACATCCAAAGCGCCAACGTTACCCACTCAGGAACTCGATCAACTCTGAATGTGACCTGGATCGACGGAAGAACAACTTCATTTCCGAAGATTTGGCTTCGGACAATTGCACCACTTGTAGCGAAAATCCTTGAACCAGAAGTCATTGACATCAAGCAACCAAACGGGTGGCTAGCAAAGAACTTGACAATCACAGAAATCTCGTATCATGACATATTTCTAAAAACAACTTCCTCTAACCCTATACATGAGCGAATTTTCGACGCCCTGTTACAAGATTCGAGTGTCGGAATAATCAAAATTGTTGATCTCCCTCCACCAGACTTCGAGGGAGAGCGAAACAAGGAAAATACAATTGTAACCCAGATATTGAAAGAACTTTTTGGTGGCGTCTTCTTTCACCCTCGTCGTGGAGCCGATAAAACCTTCAATGTTGCTTCACATCACCAAGAAGACAAACATCGTGCTGCTGGGCTTCCCAATTATAACCACAACAAGATTCTCCTCCCGCATGCCGATCACGCCCACTACACTTATCCAGCACGAATTCAAGGACTGTATTCTCTGGAGGGAATTAGCGAGAACACATTTGTCTCTTGCCATGCTGTGCTTGACACCTTTAAAAAGGAAACTCCAGACCTGTACCAACAGCTTTGCAAAGCCCCAATAGCGACTGGACGAGTGGCACACTTCTACACCCCTTCAATGTATCAAGCGACGACTGATACGGCTATCACCATGCATCCTGGTTACCCAGGACGGATCAAGCGGTTTCGTTGGCACCCTCACCTCACAGGGTCACTTCTTTCCCCATTCGAAGACTTTACCAAGGCTCGCACTGCATATCGGAAGTACCAAGAGATTATGCGCCGCGATTCTCACCTACACAAATTCGTTTTCAAGCCTGGTGATTTATACATCTGGGATAACTTTAGGGTCTTGCACGGACGAGAGCGTGTCATGGAACTTCCGAGAACCGCAGTTGGGCAAACAGTCCCAGAACAGGTGGTAGCAGACAGGTACCGTGCTATAAAGATGAAAAGGCTTGAAGGAATGATCGACGACAAATGGCTGGTCCATACTCCATTAGAACAACTTTGTGAGATGGTGGAGCTTCTGGATGATGTGGAACAATAACCGATATATACTTCGTGTAGGAATTAGGAAAGTTCTGGCTGGTCCCAAAGCTTCCCTCTTTTTGAAACTTGGTTTTAAATCAACAAGGAGATGAAAAGTGGGACATGGAATAACGATTCTATTACACTCTTAGTCCCAACATAACAATGTCCCCCCTGTGTCATCACCCTCATAAATGCAATCCTTTCACTGCAAGCTTCTAAACCGTAGGCTCTCTTGACACAAATTTCCATAACCAGAGTATAGGTGGAGTGAAAAGGTTCACGACTGATCTTGCTGGATTGGCTCGTAAGGTACGCTAAAAGGAGTAAGTTCAGCACTGGGGCGTGTAATGAAATGAAAGCTCGGGGAATTTTCGATCAAAAAATCAACAAAATCCAGGACTTACATGGAAGTGAACTCGTAAAACCCTAACCCCAACGTCGTTCGTAACCTCCTCCTCTTCCGTCCGCCAATCATAACCCAACCATTTAGTAATATATTCATCCCAAGCCCACCAGAGAATGCCGAACCCTACGAGCGCCACACCTGCGACAGGACCAGTATAATAGGGAAGTGTCTGTTCAGTGCTGTGAGTTACAGACTGTAAGTTCCCGGGAAACCAGGAAAGTATCAAGACGAAAGCATTGGAGGCAATATAAATGACAACTAAAGGTGCGAGTAACCACCATCCAAACCTAGAGCTTCGAGGCTTCCAGCACATTTCGTCGACTCGAAAGGATGGAAGCCAAGGTGCGAAAAGAAGACCAAGGCCTAAAAGAACTAAACTGCAGTTAGTCGCTATTAGCTCAAAAGCAGTTGATAACGTACTGCTGATATATGTGTGCACATACGCATAAAGCGTGCTCATGATCAAAAACCCAGCCGGGTTGCTCAATGGCGTTATGACGATACAGATGACGCTGAATATCCAGTGCAAAAACAGTGCATGTGCTGGTGTGCCTCTGCGCGATGTCTGGGACCAAAATTCAGGAATGGCAACCAAGCCCATCCTAGCAATCTCCTGCTTGACTATTTCCATTCATATCAGATGCACTTCTTGCATGGGTAAGTAGACCGAAAGTTTCAATACTGACCTCGTACATTTGCGAAGGTAAGGGCAATCACAGATCCACCGGCCGAGAAGGCAATTATGACCGACGCGCCAATCGGGGCTTGCTTGGAAGTTCCAAAAACCTTGGGAGAATCAATTGCAAAACTGTACAGCTGAGAAGGGTGACACGAACCTTCTGCAAGAACAGTGGAAGTGTGTCTGGAGTTGTCACTATTTCCTCATATGTGCATGCTGCAAACTATGTTGTATTAGTATGTGCTCAGTCCCCTTGAAGTTCTCCAAAACAAAAGTGAAATCCTACAAAAGCTAAGTTGACCATGATGTACAAGAAGCAAGTAGTCATTACGCTGGTCATTACTGCACGGCGGAAAACTCTTCTCTCATCGCCTTTAGGCCCTGCTCGTACCTCTGCCAGAACCTGTGGAACTGGTTAGAAAGGCCCATGTAATTAATGATCCGGGAAACCTACAAAGTTTGCATTCTCATATCCCAAAAAGGCTCGCATGACACTCAAAAGTGCCAGGGCGTATTGATAGGGATTGCTTGAGATTGTTGCAAAAGCGTTTGCGAGGTCTTCTTTTCCATAAGGTGTGTGTATTTCGT
The DNA here is from genome assembly GCA_001414455.1 of Hymenoscyphus fructigenus. NCBI lineage: Eukaryota > Fungi > Ascomycota > Leotiomycetes > Helotiales > Helotiaceae > Hymenoscyphus > Hymenoscyphus fructigenus. The sequence goes on along the minus strand of LKUV01000002.1, from coordinate 668,305 downwards.
GAGAGCCAGCCGGTACTCTAGCGTTCGCGAGAGCTACAAGTCCACAGACTGATATAAAAAGTAGAGAAAGGAGTTTCAGAACAGCCAATGTGTTACTAATTCTGATGTATATGGCCCTAGAGTATGCTTGTAACTGACAGACAAGAGTAATGATTATCACTGCAAACAATTTCTGCAGATTACCGTTGACTGGCGTGTTTTGGGAGCTACTGGCGACAATAATCTCTTTGCCAAATGTGAGAGCATTTCCCTGGACTCCGTTTATAAGAACAAACATGCTGGCAAATATGTATGTTACGAATCGTCGCGGTTTTCGGAAAACATTATCGACCTATTCAGCGAGTGGTTAGCCTTGATCGAAGCTATTGATAAAACGGAATAGTACATAGTAAAGTTCGCCACCTGTAACAGGCCATTGCATTCCATACTCGAGATATGTGTATAACCTTCACTCTATCAGCAACTCCTATCTGGGTCGACGGGAAGCTTTGTACCCAGCCCATGCCATCACACAACCCACGATCCAAACCATCATCGCCATCCCTTTACTCCCGGTGGCCGCTAAGACAATTTTCGGGGAAGCATAAATTCCAGTTCCGATGATCTTGTTTAATATAAGTGCACTATTTAAAATTAGACACATTCTGCCGAAAACTTCTCATTGACTTACGTTGTCGAGAGCAAGTCCAGATGGTGTTTTTTATCGACATGAGCAAGATCCGCTCGTGTGTTATGACTCTCATTTTCCTTTCCGGGGACTTCTTCCGGGTCGTCTCTGTATTGTGTAGTGGTGGGAGATGTAATGCCAAATGCCGAGAGCCTGAAATCACGGTTTGCTGCTTCAGCTGGCCTTCTCTCACGTTGTGAACGTATGACGACCGGTTCCGTTTCCATGGTTATCGATCACAAGCTGAATATCAAAAATAAGACATGGAACGACAAACCAACAGGCTAGAATTTAATAGCACAAGGAAACGCGAAATATAAAAATAAGGCGACTTTCTGAGGCATCTTCCAGCCTGGCTCCTGTTGGGTAGAAATGCCATTGCCGGGATTGAAGCAGTGAGCCATATTTGCCCGACCAAAAGTCCTTCAACTGCTGGGCAGATCAAGGCTCTCAAGGCACCAGCATGCAGAGACCTCAAGGCAACTTATTTTGACCGGTGAGATTGGTTCTTAGATAGACTCCCAACATCAGGGCGAAATAATCCTTCAGAAAAGATGACTTCCTCCTTCCTCTCTCGGACTGAGGCCGATAGTTGATTATTGGTCGATTTTGGATCGACAACAGTTGGCCGGTGTTCTATGCAAGTGTAGGTAGGGTAACCAATATGTTCCTTGTGGTGATGTGGTGATGTGGTGGTGTGGTTGAGTGGATTTGAGCGGCAGATGGTGGAGGCGGAGAGGAGGCGGAAGAGCGTGGAAGAGCACGTGCCGAGAGCTCGTAGGCGAGAGAAGCAGATTGTTCCAATGATTAATTTTATCAGAATAATGATTTTAAGACTGAGCACCCCTCTAATACCAACCACGTGTTGGCTAGGTGATTTAATATCACTCGCCTTGGATGTGATTTATGAATGCCGCTTTTGCTTATTGCATGAATATGACGGGGATCCACGATCTCACTGAGACAAATAAGCGAGGCGTACCTCATAGGTGTGGCCTCCATGGAAAAAGATGTTCTCAGGTGGTCAAACCCTCAAGTTCTCTTTCTCTGTTCCTCTTAAGTGATCGCCGGATATCCCGTTATGAAGTCGTACAACACCAATCGAGTCGATTAGGCAACGCAATTCCGCAATGAATAATTTTATCTTATAATTTACTCATTCCAGAAGGAAAAGAAAAAGAGCAAGATAGGACCAGTGTATCACCGTTGTGCCATCAATCGGAACGGACCGACGTCATACCTTTAAAACCATATGGCCATATACGATAACCATTTACATCTGGACCTGCATTCGCCAGCCTGGAGATTCATATTTCATTAGTCATGCCGTTGCGACCGTAACCCTCCCGTGACACTGCACCATATCCAGCTGCAATCCCACCTGCACTTTTCACTTCCAGCTCCTCGCAATTCTCCACCGCCGCTGGCAGCCTACCACCTTAATTTCTCCTTCCCTCACAGTTATTGTGGCAAGCTGCAGGAGAAACCTCGTACTGCATCTCTCATAGCTTTGTGCTGCTTAGGGAGATGGACAACCTCCATCCAAACTTCACGCAAACAGCTACTCAATTTTTCCAACGACTCAGCGTCACCGTTGCGGAACTCTTGCCGGGCTTGTCAGTTCTAGAAGATGGAATGCAGAGATGGAGGAGCACTTTCCAAAAACTGATTGGCGAAGTTCATAAGAGAGGAGGTATGGTTGGAAACGATGACGACGAGATTTTCTCTTCTTTCCTAAGGGAAATGGATGCCACTCTCGATGGAATACATGAATTACGCATTAATAAGGCTGGCCATCAACGTTCGGAATTTATTGATCCCCTGGAAGCACGTGTTTACTACCACATAGGCGCCACAGCGCTAATCTCAGCGAATCTGCAAAGGTAAGCTGACACACTACACAAATTCTAAACTGCGTAGCTGACTACAATTAGAGATGGGGTTGGATACATGCCAGATGCTCAATTGAAGCTCAAACGGTTGAATGAAGAATGGTTTGAACAAAAGGCCGACCTGGAAACGAGGCTCAAACAAATTTTCAACTGTGACTCCAGTGACTTGTTGTGGGACAAAGTGACAGCGTCAAATGCGACGATACCTCCTCTCTCCTCCCCTTCGCTGAATCTGATGCGGAACGAAGCTCGGGTTTCATTTCCGAGGTTCCCATTGGATGATTCGTTTCGAGCACTTCTGAGGGCTGCCATATATTTTCTCAGCTTGGTACGTATACGACTGATACCCTCCAAAACAAAGTTAAGCAAAGTTTTGCTAAATAGCAAAAACATATTAGGTCGAACACTCACTTCAAAGTGAAATCCAAACGGGGCCAGCTACTGCAGAGGTTGGTGTGAACTTTTGGAAGTCTGCATGGCTTGTCCACCTGCTCATAAAAGAAGTCGAGTCAAGATTAGCTGCGAAAAAATGGAAGTCAATGACGGGGCTGATACTTGAGGTAAGCTGCCCGGTTATTACTCTCCAGCACAATTCTATCTTATTGTGCAATTGTAATTATTGTTTCAGAGGATTTAGGAGAACCAAGAAAACAGATTTCAAATCCTTCTAAACCCTCCCCAACAATAATTATAGTTGCCCTAAACTGTTTCAAATAAAGTAAAGTAAGGGAATGCCGGAGTGAAATGCCGATTTCTCTTGAAGCTTAAAGAAAGATTTCATGTTTCTCACTTTAAAAATGAACTCTACTTTCGCGATACTAAGTCATGACCCCTAGAAGCTACTTCAAGCATGCCCTACGAGTCCTTCGAACATAGTAAACGTTTCATATGGTATCTCCATTCGAGACCCCCTTGATGATGTTCTTACCTCCATTACACCAGTTACGAGTTCAAACATCGAGTCACCACCCTACGTGAGTTCAGAAATAATTTATTCGCGAAAGTTTCTGACAGAATATCACTAGACTGAAGACAATTGGAGTGGTATATCTGTGTTTACTACCCCATGCTCGCCAACAACGACTTTGCCATTCCGTCCACTACCAGAAGAATTTGAAAAGCATCAGCTCTTACCCACTAGTCAATCTTCAAAGCAAACTTTCTTTTCCGCAGAACCCACAGAACCCTCAGATGAAACAATCAAATTGTCAATTGTTAATCCATCCCATATATCTAAACCAGAGAATTGGATCATGTCTGAAGTTTCTATTCAGCGCATTCATCAGGGTAAAATGAGCCTCAAGGTTTGCCAAGGGGGTTCTCTTGAGCAGAGCCTTGAAATTGATCCCGAAACAGATGAGCTTGTACCCGGATATGCATATGGCGACCAAAAGTGCCCATTCGTTCTGCTTCGGCAAAATGGAAAAGACCACGATCTTTGTTTCATAACGAAGGACATCAAAGGCAGGTTGTGTCACATCTATTGTCAATCACAAGTACTAATTGGCGTAGAAAGTATCTATTTTACGGAGTGGTTTGTCGAAGATAAGCTCGAGGGCTATTTTCCATCTGGGTGAGGTGTTTCAGTCGCACATTTCTGGAGGGAGTTACTGACTGTAACCCATTTAGTTTTATAGAGTCCATTAACATCCAAAGCAGGAATGGATCAGGTTCTCTCATTTTCTCTCGTCCTACAGCACAGATATGGTCGGAAACTAGCGACGAGCCGACTAAAGATTGTGGTCAGAGCTTACAATCTGTGAGGACTCGATCTTCATTCTGTCCGAAAGCGATCGAGCCAATTGGAAAGCAAATCAAGGAGTCCAAAATACTCTTTTTCTGCAGAAATTCGATCTACTCTTTGTTCAGTAAGTACAAGACAACACCAAGCACGCTCTCTGAACCCGTATTCTGATCGATCAACGCAGTCACAGACCAAATGAAAATTCTACAAAACCGAGAAAATGGGTTCACAATTTCCTGTAAAACCGTTGACTTTCGCCAAGGTTCCTCAAAACAACTCGCCGGTATACCTATGCGTCAAAATTCGGCTGTACAGTCCAGGAATGACTACTCATCGATTAATTTGACCTTCTCTAGTCCCGGAAGTAAGACACATACATAGTTTCTATCTTTGTCTTAATGTTCTAACCGCAATTCAACAGGGAAAAATGATTTCTATGATGATTTCCTAGACGCCCGCAATAGATGGTTGGAAAAAGCCCAAAGGTTGAAAGAAAAGCGAACTTTACAGCGAAGTCCAATCATTGAGTCCAGATCATATCTTCACCAAACACCCAGATCGCCCTTCCCCTGAGAATCAGTGACATCTAGTCACTCATTCAACATCGGAACCCACGGGACCGGGGCTTACCAATTTCCTCCACCATCGAGAGTGATAAACCAGAGTACTCCCACCGACAAGTAACACGATGATGACAGCCTGAAACACATGAGCGATCGCACTTCGAACTACTATCAGTCCGGCGACACAACAAAATATAACAGGATTGAATATCCGGATCAAATAAATTTGATTTCGGTGCTCCGAATCGCTGTTGGTGGTTTGAGGTCGATAATGAAGAAACAACAGCCCCGAGATTGTTAAGAAGTATATCATATACTCCACCATTCCTAATAAAAACCGGTGAGCTAACGACTGCAAGTTGTTTATTGCGGGATAAATTGTCTACCTTTGAAGCTAAGAAGTCCACGAAAGCTTCCTATGACTACATATATCGAAGCAGCGGCCGCATTCAATACCATTGAGTTTCTGAAAATCATAATCGGCAATTAGAAACGAAACTCGCTTCTCAAGTGAGGGAGGCTGCTTACACTGGGATATTTTGAACTTGGACCCGATTCCGTGCTTGCCATATCCTCCCAAGGAAGCCAGTTGGTACTACACGGATATCTGGGGATTGAGACACGAGACCAGCATTTGATTTCAGAAAGGCAGGTAGGTACTGGCGTGCTCCTACAGATGATCTCCGAGTCAGTATTTCCCTTTCTAGAAGTATGTTTTGGGGAAACTAGGAAGAAATTGGGTTGTGTGAGGAGGAAGTGAGATGTCTAAGGAGGAAATGGTGTCTCAATGCCTAAAACAACCTGAAAGAGGGAAATATAACTCGGAAAATACCCACCAGCGGCCTGTGTTTGACGACCCGTTGAAAACACAATGGAGTTCAAAGCCCCGAGACAAGACAAGCAGACAATCCAGGCATAGAATATTGCACCAATCTTCCCAAATACAGCAATACCAAAAGCCTGCCAATCTCAGCTCATGAAAGTAGAACTGTTTCGATAATAATATCAACTTACTATTGCAACTGCATTCGTTTTCTGGAAGGTTTCCAATGGTAGAGTATAGTAAAAAGTGGCATTGGCCAATGTAAAAAGCGTGACTACAACGACCATCGAGCGATTCAGTATTGATGGGAGTGTAAATTGTGGTTCTGTGATCTCGCCTGCAACGAATCCAATCTATAGAATGTCAGTTCATACTCGTTGTCGCATTGAACCAAGCCTCTTTTACCGATTCCCATCCTCCATATGCAAACAAAGCCGCCAAAATTGCATCCGTAAAACTCCCCAATGCAGACCAAATACTCCTATCAACCAATGACCCCACAACTCCTGGCGCAACGATCTGTGAATTTGTACTCTCAGGCCTCACGATCATAAGTGCAACCCCAACAACCACCACAGATCCCAGCCCCACCAACTTCAAAACCAGAAAAAAACTGGCAGCCCCCGTCCCAAAACTCGTCCCCAAACAATTCAACCAAGTAATCCCCCAGAGAGCACAAAATCCCACTCCCTTCAGCCACAATCCTCCTAGTTCCTGTTCTTGCCAAAGAGCCTTACCAAGATACTCGGCAAACACCAAGGAAACCATTGCCATCGCACAAGGTCTGGAAACTAGAATCCATATCCAACTTCCTAGGAAGCCGTAGAGATCTCCGTAGCAATATCGTAGGTACTCTTGGATTCCACCATTTTTGGGTACCCGGGTGCCGAGTTCAATGAATGAAGAGGCTCCAGTGAAGACCAGGAGGCCAGCAAGAAACCAGGCTAATATTGAGAGAAGGGGGGATGAGAGGAGAAGTATCACAACAGAGGGCGAAGAAAAAATCCCGGAGCCAATCTGGAGGCCAAGGACGAGGGAGAGACCATTGCGGGTTGTGAGAGTACGAGGTGGGGATGGGGGTGTGGTCTGGGTGAAGGTTGGACTGGTTGGCGTTAAGGGGTTTGGTGGGTCTTGGGGTAGAAGGCGGTTGGCTGATTCATCTCGTGAACTCATTCTGATGATTGCAAGTTGTCGCGATGAAGTTGTACTCCCAAGGTGAAGGCAGAAATAGCAAGGCTGCTTTGTGGAACCCTGGTCCTTGCTCGCCACGTGTTTGATTCTTATCTTGTGTAACCACTAATATGTACTCATTTCATCTAAAACAATTTAGAGGTTTGGTCTGGAATTAAGTGATCACTTGAGTTTTCTGAGTTAAATTTCTCCTTTGTCACTGACTTTGGAAATAAAAGGATAAAAATAACTCGACTCCGATTCTCCAGTTGCTACCTTGAGCTCCTATGGGACTTGACATTTACATTGAAAGAGAAGTGCGATGTATTAGTTATAATAGATAACGAGTCTATCAAACTTACTCTTCAATATATATTGGCTTTTCTTGAAATTTGTCAGTATCATGCTAGTTAGTGGGTTTTGCTGTCTTACAGTAAGGACATTTATCGATTCTTGTCAATGACTTCGAAGTTGGTAAAGACAACCCAGTTACACGAACGTAATACGACCTTATCCTATCCCAAACCACTTCTAGTGGAATATATTTCCAATTCGAGACGACGACATTATCTCCGGTCTCGGCTGCGTGACAACGTTCGTAATACGCCAGAGCCAACTCGCCGGGTTACCTGTCAGAAAATAGGATAAATGCATATGCAAGGGGTTTCAGTTAGGAAATCCAATCATAAATTACGGAGTAGGCTTAGGCTGGTATGGTGCATGCAAGGGCCATGTTAACAACATAATTGATGCGGTGAAGCAACCACAGCCACAACATTTCAGGAAGCACTTCATAGAAACTGCCCATTCTATGGAGTTGTTTGGTTGGATATTTTTTCATGGATCTTAGCGAATAGAAAGTTAATGGTTTTCTAAAGTGTTTTGTTAGATACTTAGTCTTTCTAAACTTTTCCGGGTTTACTTGCCCTATGGTTCCCTTTTATTTCAGTCAATGCACTTGGAAGTGTTATATTGCCTGATTTGTTAGCCTCTAGAACTTGTTTCTCAAAATCTTCACATTAAGTACAGTTTACCGAGGCAACAAATGGACGTAGGTTGTGGATTACTGTCTTTGAAGTGGAGGTTGAGTTTATGCAGGTAGGTGCATACACCCGTATTCACTTTACCAAAAGGACTCACTTTCAAAGTACAGCTTCCTCCGGTATCGCTGGTTCTTTCTGGAGTGATATCCGGGTTATATCAATTGAGTTAATCCCAACTTCAAAATTTCACCTTCCACAACCTTATCCCATCTTCCCCTTCCCTCAAGCAACAGCAACCCCTCCTCAAACACAACACCATTAGCCATACAAGTCACACAACCACCATCCTCAAACTCGCTTCCAAATTGAAGTACTTTCTCTTCTGAACCAATTGACAGCCCAAACTTCAACATGGCTTCCAACCCGGACAACCCGGACGAATCCCAAAACAACAATGCAGCTCTCTACGACTCAGCATCCAAACACCTCCTCGTCTTCGGCAGCGCCTTTTCCCCAGACGTCATAGTAAAAACCTCCGGAATCCACCTCTACACCGCAAGCGGTAAAAGACTCATAGACTGGACCTCCGGCCAAGTGAGTGTCTAGTCTCTCTGTGCGAAAGTCTTCTTCATATAGCTCATAGAGCTCTGAAGCTCTCAGCGTTTCAATACTAGCTTTGAGATCCTCACTTTTCATAATACTCAAATATGTCCATTGCGCAATACTGACCTCTCCAGATGTCTTGCCTAATAGGCCACAGCCACCCAGCAGTCGTCAAAACCCTAACCCAACACGCCTCCTCCCTCGACCACCTCTACAGCGGCATGCTCTCACCTCCCGTCATTCATCTCGCCGAAAAACTCACAAGTGTCCTGCCCGCCAGTCTAGACAAAGCAATGTTCCTCAGCACCGGAGGAGAGAGTAATGAATGTGCGATTAAACTGGCGAAGATGTATACAGGGAAGTTTGAGATTGTTGGGTTAGGTGCTAGTTGGCATGGAGTTACGGGTGGTGCGAATGGGGTGCAGTATCATGCTGGGAGGAAGGGGTATGGTCCTATTGTAAGTGAAAAATAATTGAGGGCCCGGGGGGGGGGGGAATTAAGCGAGACGAGGCGTGAAGACTTGGGGCGTGGAAGACTGATGATGTGAATAGATGCCTGGAATGCATATGCTTCCCTCGCCTGATGCTTACCGTTCCATATTTCGTCACCCAGATGGTACTTATGACTGGGAAACCGAGTGAGCAATTTTCCCCTTGTTCCCTTTTTTCAACTCCTCATTTTGAGTGAAATTTCATCCTCGTCGGCTCCTCTGAAGATCAATCGCTAATAAGTCACAGACTCAACTACGGCTGGTCCCTAATAGACAAAGCCTCCTCCGGTTCCCTCGCTGCCGTAATCATGGAACCAATCCTCTCCTCCGGCGGCATGATAGTCCCACCCCCAGGCTACATGGCCGCAATGAAAGTACACTGTCGCAAACGAGAAATGCTCCTAATAGTCGACGAAGCACAAACCGGTCTGGGTCGCTGCGGTTCTCTCTTTGCCATCGAACATGAGAATGTAGTCCCAGACATTCTTACCCTCAGTAAAACATTAGGAAACGGGATGCCATTAAGTGCTATCGTGACCAGCAATAAGATATCAAAGGTTACAGAGGAAAGAGGTTTCATGTTTTACACAACCCACGCTAATGATCCCCTCCCCGCCGCTGTCGGCCTCACAGTTCTAACCACCGTTCTCGAATCAGGATTAGTTTCTCGTTCCAGAATCGCTGGTCAAAAACTCCACGAGGGGCTGAACCGCCTCAAGGGAAAATACTATTGTATCGGTGACGTTCGAGGTCGCGGTATGCTTGCGGGAGTCGAGATTGTCAGTGATCGAGAAACGAAGGCTGCTGATATCGTGCTGGGAAAGAAGTTGAGTGCTAGGATGATGGAATTAGGTCTCTCGGCTACGATTTCTGCGAGAACTACTTTTTCGGGGTGTATTAGGATTGCGCCTCCGTTGACTATTACGGATGAGGAGTTGGTGGAGGGACTGGCTATTTTTGAGGAGGCTTTGAGAAGCACGGAAGGATCTGGGCCGCTTTGAAGAATTTCTTGCAAGTAGAAGAAAGTGTGGAACGTGAACTTCGACCTGCCTCTTCTCGTTAAGAAAGGATTTGATAGATGCGAAGATTGTAGTTTCCCCCGATGTATCATAAGAACGCCACTTGCTGGTTGTTCACTCCCTCCTCATCCAACTAGTAATTAGAAAAATCAAATCAACTTTTCAATCCCTGTTTCCGCCAGTGGTGGTAGAAATCAACCCACAGATTTTGTGAAAAGCAGATTCTATTTTATGGAAGTATAAGTCTTAATTAATTCGGGGGCAAAAACATTAAGTTGCGATACGAAATGCGGCCACTTTATGAACACTCCCGTTTCCAACTTGAAGCTCAAGAAACCTGCCCCAGCAACCACACATCCGTCTTATACACTCCTCTTATACGCCGCCCACAAGATATACAACAAAAGACAAATACACTCGGTATTGCCGCCCTCCACTCTATACTTAGAAAGAAGCTTGGTGCCCATGGTGAGCTCGGGACATTCAAATGCGACGCTCAACATCCAATGCAACGAAAACCAGGTCGCAAAATACAAGCTTGAAATATTGACAATCAACAATAAAATTATTCTCCGATAGCCCCCATAGTGCAGCAGGGATTCAGAGCGATCACTGGATCTTCTCCTGGCCTCACGCATAAAATTCAGAAGATTGGGGGCTAGTTTGGAAGGTAGGAGAGAAAAACGTGGAGAGAATGCGGAAGCACTTTTCCACATCATCTGCGCTGAAACTCAATGAGTTTCCCTAAACCTACACTCATAATGAGAAGGGGGAAAATGGCAGTCCGAAGCGGATTATCTCAGGCTGAGAAAGCGACGCCTCAGACGGGGAAAATCCAACATTTGATTAAAAGAAAAGGAGAGGAGGCCTTTCAGGGACAAACCCCGCGGGTTACCGGGCGACCAGGCTGACATGGACCATCTCCGCGTCATATTAGACCGGGATATAGAAATGATTTTTTTTAGTTGATCCCAGATCAGCGGATACCGTCTGAGCGTCCCCTGAAATGTTGAATGCTGATTAAAGGACATCAATGCTATAAATGCCCAACGAGGAAATAGAGTATCAAAAGCTAGATTCTCTCATACGAAGTATTGCCCGTGATCAATACGGGAGTGGGACGGTCGCATGAAGGAATGGAAATTCGAAGAAGAATGGAAGAAGGAACGAAAGCCTTCATACGCCGCCATGACGCGGGTGTTACAGGGCACAAGAAGGGGGAAAAAAAGAGACCAACAGCCGCATGGCCAAAGCGACACCGGCGCCGCGGTCAGTTGAAGTTTGATGGCGCCTCCCTCTTACTCAGAGGGGCAAACTACCGCACCAGCTGAGCGTGTGATAGGCCGCCAGTGAGTCCTGACATGCGTCTAGCGGGTGCGAGGTGCCTGGTGGTGTCTCTCGCCAGGCACACCTAGTGAGAGTTTGGGTGCAGCGAGGGAGCAACCTGGAACGTTAGTTGGTGCAGTTGAGAGTGCAGTGACTGCAGTGACTGCAGTGACTGCAGTTCGCCTGGGCGTGGTCCAGGGGAAATGAGCAGGCGCACCAGACGCATCAGACGCACCAGACGCGCTGTTGAAGCGTAAGTAAGGAGGGGGCAACTGGCCTGGCTTAGGTGATGTGACGTGACGTGACGAGACGAGCATTCTGCTCCTTGGATGCCTGTCGTTTCTACTATTATTACTTGTGCACTTGTGTTGTGGCCTCGAAATGATGGAATGATGGAATGGCGGTTTCTGCTCAATTCCATATATGAACGCCTCATCCCCCCATCCAGCTCCTGCTCCCGCTCCCGAATTTCTGGTTTGGACTGAATGAGCATTTGAATGAGCATTGGAATCCGGCAAAGAGATTGCGTGGCGTTGGGAACGATTGAACGACTGAACGATTTTGACGGCTACTCTTCCTCTTCTTCTCTATTACGGACGCATTGCCCACATGTATCCTCAGAAATGATGGGGGCTTTGACACCACCTACTGCCAGCATCTCGACTTCCTCACTTGCATCTGTACCTGCAGCCATTGAATCATCGACCGCACCGCTTCACCGATATTCACTAGAACTTCTCTTCTCTTCCTCAACGTCTTCGACATCGTCACTCCCGCCCTCACTTCTTTCACCTTCCCTATTTTCCTCTCTCGCTCCATCGATCTCGTCAACCTCCAAATTCTCCTTCGTCTCCAATATTTCTTCATCCCCTTGGCGGCCATCACTCGCTAAAACTCACCTGCATCCACCGCCACGCCCATTTTTACAGGACGAGCACCCCGAAAAGGGGACCCAACCCCGAGCTCTACCTGCACTACCTGCACTACCTGCACCCGCGCGCAACACCTGCAGAAGACCTCCAACCTCGCCCTCGCCCTTCATTCAGGACTCCACGAGTCGTCTTCTCAGCGAGAGAAAAGGTCGTCGGCCTCTCTCGCATCCTCACTCCTTCCCCCCCTCACCACCACGTCAGCGACGACGATTGTCGCAAACGCCCCAACGGCTTCTTCACAGGCGGGACCTTCTGCTTCGCATAACCCGAAAACCTCCATAACGTCTCACCTTCACCACACCCCTTCCACGTCCTATTCCCATTCCCAATCGCTCTCTTCCAATGCGGCCGGCCCTTCATCCACTGCCAACCCTCGAATCCCCTCTCCTACCTTTCAACCTCCCTACCCAGCACCATCACCTGTTCCCACTTCCTCCACCGAAGGTAGACAACGCCCGCAAGTAAGGGTCTCGAGTCCAACCCGCTGGAGTCTGCGAAACGCCTTGATTGGTACCGCCAACGCCGAATTCCCTTCTCCCTTTCGCAATCGTTCAGATACCATTGGCACCAACAATACTAGTGCTGCAAACCTTCGTCCTCGACGTCCCGGTGCGGTGCGACTGTGGAATCCCACCAATTCGACCCCTCGTATCCCCACCCGAAAAAGAAATCCTTCGCGGGACCAGGAAGATAACCCAACTGTAATTGCCATCCCGCTTTCGCATCCGGATATCGGGTCGCCGCGAGAAGGTGCTGCAGCAGGAGGATCGTACCCATTGTTAACGCTTCCAGAGCAGAGGCAGAGTTTGCATTTGGGTTCGACCAGGGCGAGTTTACAAGTTGAGAGAAGTGGTGGTAGTTCAATTGGGTCAAATAGAGTTTCTTTGCCGAGAAGTGTCAGTATTGATATTTCAAGAAGCAAGAGCGGAGATTCACCAACTTCTGATACACCGAAACTCGACAAAGGGAAGGGACGAGCCCACTCAAGATCCCCCGAAGCTGCAGAGGCTAAACCTAGTGAAACGAAACCTCAACACAAAAAAGTCACAGGGCTCAGAAAGCGTGGTCAGAGTATTTCAAACAAGCAACCTCCATCACCTGGTATTTCCTTTGATCAGAATTTCGCAGCCATGTCCGATCTCGAACGCGGTCCCGATACCCAAGGCATATATAACCCAGGCAGCACATCAAATCTACCAAACAATGCCTCAAATCCCTCCATCGACGATGACGGCATCGGCGCCGCCATGTCTTCAGAAACTTCCTCGATAATCGGCTCAGAAGGAGGAGGCATGGCACAAGACGAATGGGGACCTCTCCATCCATGTTTCCCACACATGAACTCGCATGTCCCCCTCAACTCAGATCTCTACCAAACCACCCGAATAATACGAGTCCGACGAGACTGGATGGCAGAAGGAGACTTAGCGCCCACATTCTCAAATCTGTACCCTGAGATTCTCGACCCCGCAGGAGTGACGGAACAAGATTTCCGCACGATAATTGAGAAGGTTAATAATGAGTTGGTACCAGCCTTCAACCCTTGGGGCCCCCGGAATATCTTCGATGCTACGATGGGATTGTTGACTGGATGGGTATGGGATGATCTCGGGTTTACAGCTGTGAAATCGAGGCTGAAGAGGGCGGAGATGTATTTGGAAGAGTGGAATAAGGATATGGAGAAGAAGAGTAGGGATGGGAGTGGGATTCCACCAAGAATTGTTCCGTTAAGGAGGACGGGGTATATGAATGTATGTTTTCACTCCCTTCCTCTTTCGCAAAGACCATAAGCTGATAATACTTTTCTAGCTCGATATCCAAGTCGAAGATCCCGAAATCTCATACCCCAATTCCAACCCCGACGATCGAACAGCGACGGGCTTATCAACTATTACCCAAGAATGATCGTCCTGCATACAAAATACCCCTTACGAATCAAATAATTCACCACCACAAAACCAATCATTAATTCTCCCCACCTTTATTTTTTGGTTAACAGTATATAATATTTATAATTGGGAAAACGGAAAGAGAGAAAGAGAAAGAAAGCAGATATACCCCCACGCACCCCTCATTGGAAGAGGGCTAGGTTTTTTTTTTCCTTGAAATATTTTTTGGTTGTTCTATTGCGAACCTGGAGTTTTGATTCTTTCGCGCTTGCTGGGTGTTTGCATAGCGTTGCCAAAGCATAGCCTTTTGTCTTTTCTGTTTTGTTAGTGGTGGATAGATCTTGTATTTATAATATTCGAGGCTACTGAGTGGTCTTTTGTAAATACCATGAAGTTGCCTAAATTTGCATGTAGTACTTGATTTGAGTGCTTGAGATGTGTGCATGCTAAGCTTTTGTTCAGATGGTTGACTTAATCCTCTTATCGCTTTGAAAGGCGGAGGGGGAAGGTTGTTACTTTTACATTCCTACCTCTAATCTAGGATCTCTTGTTGTGATTTGACCTAGCATAGTGTCTGAGAAACATGATGCCGTCTTTATCTTCTATCTGTTTTTCGTATTGTCGCTATAGTGGTATGTGGAAGGAAATTGGAGAATTGAAAAGATTTGATATTGTAGACTTTATTTTATGATGTTGACAGGGAATTGATATTCAAAGGGTGTGTGGAAAGTAGAGGTGGGCGAAATCAGAAAAGAAAAGAAAAAACTTACTTCTAACAAGGATAGAGAAATCTTGTTTTCCCTTCCCCCCTTTTTCACCCCCAAGGCGTTATTGGAATTATAAGAGTGATTGTGTTGGAAGCTAGGTGTGTTATCTTTCTTACTCTATTCCCGTTCCTTTACATTCTCGTGATATCCTTTTCTACATCGTAATGTATGGTGCAGGGAATTCAACCTTTACATACCCTTGCGCTGGGTCACTTTTAACTTTGAGACTCTCGATTGCTGTTAATGCCTTTTTCGTTCTCGATTCGATTCTGTTTTTCCTCCCTCAGACACCACGCCTCTGGTCTTGGGGTCTGGTATAGTTGGCTTGATCTTGTCGGTGCTATTACTGAGTTTTAATCAGTCCCCCCCCCCTCCTTTCCTTCACCTGGTTCTTTGAAGGTTTTCTACAGGGGCTTGTTGGAAAAAAATAATCTTGGGAAGCCATTCTAGCGAGTTTTTGTGAGCTCTTTTCCTCTTTGGTTGTGCTTCTCGACTGTTTTTTGAGATGCGGAAATATTCGCTCGTGGAAATGGCGAAGATGGAGCTGGGAGTTGAATGAAGAACTGGTCTATGAGAGTTGGAAGCTGTTGGATGTTAGGTAACCCACGAGTAAGATGGGAAATGTTCAGAAAGGTGAGGTAAAATTTGGGGGGTAGAAGGGGTTTGCGAGTAAGCCACGGGTAAGCTGGGAAATATCGAGGAAGTCATGAGTAATCCATTTGTAACCCACGAGTGAGCAATGAGGCGAGGCGAGTAAGCGAGTATCAAGCGTGGGGCCAAGAATCTTTTTGGTAAGCTTTTAATTAACGAGCAAGCTAGACAAGTTTTGGGGACTGCGAGTAAGCTATCAAATGAGTAACCTACAGGTATGGGGGCAAAAAAGTAGAGCGATGAGTAAGCTATCAAATTGCTCAAGTTTCAAATTTGGTATTGCTTGATCTTATTAAAAACACCGGTCTCTTACCTCCGTGAATCTAGGAGAGAATCTAAGAATTTCTCCCTTCGTCGACATAGCTAACACCTAAAACCAGAACCTCCCAAAGAACAGCCAACAACTAAACATCCACATCAGCATGATATCCCCCTTCTCCACTCATCCCCTCTCAAAATTACAAGGGTATTAGAAACTTACTTCGTAGGATCATAAACATGTGTTTGCGAATCATGGGTGTGCCATAGACAACTTTCTTTATGATATGAATTTCCGTGCATCAAGATGGGGCTGTAGTCGCTTAGATAGTCCCAGCAGAACGCGGTGCTGCATTTTAAACCTGGCGGTTCTGTGGGAATGTGGGAATGGAAGTCGGAAGAGGGGAGAGGGCGTGGAGAGTGATACTGAGGTTTTGGGGACTTGGAGAAAGAGGGGGCAGCGGGGATTGAGAAATGATTCTCTTCTCCAATGACTTCACTAGGAGTATCCACATAAGAAAGATGATCCCTTGCTCTCGCTCTCCCTCAAAAGAAAGTCCAAGTCCAAAAACAAGAATAAGAAGGAGACCTACAGTCCATATGCGCACACCCACCATTCCTCTCAATAAACCACCCACACCCTGGACATTCTTTCGCTGTCTCGTTTATCAAAACAACAGAAAGTTCATCCTCTTGAAGCCTTCTCTTTAGGGACTCTAACTCTTCTCTATTCTTTTGGATCAAAGCCGCTTGCTCCCTCCTTGCTTTGCCGAAGAATAAGGGACCAAATACTCTTCCTAGTATGAAGAGGAGTTTATTTTCGTATTCCGTTGGGCTGGCAATAGAAGTAGTGTGGGTTTCCTCAGTTGCTGTAGTGAGAGATAAGAGCTTTTCATAACTACTCCTCATTAGTACGCGTCTCTTCCTAAGGACCCATCAGCCAGGCGAAACTTACCGAGAAAAAGTGTCCCCCTCGGCAAACCTTCGAACACCCTCGCTACCAAGTAACACCCCACATTTAGGACAAGAAAGCTTAGTCCACATCTTCGTTTCAAGCGAGATAGTTATATGTTTCCCCATACAAGGGTAACAAATCGAACGTTCATGATCACAGCCTTCAGATAACTTCGCTGGTCCTAGGAAAACCCGAAAGAAGTGTTCGGTCCAGAGGATACATTCTTGTTAAGTTGGGAAGGTCCTCAGTACTGTAGGTCATGGAGAATTGATTGATTTGTGTAGGGAGTTATCTATATAAGGAGTGAATGATTATTACATCATAATAAATGAATGATATAATGACAGTATAATAATGATATCATGATAATATAATGATATAGTGAGTTTAGCACAACACTAGTGATCATACCAGCTGATCACATAGCAGATAAAACTAGCGATGAAGTAGTAAATCAAACAGTAGTTCATTATGAGAATAAACAATGAGAAAAATCAGGTGATGTCATAAATCCAGCACAACACACCCCCCCAGGGGACAGCATATTACTGAACGCTGTCACCTGGTCTGAGAATCAAATGACTAATATCTTTAAGGTGTAGTTGTTGTACGAATAGAGCATGCTTTTGAGGTGGTAGTTCTTTTGTAAAGCTGTCAGCTACTATACTAGTAGTAGGGACCCAGTGGATGTTGACACGCTTCTCTTGAACTTCTTGCCTAAGCCAGCTCTAGATAATGTTGATATACCTGAGCTTAGTATCAAGCTTTGGCGTGTCTCTTTGCAAGAGGCAAATGGTTTATTGATTGTTGTAGTAGATGTTTAGAAAATCCTGAATATATAGTTCAATATAATTAAATAGACAAATCCACTATAAGAACTCCTTTGCAGTGGAAATCAGGGCTCCAAACTCTGACTCTGTGCTTGACGTAGTTACATAGCGTTGTTTAGTTGACTTGTAGTGTATTAGACCTCTATATAGTTGAAAGCAGTATCCTATTAAGCTTTTTCGAGTATTGACATTGTCAGCGAATGTAGCGTTACTCTAGGAGAGAAAAGAATCTAAGCCTTGAAAGTTGCTATTAAATTCAATTGCTAAATAACATGTTCCTACTAAGTAGTGTAGTAGGTGGTCGACAGCGTAGAGATGCTGAGGCAACAGATTAGTCAGGTATTCAGAGAGTTTTGAAACTGCTCTACAAATGTCTAGTCTAGTATAGCAAGAAGCAAAGTTTACACTTCTGACTTTTTGTTAATATCTAGTTATTTGAGAAGATGAAGCTGCGCCCTCCTAGGACACTAGCTTTGTTGTAGGAAGTAGTGTTTGTAGTACTTAGGTAATAACAATATTAAATCAGTTTACAAGACTTTGAATATAGTTGTCCTGAATTAACTAGAGCTTTTAATGTAGTTGATCCTAGATGATTTATATACCTAGGAAGTACTTTGCTTTGCTGAGTTATTGTATTTGGTATCTAGAAAGTAGCTGTTTCTCAAATTCGTTGACCTTTGACTGATTTTCCTTGGAATAAGTAATAATAATGTTATCTATATATAGAATTAAGATAAGCTAGCTATTTGAAAAGAGACAGTAGACTCTAGGAACAGGGTAAAGGTTGAATTCAGCAAGGGTTTCAACAATGTTGTTGTACCAAAGGTATGCTAATTCTTTAAGACTATATAGAGCTATAATCACTTCTCATTCTCATCTACTTTTTTTATATCCCTTAGGACACTTACACCTAATTAGTTGTTTTAGTCTAGCATTTACATATATGTTGATTACGTTATATAATTGTATTTCTAAGTTATATACTACAATAATTACTGTTGTAGCATAAAATGTTTATATAGCTAAAGTAGTAGCGTAGGTCTCCTGATCTGTCTATTAAAGGTCTCCTCTTATATAAATGCAAGCTTTAAACTTAAGAATATACTTATTTTCGTTGAATTTATATGTCTAGACCTATATTAGAGGAAGAGAGTTATTGTTGTTGTTAAGTTGTAGAATAAGCTTAAAAGTACTCTTTAATTTTAAAGTATTAATTTCCTAGTTATATACTTTTTTCTAGTTATCTTTAAAAGAATGTTATAGCATCTCTCTGTATGTCTTTAGAGGTAGCAACATTTGATCTTAATGTAAGCGAGTGTAACAAAACCTACTTTTGTACTAAAAGTAACAAAGGTAACTAAGTCTCGAAGGTTAGAATACAGGAAGAGGTTCAGGTATACTAGGTGTTTACTTAAAGGTAAACTTGTTACTTAAACTTTAAGAAGACAAAACAATATATTATAAACTAAGAAGAGAGTTAAGTATAAAGCTTCTATCTAATAGCAGACATACTAGTCTTATATAGAACCTTCCTACTTGATAATTATTATAATTACCCTGATTATACTAATCTTGCTTAGTATTACTTAGTTAATCATCAATGATCAACGATGGTCACATGACTTCTATCTAATGAAATCCCTAGATTGCTTAGTTATACTAACTAATTCTCAGATACTATAAGAGTATGTAATAGTACTTAACCTGTTAGAACGCTGCCTAGTCTTTACTAGTCACATATACACGTGATTTATAACACTATCCCCTTCTTAGCCTAGCGTGTCCCTACACTTAAGTACAACCTAAGAAATATTGTTAGAAGGCTACTAGTCTTCTCTTCTTTTTAACATATTCTCTAAAAAAACCTACAACTAACAAGTACTTCTTAACAACATTATTAACTATAGTTTTCCTACTACTATAAAGTGTTCCTACTGTTAGACCTATAGTTATAACTGTATTATAAGTACTTGTTATACCTGCTACTCTAAATGTGTTTGTGTTAGATACTTAAAGTATAACAGCTAGCCTGAGTTCCTCGATAGCTATAAAGCTCTAGCTAGGCAAGAAGAAAAGCTTAAGGAGAAAGAAGAAGAGGCAATAGCAAAAATCCTATGTCTTTGTAAACAAAAGAAATTCCTTCAACGCTGTTGTAATAACATAATAGCTTATAGTTTTAAGTCTCTATAGAAACTAGATGCTGTTAAAGAGAAAGAACACAAAGAGTAAAAGCTAGAAGAAAAACAGACAAAGAAAGAGGAGGAGGCTACTTGTCTAACTACTCTTTCTACCTCTACCTCTTCTAACTCTTTCCTTGACCTAGGTATTAACTCTAGTTTCTTTAAAGCTTTTCCTCCTAACTACTTGATGTAGGAAAACCTAGATTTTACTAGTAGAAGGCTATAAGAAGCTAGGGGTAGTTTAGAGCTGACTTAGGTTCTTAAGTGTTTTCTAAGTATAGGTAATCTAACTATTTAACTAGGTACTTAACCTGTTCTCTAACAACCTTATAGTCAAGAATTCTCTTAACTTTATATTCTATATTAGAGTTAATAGGTTAGATTTCTGTGAGTAAGGCTAGTAGTACTCTCTATAGTACTAGTTTAAGTAAAGATATATAGAATACTAGATAGATATTTATAGTCTTTAGTAGTATAAGTTTATAATTCAAAGGTTCTTTGATGTGTTTGCTTTTAAACAGCCTAAGTTTTTTGTAGTCTAGTTTACTACTTAGTCTTTTAGTGTTAATGTTTCTTCTAACTAAATAGACTTTATCTCTCTCTTTTAACATTAGCTCCTAACTATATTACTTGTTGTAGTAGTATATATTACATTCTGCTATAAACTAAAGTTACTCTACAAGCTTCTTATATAATTCTCTAAGTCTGTAGTCTTGTAATCCTACTTTATTATTATTAATAGTATTTAGTAAAGAGTCCTGATAAGTAACTAATTTATATCTATAGTTAGTGTAAAATAGTATAACAAGCGTAGTTTCTGTTGTTGAACTATTATAGGCAAACTATACTAAGAGTAGTAGTGTGAGGTAGATAGTAGGCAATAAGTTAATTTGAATCTTTTCAATTCAGTACAGAACTAATCTCTGCTCCTCCTTAGAGGTGTAGGAGAAGTCTCGCTTTATAGAAGCTCCTAAGCCCTAATATTACGTTAACTCTGTTAACTCTGTAAACTTCATTCACTAGAACTGCTTAATTCCTAATTGATTTATAATAGCAGATGAAGACTTCCTTAGATCAGACGAAAAGTCACATGACCAATACAGCCTCTACATATTACAACTATCCTCTCTTCCAAGCATCTTGTCCTCAAGATTAATTTTGCCTGTTTTTCGTAAAAGGTTGTAAAGGCACAATTCAGTGGGTATTGTAGAAGAGTATGTGAGTAAACAACATTATTACTGTTTACTATAGTAAACAAAATTACTCTACAACTATTAGTAGGCGATTTGTTGATTTCGCGAAGGCGTAGACAACATTTACAACTACAAGAGTTAATTAGTTCTTTTCTCTTGTAGCAGTTATATTAAGGCACTGTTTAGTGTCCTTGTATATATAATACTAGAGTATTCTGAACAGTTTTGTTGCAAGGGAATAAATTATATGAAAACCTTATATAAATACTTCCGAGGCATTAAAGAGGAGCTAGAGGTTGATGGGAAACTGTAGTATACTACATGTAAAATATAGGAAGATTGTAGTATTGTTTAGGATATATATAGAGACCTGTCCTTCCCTTTTGCAAGACCTTCTCTTTTCTATACCCTAAAATTCCTTATTATGTCTTATTCTGTTTATAACACTTCTAAGTATAAAGCTAATCTCGCTAAGTCCTTTCCTGTTGTTAGTTAGTGTTTGAAATGCTTTAAGCACCTCCTTATTGATCTCTTTGTCTTGTGTGTAGTTGCTCTAGGAAAAAAGAATTGTGACTAATGTATTAAAGGCTCTGAATTGTGTGAGCTAGTAAGCTTCTTTACTTTTAGAATTTTATAAGTAATTATCTAATATTCTAGATTCCACGATCACTTTCAGAGGCATGCTAGGCCTGGGAAGACACTGTTAATATCTTCAAGAAATATCTTAAAGATTATCTAAATTAATACTATGTTTAAGATGAGGATAATATATCTCCTTGTAGTGATTAGAATTTCAATGAGTGAAAGGATACTTAGAGGCTCTGGAACTCTTCTAACTACATTAAAGAGTTAGATGTAGAGGAAGCCTAGGATAGAGTTTCAGAGGTGTGTTGCTTTTGTATAATTAGAGGGTTCTTGCTAATAACAAGAAAGAAGTACAAAGACATCTACACTAAAGGTGTTAGACTTATTGCTAATATCTCTATAGAGATAAGTAGACAGTTGACTAGTAGTGCTTTAGCTATAGACAATATAATGCTTATTATAGTTCGTGAATTAACTACAGAAGTTCAAGCCTGTTAAGAGGTCTTTATAGTAGTGGTAAGTTCTTAGAAGTTCTAGAATTCTACGCTAACTAGTTATAGTATAATGTTATTCCTAATAAGGATGAGCAGATCTCGTTGGAAGTGTTATAGTTCTTTACAAGAGCTTGACAGTCTTAGAAGTTAGCATTTTTGCTTTTTAAAGATGTAGAGTTATAAGTCAGAGAGAGAGTGTGTAACTATAGTAAAGCTACATAAATAAACTATTTTTTTATGCCTTGTTTTCCTTGTGAACTTTAGTATTTTGATTCTTAGTAAACCTAGTAAACTATATAGGAGAAAAATCCAAGGAAGAGTGTCTTAACTAAAGTCACAGACCTTGTGCGGTCTACTAGGTCTTCTCTTCTCCTTTAAAGGACACTCTCTTTGTCGTGAGGTATTTAAGCTTTTCAATACCTTGGCAGGTAGTTGAGAGGAGGATTAAAGTAAAAGACTATAGTTCTTGTTATATAATTGAAGAAGTTCCTTAGCATTTGTAAGGTTAAGATAAGTAGGTAACTAGGTATTGTAATTATCTAGCCAGGATTTCTATTTAATTAAATACTTGAGTTTCTTGCCTTGGCCTTCTTGTCTGTGATTGATAATAGCCTTAACTTTCTATTCTTGTTCCTTATCGTCCTCTGCTAATTCCAGGAGTTCTCCGAGGGCATAGAGGTAAGGTTCCTGACTCTTCTTAGTTAAGTATTCTTTAAGAAGAGAAACATAAAACATTGAGTATAACTGTTTATATATGCTAGGTAAGTCTAGCTTGTACACAGACGTGCTAATACATTCTAGGATCTTAAAAGGTCTAATAAATTTTAGCTCAAGCTTTCCTGCTTTAAGTCTAAGATTTTTTGTTAACAGTATAACCTAATCTCCTTTAAAGAAGTGTCTATCTAATCAGTGTTTATTAAAATAAGACTCTCGATTGTTTTATACACAATGCTAGAGATTATAAAGTTTATTCTACTCTTTATAAAGAATCTCTAGTCTCCTGTAAGCAGCTGGTACCTCTCCTTTAATCCTGTCCTTAGGATTCCATAAAAGTTAGGGTTAGTAACTATAACACACTTTAAAAGGTATGTCTTAAAAGACCTAATGTTTAGAGTTATTATATGTAAATTCAGCGAAAGTTAACTTTTCAAACTAGTTAGCTTTTCGCCAGCTGTAATATACTCTAAGGTAGTGTTTAAGAGCCTAGTTCTACTACTCTGTCTAACTATCTGTTTACAAATAGAATACAGTGCTTAACCTTTGCTTACACACTATATAAAAGCAGAAAGTAGACTAAAAATTACTTGTAAACACAGTTCTACAATCTAAAACAATTCTATCAGAGGTACTAAAGAGTAAGAAAACATTGTTCTACATTAAACTAGCAAGCTCTAGAGAGTTAACTATCTTGTAACAAGTAATATACTTCACTATTTTAGAGTACTAGTCTACAACTACAAGGATTGTATTAAAATTAGAACCTCCTGCTAGGTTTTTACACAGGGGCAGGCCTATAACAAAATCCATAGAGATCTTACCCTAGGGTCTTTTTGGCTGTAGTAAACTACTTAACAGACTATATAATATATGCCTCTTAGCCTTGACTCTCTAGCAAATATTACATTCTCTATAATAGAGACAGACATTAGTTTCTATGTTTTCCTAATACTAGGATCTTTTTAAAAGCTCTAGAGTCTTGTTAACTCTGTAGTATCCTGCTAAAGGGTTGTTATAATAAAGGTTTATAACTTAAGCTTGTAAGGCAGAGTTATCAGACACTATGACTCTTGAATAAAACTAGAGAAGGTTCTTATTATGTATCTAAATTAGTTCCTTACTTATGTCTTGTTTGCCAAGCCTCTTTTTCAGAATGTCTCTACATTCTAAATCATTTCTCTGAGTTATCTTGACAATATTAAGGCGTAGCTTAGAAAGAGAGGCTAGTGCTATAGCTCTTTTAGTAGCTGTATATATCTATAAACGTGGAATTAAATATTTACAACTATCTAATTCAAAAACTCAAGGGACAACTAAGTTCTTGATTCCATTAAGTAATTAGGACATAGATATCCTTATTACTCTAGCTACAGTAGTAGAACCTTTAAGGTAGTACCCTATACCTTGCTTCTCTTTCGAGGAATCCTTAAGGAGGCCTTTATACACGCCTTGAGGTAAAAGCTCTTGTACTATAGTAGATATAGCAAACATTAAGAGTTGTGTTTCAAGAGAGAACTTTCCTAGGGCTAGAAAAGAACCTAGAATTACAGTTGTAAAAGCTCTCTTTAGTTTATTCTAAAAGGTTAGAAGCTAAGTTACATTAGCAGGACTATTCTTATAGTCTAGCCTTCTGCTAGGTCCGTCCACAGGGTTTAAGGTGCCTTTATAATATATAATCTAAAAATCATATATTGTAAGATACATTGCCTAGCGAGCCTGACGGCTTTCTAAGTACTTTGTTTCTATAAAGTACTAGAGGTTATTATAGTCAGTTATAACCTCGATTGTAAACCTAGTACCTTTAAGATAATGTCTCTAATGCTTAAAGGCTATAACAATCACAAGAAGTTCTCTATTATAGGTACTGTAGTTTTGTTTAGCACTAGTGAATTTCCAGGACCAAAACGCCACAGGATGTTAATGTTGTTTTATACTATTAGTAGCATCTACTTGTTATGAAATAGTTCTAGCAATAGCAAATTTAGATATATTAGTTTCTATATAAATCTACTTAGAAGGGTTGAAATAGATTAGAACAGGTGTTGTTGTAAATATAGTTTTTAAAAGTTAAAAACTTTCTTTAGCTACCTCTGTCTAATTAAAGGGGCTAGTTTTACAGCTCTGTTCTATACCTTTCAAGAGATCTGTTAGGCCTAAGGTTACAAAAGAGTAACAATAAATAAACTAACAATAAAAATTTACAAACCTAAGAAAAACTTAGACTACATAGAACAAAGTAGGCTAGAGCTATTCTATAATAGTATAGATCTGTTCAGGATCTGCTTTTACACTATTTGTTCTAACAATAAAGCTAAGAAACTTGACTTCCTTGACATTAAACTTACATTTACTAAGTTTACAGAACAAATCACTATTACATAGCCTAGTAAGGACCTGGCAAACGTGATTATAGTAGTCTTCTTCCTTTTGTGAGTAAATAAGGATGTTATTTAAATAAACAACAACGAAATCATCTAGGAGGCCGCTAAGAGCAGTATTAATATATGCTTGAAATGTTGCTAGTACATTTGCTAGACCAAAGAGCATTACAAGATACTCAAAATGCCTATAACAGGTCCTAAATGCTGTCTTCTATTCATGGCCTTTATGAATTCTAACACAATAATAAGTATCTTTCAGATCTAGTTTTGTGAAGATAACTACTTCACTTAACTAGTTAAGAGACTCATTAATAAGAGGAAGAGGATGATGATTTTTGATTGTAACTTTGTTAAGACCACAATAATTAACACAAAGCCACAGGCCTCTATCTTTTTTTAGAACAAAAAGAATAGGCGCCTCTGCGAGACTTGTGCTAGGCCTAATCTAGTGTTTTCAGAGAGCGTCTTGTAGATACAAGCATAAAGCTTTAAGTTAGGTCTCTGACAAATTATATAAGAGCCTATAAGGAACAGTACTCTCTGTATTAATAGTATACTCAACACCTCTAAGGCTAGGAAGTTCCAAAGCTTTATTAGAGTCAAAGACATTTGAAAAGTCTATTCTCTTTTCCTGTAGGTATTTAGGTACTTCCAAGGATCCTTTTCAGACAGTATTAGCATAATATACTAGACTATTTACTAAGGGATCGTCTACATTACTCTGTAAGTATGTAGAGACTTAATACCCCTTGTAAACACATAAAGCCTATTGTCTAAGACAATTGTATTCTCCTTTCTTTATAAACAAGACCTAAGCCTAAGCATCTAGGTCCTTGTTTAACTCCTCTTCAAACTCCTTTAGAGTAAGAATTTCTATGTTGTCTAGCCACGCTAGAGCGTAAGCCCATTGTTTTCTAGCATAGTCAGCATACTAAGCAATAGTTGATTTATAAAATTCTAAACCAAAAACAAGAGTATAGATTCCTTAGTTCTTACACCTGTAGAAGCAGAGGTTAAAAGATTATGTTTCCCTATAATTGTTAGTAACAAGTACCTGTAGATTATAGGCTTAGAGTACTTTGAATCTACTCTTATAAAATGTAACAAACTCTTGATTACATTTCACTGAGGCTACGAAACCCTTCTTTTAGGCCTAGTTGTTATTAAGAAAGTTATAATTAAAGCCTATATCTCCAAGGCCAGTATACGTCGCCAAGACACCTGTTTTAGGCTAATTCAGAGTTACTTATATTAACATATAACTTAATACACCTTCTTTACTCAGGCTATAATCCTCGACGTTCAGGACTTAGCTCTCTCTTTTCCTGACTTCTTTGAAGACTTTGTTTTAGAATGTTCCTCTTACTAAATAGTGTTAACTATTCTCTGGAGGTTTCTTGATTCATCTAGAGTTTTTGCTTTTTCTAGATTCTTTTGTGCTCATTTAGAGTACTTCTAACACTTACAGCTTCCTAAAACATACTTAGATTGGCTGCAAGTATAACAGGTAATGTTAGAGTTAGAGTTGTTACACTAGCTATTGTTAGTCCTCAATAGTCCTAAAATACTACTAGAATTACTCTTTCCATTTTTTCAGAAACAGCTTTTTGACTAACAACAATCCTTAGAACTAGATAAACTATTGTTCTTTAGATAGAGGTCTTTTGAACTAGAAGTATCTTTTAATCCTTCTACCTTAGTTTTGCTTCTATTTAGATAGGCAGAATATTCTGCTTTCTAAGCCTTTTCAAGCTATTCCTACATAGAACTTACTTCATTTCTAGAAAGAATTACAAAAAGCATCTAGTAGGTTTTATAATCAGTAAGCACAGTATTAAGTGTTTTAATACAGTTACTCTTAGGTTGTTTCTCCTAGTCTAATTCTAGAATAACTATTCTGTTATAAAGTTCTAGAACTGTTTCCTAGTCTACTTGTTCAAGGTTGTAAAGTCCTTCAAAGGCTTCTTGAGAGCGTGTTTAAGGCACTAGAATCATGTTAGCTAGATAAGCCTTAAAACTGTCTCAGTGAATTTTACATGCTAGTAGATCCTTCTTTATTGTAGCTTCCTAGGTTTTGTAAGGTTTGTCTCAAAGGGTAGTTGTAGTAGTGTTTACTCTAGAGAAGTGTCTGTTATATGTCTAGGGTTAGGACCTAAAAACTGCCTCCTATAATAACACAAATGTTTAATACTCTTTAAGAGACTTTCTATAATATACTTCTAGTGTTTGAACCTTGAGAAGTTTCTCTTAGTCTAATTCATACTTGAGGATGTTTTAGGGAGGTTTAGGTTAAATAATATCTTCATCTGTCTCTAGATCTATTGAGTTCTCAACCTAAGGTATTAGTGTTAATTTGTAGATAGATAACGTTGTTGTAGCAGTAGTAAATCAGAGATTATCTTACATAAGGCTTTTCTCCTGTTCTAACTAAAGAATACATTAATTGATTTAGTTAACCTTCTCTTGCTGTCTTCGAAGAGCTTCAACCTCTGTACAAAGGAGGTTTTCTCAAGTCTAAGGAGTGTTAAGTTCTACTCTGCTTAGGTCTGGTTCGATCGCATAGAAGTTATTAATTAAGGTTGCTAAAAGGTCCTGTAATAGTCCGCCGATAGAGTTAAAAGAGCTTTCTCTATTGTCAGGTACAACTTATTCAGGAGTAGTCTAAGCAACGTCTTCGTCAGGTAGTCTTCTGAGTCTTAGAGGCATCTTGCTTATTATACTACCTCTCTATTGAGTATAGAGAGATTAGCTTGTAAGGTAGATAGTAGGCAATAAGTTAATTTAAATCTTTTCAATTTAGTATAGAACTAATCTCTGCTCCTCCTTAGAGGTACAGGAGAAGTCTCGCTTTATAGAAGCTCCTAAGCCCTAATATTACGTTAACTCTGTTAACTCTGTAAACTCCATCTACTAGAACTGCTTAATTCCTGATTGATTTATAATAGTAGATAAAGACTTCCTTAGATTAGACGAAAAGTCACATAACTAATACAGCCTCCACATATCACAAGTAGTTTAACCTAATTATTCTGTTTATAGTTTATATAACATCTTAAGTATACTTTAATAACTTAATTCATTTGTTTAGTTCCTCTTTTTGTCTAGAGGTGAAAAGCTGTTAATAGCTTTCTCTTTATATCTAGTTGTTCTATAAGAGCTGTCTAGAATTTTAAGATAAAGAGTTTATCTCTGTTAGAGATTATTTCTTCTAGTAGACTATATAGAGCAACTACTTCTCATAGAAATATATAGGCTAGGTGTTCTACTATACTTGCTTCTATATATATATAACAAAACCTACTCTTGTACTAAAAGTAACAAAGGTAACTAAGTCTCGAAGGTTAGAATATAGAAAGAGGTTTAGATGTGCCAGGTGTTTACTTAAAGGTAAACTTGTTACTTAAACTTAAGAAGACAAAACAATATATTGTAAACTAAGTAATAAAGAAGTTAAGCATAAAGCTTCTATCTAATAGTAGACGTGCCAGTTATATATAGAACCTTTATACTTGATGATTATTATAATTACTCTAATTATACTAATCTAGCTTAGTACTACTTAGTTGATTATTAATAATTAATAAAGGTTATATAACTTCTATCTAATAAAATCTCTAGATTACTTAGCTATACTAACTAATCTCTAGATACTATAAGAGTATATAATAGTACTTAACCTATTAGAACGCTGCCTAGTCTTTACTAGTTACGTGTATATGTAATTTGTGACACTATCCCCTTCTTAGCCTAGCGTGTCTCTATACTTAAGTACAACCTAAGAAATATTGTTAGAAGGTTATTAGCCTTCTTCTTCTTTTAATATATTCTCTAAGAAAACCTATAATCGACAAGTACTTCTTAATAATATTATTAATTAAGGTTTTCCTGCTACTATAAAGTACTTCTACTATTAGATCTATAGTTGTAACTGTATTATAAGTACTTGTTATACCTGCTGCTCTAAATGTATTTAAGTTAGGTATTTGAAGTACAACAGTAAGCCTGAGTTTCTTAATAGTTATAAAGCTCTAGCTAGGTAAGAAGAAAAGCTTAAGGAGAAGAAAGAAGAGGTAATAGTGAAAATCCTTTGTCTTTGTAAACAAAAGAAATTCCTTTAACACTGTTGTAATAATATAATAGCTTGTAGTTTTAAGTCTCTATAGAAGCTAGATACTACTAAAGAGAAAGAATACACAGAGAAGGAGCTAGAGAAGAAACAAACAAAGAAAGAGAAGGAGGTTGCTTGTCTAACTACTCTTTCTACCTCTACCTCTTCTAACTCTTTCCTTGACCTAGGTCTTAACCCTGGTTTCTTTAAGGTTTTTCTTTCTAACTACTTAATATAGAAAACTCTAGATTTTGCTAGTAGAAGGCTACAAGAAGCTAGGAGCAGTTTAGAGCTGACTTAGGTTTCTAAGTATTTTCTAAGTATAAGTAATCTATCTATTTAATTAGGTACTTGACCTGTTCTCTAACAACCTTATAGTCAAGAATTCTCTTGACTTTGTATTCTGTATTAGAGTTAACAGGCTAGATTTCTGTGAGTAGAGCTAGTAGTGCTCTTAGTAGTACTAGTTTAAGTAAGAATACATAGAATACTAGATAAATATTTATAGTTTTTAGTAGTATAAGTTTATAATTTAAAGGTTCTTTGACGTACTTGATTTTAAATAGTCTAAGCTTTTTGTAGTCTAGTTTACTACTTAGTCTTTTAGTATTAATGTTTTTTCTAACTAGATAGACTTTATTCTCTTCTTTTAACGTTAGCTTCTAACTATGTTACTTGTTGTAGTAGTGTATATTACATTCTACTATAAACTAAAGTTACTCTACAAGCTTCTTATGTAATTCTCTAAGTTTGTAGTCTTATAACTCTGCTTTGTTATTATTGATAATACTTAGTAAAGGATCTTAATAAGTAACTAATTTATATCTATAGTTAGTGTAGAATAATATAACAAGTATAGTTTCTATTATTAAACTATTATAGGCAAACTATACTAAAGGTAGTAATTTAACCTAATTATTCTGTTTGTAGTTTATATAACATCTTAAGTATACTTTAATAACTTAATTCATTTGTTTAGTTTCTCTATTTGTCTAGAGGTGAAAAGCTGTTAATAGCTTTCTTTTTATACCTAGACGTTTAGTAAGAGCTGTTTAGAATTTTAAGGTAAAGAGTTTATCTCTGTTAGAGATTATTTCTTCTAGTAGACTATATAGAGCAACTACTTCCTATAGGAACGCATAGGCTAGGTGTTCTACTATACTTACTTCTATATATAGTACAGGTATTATATACTTTGTAAGTTATTTAACAATAACTAGAATTAAGTTATATATAACTTCTGTTATTAGGTCTTAGATTTTAGTAGCTTGACTATAAAATCCTATAATATAGATCTCTAAGGTATTTATAATATTAGAGTAGTACTTACCTGTCTATAAGGTATATAGCAGAAAGCCTTGTTTCTAGTACAGGTATTATACTCTACTATTACCTCCTTGACTACTACTAATAGGTAATTAACATAGTAGTACTATTTGATTTACTAAAGAGTTCAGTGAACTCTCTAGTAGCTATATACTAGAGTAGTATAGTATTCTTTAATAAATTCCTTTACATAGAATTTAGAGATATATAGCTTTTTGTTTATATACCTTTCTTTGTTGTTTTAATTATTTGTTACTCTATAAATGTTAATGAAATCCCCTCTACTGTTAGGTAAGTTCTCTAGTATAGGTTTCTATTTAGCTAGAACTAGTTGCTCTATTTCTTAGGCTCTCTAGATTTTTTTAGTCTATAGACCTTCTCTTGTAGCTGCTATTTCGTGTACAGCTAGAGCTAGGTCTCTGTTTTCTAGAGTCTTTAAGATTACAATCTCTTTATACTCTTTATTTCCTTTGTAACCAGGTTGACGGCTTAAGGTATCTACTTGTAGGTTATCTGTTTCTTTAATATAACGAATTAAAATATTAAATCTAGCAAGAGTCTAAGACTACCTTATAAGGCGTTTGTTACTAAGTTCTTTTGTTGTTATAAAAGTTTTGAGATTCTTATAATCAGTGAGAATTAGTACTTAGTGCTTTACACTCTATAAGTAGATTCTCTAATGTTCTAAAGCTAGAACTATAGCAAGAAGCTTCTTCTTATAGATACTATAGTTCTACTATATAGAATCTAATGTCTTAGAGAAATATACTACAGGTATTAGTTTCCTCTTGTTGTTTAGTTAAAGGTATATAGCAGTAATTACTATATCTAAAGCATCTGTCTTAACAGTACTTAGTTTATTAGTATTATAATTCCTAAGAATTAGTTTCTTAGTAAATTATTTCTTTATTATCTAAAATACTACTTTAACAACCTTGTTCTATATAAAAGAAATGTTCTTTTTTGTAAGGTTTGTTATAGGTTTTAATATTCTAGTATAGTCTCTAATAAATTATTAACAGAAGTTAGCGAATCCTTGGAATAATTAGACGTCCTTAACATTCTCTAGTAACTTCTATTCTAGAATTACTTTGACTTTCTCAGAGTCTACCTCTATTTGTTCTAGAGTAATAGTATACTCTAGAAAAATAGTATAAGTTACTCTAAACTTATATTTTAAAAGTTTAAGGCAAGAGTCTACTATTGTAAGTCTCTGTAGAACTTCTCTAACATGTCTCTTATAGTTCTCTAATCTTTTCGAAAACACAAGAATGTTGTCTAGATAATAGATAACAGTTGTCTCTAGAAGGTTCTCTAGTATTTTGTTGTTTTATCTTTAACAAGTAGCAGATACATTAGTTAGACTAAACAGTATTACTATATACTTGTAAAAACCTAATAGTAAGACAAAGGCTATCTTCTATTTATCTCCTTACTTAATCTATATTAAGCTAAAGGCATTTTATTAGTTGAGTTTAGTAAATATCTTAGCCTTTTCTAACTTATCTCACAAGTACTAGCTCTCTAGCAATAAGTAAGTGTCCTTAACTATTACTTTGTTAACATCTCTGTAGTTAACATAAACTCTTTTATTTAGATTGTTCTTCTTAAATGCTATAAGTATATTAGAAGTAGCTGGCGAGTCTAATTTTCAGATATATTCTTTCTGAATTCCTTCTTGTATATACTTCTCGAGAAGCTATAAGTTCCTCTAATTATAAAGCTAAAGCTTCTACTTCTTAAGGTTATAACTCTCTTTTAATTTAATCTTATAATCCTATAGTTAATGTTTAGAGAGAGTATATATATCCTCTGAGTTATTAAACAACTCTGAAAATTCTTTATACTACATAGGTATTACATTATCAGTAGTCTAGCTAACCTGTAGAGAACTCTAGGCTAGGTGTCTAGGTACTTTAGAAGAGGTAGCGCTAGCCTTCTTCCTGCCTTATAGTTATAACTGTGTATAGTTATATTAACTGAAAGTAATACTACGTTTCTTCTAGTTAATATCTAGATTATATTCTTAAATCTAGGTTATACTAAGTATTACTTTCTTGTTTTCTATCTTGACAATATTAAATTATATATCTAAACAGTATCTGTCAATAGTAGTCTTTGTAGAGATAGTTTACTAATTAATAACTCTATTTTAGTAAGTAACATTAGTTTTGTCAACAATACTTAAGATATATAGTAATGTTTTCTTGACTAGAATATTAAGCCTTCTATAGACTTTCAGGGATATGAAATTGCCTGTTACTCTAGAATTAATTATAATCTATAATTTCTTTCCTCTAATAGTTGTAGTTATATATAACTAGCTTTCTCTAAAAGTAGCATATAGTTCTAGTCTAATAGTTGTAGTTATATATAACTAGCTTTCTCTAAAAGTAGTATATAGTTCTAGTCTAATATAGTAGATGTTAAACATTCTGTTCTCGGCATTATCAAGCCGAGTTATAGTATTCTAAGCCTATAGAAAAAATACAACTTTCTCCTAGTCTATATATACTACTTTATATATCTGTTAATACTATATACCTGTCTAATAATCTAGCAACGTTCCTATGAACTATTTGTTTAATGTCTAGTTAGATATTAGTTATAGTTAGTACTATACCTACTTAGCTGTAAAGGAACCTAGGACCTGAGTAGCTTAAAGTTCCTCTTCTACTAGGTAGTAGAATTCTGTAGGTAGTAGTGTTTCGTTGTAGTCTATAGTGTAGTTATATTCTTTTTCCTCTCTAGAGATATGTCTAGAGCCTTTGTGTCTAAAGTAGATATAACCTACTTAATTATTATTAATAATATACTATTAGAGAGGAATAGAACTATGTTCTATAGTAGTATATAGAGACTAAAAGTCTAGTCTTTCGCCTTTTATGTCTACCTAACAATTCTCTCTCTTATAGGTTCTAATAAAGACCTATATATTCTTAACCTAGAGTTCTCTACTCTAATTATTTCTCTTAGACAATTCTAATAATTCAGAGAACTCTTTCTCTAACACGCTAGCAGGTGATTTATAAGTAGCTTGTAATAGTAACTTATGTTTACTCTTAGAGCAAGTGTTATAATATTGTCTAAGAATAGAGTTATTCTCCTTAATCTAAGTTCTATACCTATATACTTCTAATTCCTTATTAGAGAGCTTTTATGTCTCTAGTAATACTATCTGTTTCTAGAAGGTAGCATTAACTTACTTTCTCTTGTTAGTTTACTTCTTTAAGCTACATTCGTTTGCTCTATAGCCTGACTAGCTACATAAGTAGTATAAATTCTACTTATGTTAGTAGTTCTATTCTTCTTAAGAAAGCTTCTTTCCTTTAAAAGATTTCTTCTAGACTGTGTTTACTTTACTATTATTCTGCTAGCTGTTATACTTGCTCTTGCTTCTGTTCTTATTCTAACTTCTACTTCCTTGAACAGATTTCCTGAATTCCCACAGACGATTATCTAGTTAGATAACACTACTAATTATACTGCTAATAATAGTAAAAACTATATTTTGTTTTACTATTTCTTCTTAGAGGTATACCTTTAATTCTCTATAGAAAAGTTCTATAAGAGTAAGAGCGTTCTATCTAGACTTGTTTCTATATTGTTAGAAATCGTTAGCGTAGCTAATAGCTAATCTAGTCTATTTTAGGTCTAAAAGCTTTTGTACAGCTGTTTAGATTATGTTGAAATCTCTAAATACCTTTCTAATTACTACTTTAAATCCTCTAAAGGATTTAAATATTATTTAGGTGTCTCTTATTAATCTATTATTGTCTTTATGTACAAAGAAGTCCTCGAGGTAGAGTTAGGCCTAATCTAATGTAGCTTCTCTTAGATAGGAGATTGTAAAGATTATTATAAGTTATAGTTATTACTAAACTTGTCTATGTTAAAGTTAAAGTAGATATCTATCTAGAGAAGAAATAACTTAAGTTTGTTTCTCTTTCTATAATATATATTTAGGAGTTTGACTTAGATAGTTTCAAGTACTTTAACCTTAAAGGGTTTAGGTATATTAGGCATACTTGTGTTATTATAGTTAGAGTCTACTAGTACTGGTTTGTTGTCTAGTAATAGTATAGTAGAGGTAGCCTAGAGTTAAGTTCTCTTAGCACTACTAAAGAGAGTTAACAAGTTTGTTTAGCTAGTACTAGGACTAGTAACAGCCGGTTTTAGTAGAGTTAGAGCTATAGTAACTAAACTTCTAAGTAGATGCTTAAAGTATAACAAAACCTACTCTTGTACTAAAAGTAACAAAGGTAACTAAGTCTCAAAGGTTAGAATACAGA
Source organism: Hymenoscyphus fructigenus (assembly GCA_001414455.1). Lineage (NCBI taxonomy): Eukaryota > Fungi > Ascomycota > Leotiomycetes > Helotiales > Helotiaceae > Hymenoscyphus > Hymenoscyphus fructigenus. The sequence continues at coordinate 633,466 of LKUV01000002.1, read as the reverse complement.
AAGAGGTTTAGATATACTAAGTGTTTACTTAAAGGTAAACTTATTACTTAAACTTAGGAAGACAAAACAATATATTATAAACTAAGTAATAAAGAAGTTAAGTATAAAGCTTCTATCTAATAGTAGACGTGCTAGTTATATATAGAACCTTTATACTTAATAATTATTATAATTACTCTAATTATACTAATCTAGCTTAGTGCTGCTTAGTTGATTATTAATAATTAATAAAGGTTATATAACTTCTATCTAATAAAATCCCTAGATTACTTAGCTATGCTAACTAATCCCCAGATACTATAAGAGTATATAATAGTACTTAATCTGTCAGGACGCCGCCTAGTCTTCACTAGTCACGTGTACACGTGATTCGTGACAATATAGTACAAGTACTATATACTTTATAAGTTATTTAACAATAACTAGAATTAAGTTATATATAACTCCTGTTATTAGGTCTTTGGATTTTAGTAGCTTGACTATAAAATCCTATAATATAGATCTCTAAGGTATTTATAGTATTAGAGTAGTATCTATCTGTTTATAAGGTATATAGCAGGAAGCCTTGTTTCTAGTACAGGTATTACACTCTACTATTACTTCCTTAACTACTACTAATAGGTAATTAATATAGTAGTACTACTTGATCTACTAGAGAGTTTAGTAAACTCTCTAGTAACTATATACTAGAGTAGTATAGTATTCTTTGATAAATTCCTTTGTATAGAATTTAGAGATATATAGCTTTCTGTTTATATACTATTCTTTGTTGTTTTAATTATTTGTTACTCTATAAATGTTAATAAAGTCTTCTCTACTATTAGACAAGTTCTCTAGTATAGGTTCTTATTCAGCTAGAGCTGGTTACTCTATTTCTTAGGTTCTCTAGACTTTTTTAGTCTACAGACCTTCTTCTGTTACTACTATTTCATATACAGCTAGAGCTAGGTCTCTGTTTTCTAGAGTCTTTAAGATTGTAATCTTTTTGTACTCTTTATCTTCTTTGTAACTAGGTTATTAACTTAGTGTATTAGTACATAGGTTATCTGTTTCTTTTATATAATAAATTAAAATATTAAATCTAGCAAGAGTCTAGGACTACCTTACAAGGCGTTGGTTTCTAAGTTCTTTTGTTATTATAAACATTTTAAGATTCTTATAATCAGTAAGGATTAATACTTAGTACTTTGTACTCTATAGGTAGATTCTCTAATATTCTAAAGCTAGAACTATAGTAAGAAGTTCCTTCTTATAGATACTATAGTTTTGCTAAGTAGAATCTAATGTCTTAGAGAAATATACTATAGACATTAGTTTCTCTTTGTTATTTAGTTAAAGGTATATAGTAGCAATTACTATATCTAAAGTATCTGTCTTAATAGTACTTGGTTTGTTAGTATTATAATTCCTAAGAATTAGTTTCTTAGTAAATTATTTCTTAATTACTTAGAATATTACTTTAACAACCTTGTTCTATATAAAAGAAATGTTCTTTTTTATAAGGTTTGTTATAGGTTTTGAAATTCTAGTATAGTCTCTAATAAATTATTAATAGAAGTTAGTAAATCCCTGGAATAATTAGACGTCCTTAACATTTTCTAGTGATTTCTATTCTAGAATTACTTTAACTTTCTTAGGTCTACTTCTATTTGTCCTAGAGTAATAGTATACTCTAAAAAAATAGTATAAGTTACTCTAAACTTATATTTTAAAAGTTTAAGGCAAGAGTCTACTATAGCAAGTCTCTGTAAAACCTCTCTAATATATCTCTTATAGTCCTCTAATCTTTCTGAAAATACAAGAATGTTATCTAGGTAATAAATAATAGTTATCTCTAGAAGGTTCTCTAGTATTTTGTTATTTTGTCTTTAACAGGTAGCTAGTATATTAGTTAGACTAAATGACATTACTATATACTTGTAAAGACCTAATAGTAAGACAAAAGCTGTCTTTTATTTGTCTTCTTACTTAATCTATATTAAGCTAAAGGTATTTTGTTAGTTGAGTTTAGTAAATATCTTAGTCTTTTCTAACTTATTCTATAAGTATTAGCCTTCTAGTAATAGGTAAGTGTTCTTAACTATTACTTTGTTAACATTCCTATAGTTAATATAAACTCTTCTATTTAGATTGTTCTTCTTAAATGTAATTAGTATATTAGAAGCTACTAGTAAGTCTAATTTTCAGATATATCTCTTCTAAATTCCTTCTTATATATACTTCTCAAGAAGCTATAAGTTTCCCTAATTATAAGGCTAAAGCTTCTACTTCTTAAGGTTATAACTCTCTTTTAGTTTAATCTTATAATTCTATAGCTAATGTTTAGAGAGAGTATATATGTTCTCTAGGTTATTAAACAATTCTGAAAATTCTCTATACTATACAGGTATTATGTTATTAGCGGTCTAGCTGACCTGTAGAGAACTCTAAGCTAGGTGTCTAGGCACTGTAGAAGAGGTAGTGCTAGCCTTCTTCCTGCCTTGTAGTTACAACTATATACAGTTATATTAACTGAAAGTAATACTATGTTTCTTCTAGTTAATATCTAGATTATGTTCTTAAATCTAGAGTATACTAAGTATTACTTTCTTGTTTTCTATCTTAACAATATTAAATTATATATCTAAATAGTGTCTGTTAATAATAGTCTTTATAGAGATAGTTTATTAATTAATAACTCTGTTTTAGTAAGTGACATTAGTTCTATTAACAATACTTAAGACATAGAGTAATGTTTTCTTAACTAGAATATTAAGTCTTCTATAGGCTTTCAGGGATACGAAATTACCTGTTACTCTAGAATTAATTATAATCTGTAATTTCTTTCCTCTAATAGTTGTAGTTACAAATAACTAGCTTTCTCTAGAAGTAGTATATAGTTCTAGTCTAATATAGTAAATGTCAAATATCTTGTTCTCGGTATTATTAAGCTAAGCTATAGTATTCTAAGCCTATAGAAAGAATATAACTTTCTTCTAGTCTATATATATTACTTTATATATCTGTTAATACTCTATATCTGTCTAATAATCTAGTAACGTTTCTGTGAACTATTTGTTTAATATCTAGTTAGATGTTAGCTATAGTTAGTAATAAACCTATTTAGCTGTAGAGGGACCTAGAACCTAAGTAGCCTAAATTTCCCCTTCTACTAGATAGTAGAATTCTGTAGATAGTAGTGTTTCGTTGTAGTCTATAGTATAGTTGTATTCTTTCTCTTCTCTGGAGATATATCTAGAGCCTTTATATTTAAAGTAGATATAACTTACTTGATTATTATTAACAATATATTGTTAGAGAGAGATAGAACTGTGTTCTATAGTAGTATATAGAGACTAGAAGTCTAGTCTTTTGCCTTTTATATCTACCTATTGATTCTCTCTCTTATAAGTCCTAATAAAGACCTATGTGTCTCTAACCTAGGGTTCTCTACTCTAATTATTCCTCTTAGACAATTCTAATAATTTAGAAGACTCTTCTTCTAATATACTTTTAGGTGATTCGTAAGTAGCTTATAATAGTAACTTGTGTTTACCTCTAGAGCAGGTGTTATAATATTGTTTAAGAATAGAGTTATTTTCCTTAACCTAAGTTTTATATCTATATACTTCTAATTCTTCGTTAGAGAGCTCTTGTGTCTTAAGTAATACTACCTCTTTTTAGAAGGTAGTATTAACCTGCTTTCTCTTGTTAGTTTACTTCTTTAAGCTACATTCGTTTGCTCTATAGCCTGACTAGCTACATAAGTAGTATAAATTCTACTTATGTCAGCGGTTCTGTTCTTCTTAGGAAAGCTTCTTTCTCTTGAAAGATTTCTTCTAGGCTATGTTTACTTTACTATTATTCTATTAGCTGTTATACTTGCTCTTGCTTCTGTTCTTATCTTAACTTCTACTCTCTTAAGTAGATTTCCTGAATTCCTACAGACTATTATCTAATTAAATAACACTACTAATTATACTGCCTATGTTAGTAAAAGTTATATTCTACTTTACTATTTCTTCTTAGAGGTATACCTTTAATCCTCTACAGAAGAGTTCTATAAGAGCAAGAGCGTTCTATCTAGACTTGTTTCTATATTATTAGAAATCATTAGTATAACTAATAGCTAATCTAGTCTATTTTAAGTCTAAAAGCTTCTATACAGCTGTTTAGATTACGTCGAAATCTCTAAATACCTTTCTAATTACTACTTTAAATCCTCTAAAGGATTTAAACATTATTTAGGTGTTCTCTATAGATTTATTGTTATCTTTGTTTGCAAAGAAGTCTTTAAGGTAGAGTTAGGCCTAATCTAGTATAGCTTCTCTAAGATAGGAGATTGTAAAGATTAATTATAAGTTATAATTATTACTAAATTTATCTATATTAAAGTTAAAGTAGATATCTATCTAGAGAAGGAATAACTTAAGTTTGTTTCTTTTTCTATAATATATATCTAGGAGTTTAACTTAGATAGTTTCAAGTATTTTAACCTTAAAGAGTTTAAGTATATTAGGTATACTTGTATTGTTATAGTTAGAGTCTACTAGTACTAGTTTGTTGTCTAGTAATAGTACAGCAGAGGTGGCCTGGGGTTAAGTTCTCTTAGCGCTGCTAGAGGAGGTTAACAAGTTTGTTTAGCTAGTACTAGGACTAGCAACAGCCGGTTTTAGTAGAGTTAGAGCTATAGTAACTAAACTTCTAAGTAGATGCTTAAAGTATAATAAAACCTACTTTTATACTAAAAGTAACAAAGGTAACTAAGTCTTAAAGGTTAAGATATAGAAAGAGGTTTAGATATACTAGGTGTTTACTTAAAGGTAAACTCGTTACTTAAACTTAAGAAGACAAAACAATATATTGTAAACTAAGTAAAAAAGTTAAGTATAAAGCTTCTATCTAATAGTAGACATACTAGTTATATATAGAACCTTCCTGCTTATAGATCTAGTTAGATCCTAGGATTCTCAAGATCTGTTATATAACTATATATAAATGAGATTACTAGATTAGGTAGCTATTCTAACTAATCCTTATATGTTACTAGAGCTTTGTTAAGTACTTGTTCTGTTAGAGCGCCGCCTGGACTTTACTTATTATATACTAGCACGTGATTCGTAACACTACTTACATAAGCCGAAGTACGTAGATTAACTAAGCTGTTGTAGAAGGTGCTATTCACTAAGAATATATAACAACAGTTCTTGTTAGTTTGTTAAGAAACTAGTTAAATTTAATAAAGATATTATATTTTCTAGTCTAGTCTTGTATTCTTATCTTTTTATTAATATAAAAGCATTTGTGAAACTAGTGTTTTCTCCCTCGACAGTAGTATTCGTGCAGACAGGTCTGTAGTAGTAGAAGAGCTTTTTCTTTAAAGAATTACTACTGCTAGTGTTGTTGCTGTTCTGTAGTTAAGAATAAAGTATAGGTAGACTTTAGTCCCTTGAGAGAGTCTTGTTCTTAGATATAGTTATAGAATTACTTAATTAAGTTATATAATTTAGGTATTTTAATACTATCTAATTCTTTCTGTTAAATGTTGACTTTAAGTACTATAGTATATAAATAGTCGATAGCGTAGATTGCTTAGATAAAGTCTCTTAGAGCTCTGTTGTTACTTACTTCTAGAAGTTTAAGAGCTCTAGCTTTAGTATATATAGCTTTCTACTAGAACAGTACATCTTTAGGTTTTTAGCTCTTGTTCTATAGTTTAAGCTTAGTGTAGTCTTGTATAACTTCATTCTTTCTAGCTTAATTAGTTAGTATAAGCCTCTTTTTCAAGGCTCTTAGAATTTCATAGGTAGATAAAAGGTCCTTAATCAGAACAATGTGTTTAATATAAATAGTGTCTTTGATATACTTACAGACTTTGTAAATTAGGGCATCTCTCTTGTTGAGTTCCTTGATTTTACTGTTATATTATAAGATGTCAAAGCATAGGTCTACTCTCTTATCTGCTAAGAGATTAGATCAATGAGTAGCATTTAGGTTAATGCTCTATATTGTCAGCTCTTCTAGACAAACAGGTATCGTTGGTTGAGTAGAAAGTGTTAGATCTAGAAGATCCCAAACACTAATTCTATTGCTAGTAGCAACAGATTTGACGCTAAATATCTACAGATCCCAGTCCTTAGGGTCTAAGAGAGTAATAGTTTTAGACGTTGACATAGTGAAGGCCTCAAGATAAGAGATCAAGAGGGTTCTTTGTCTAGAACAACTGCTCCTTGAGCTGAGGCAAGTTGAATTTAAACAAAGTGTGTAGAGAAGAAGAATCAATTAATTAAAGGTAAAATTGTTAAATTTTACAGTCAAAAAGTAGCTACTAGGCTTATAACTGTTAAGTTAGGAAGGTCCTTAGTACTGTAGGTCATGGAGAATTAATTGATTTGTGTAGGGAGTTATCTAAGGTCTATATATAAGGAGTGAATGATTATTACATCATAATAAATAAATAATATAATAACAGTATAATAATGATATCATAATAATATAATGATATAGTGAGTTTAGCACAACACTAGTAATCATACCAGCTGATCACATAGCAGATAAAACTGGCGATGAAGTGGTAAATCAAACAGTAGTTCATTATGAGAATAAACAATGAGAAAAATCAGGTGATGTCATAAATCCAGCACAACAATTCTTTTGGGTTTTCTCCTGCTCTCGCGCTGGCGTTGATTGCTCGTTGTCGCCCAATATCATATATTGCATACTCCAATTGAAACATCATCAACGCTTCTTCCTCCTCCTCATTCTGCCTACGCTGTTGCTCTGGTCGTAGTGCTGCAGCTGGTACATTTTCAATAGCCTGTACGCGCCTCAGCATTTCGGTATCTCGCGTACCTCGACCAAGGATAATAGTGATTGGAATTTACACCCACCACAGCTGAATTGGCACCCTCATCCAAAGCGGAGATACACTTCTTTGCCCAGTTTGATTCCTCGTCTTCGGGTGAGAATTCCAATTCTAGAAGTTGTGGTTGAGAGGAAGCTTTGGAGGGAACCAAAACCCAACTACTTTAAGAGGAACTCATCGAGGAGTATATTCTGCCGAACATTGTTGCTAAAAGTGCAGAACAAATATCTTTATGGATGAATACTCAGCCGGAATGTTCCACCAGAAAGTTGGTAAGAAATATGAGATTCGACTGAATTTACGTACTTCCTGCTTGGCTGTTCAATTTCGTTTAACGTAATCAAAACTCTTCGATACAAATTAAATCAGATGTTCTATTCAAGAGCTTTCCCCTCAAGGGCACCAACATTCCTTTATCAAATGCCCTCCCTTTCATGCACCCAATCCGCGTTACTTAACGAAGGCATCAACATCCAAGACAGCTCTTTAAATTGCAAGAACCGGCGATAGGAATGTCAAGAAGAGGTTCAGGTCACGAAACAAACCATTAAACATGAAAGAAAGATCCGGTCAAATACAATCGTATGGAGCTGATAGAGTACAAACATAGAAGAACTGAAAAAAGACCGACCTCCATCTAGGATTCCGGTCAAGTTCGGTGGTTGAGACATAGGCCGGTCAAAACCCCGCATCAAAATTTCATAACCCCCATCACCCAATCCTGAAATCTGTGCCGCAAATATGTGTAAATATACGAGGAAGTTCTTTTGACTTGATGGAATTTCTTTCGTACCCAAGTAGAAAGTGCGACAGAATAGATAGAGGAGACGACCGAATAAAGGGACAACGCGCCTGCCGTTTTAGGAAACTATCGTAGATAGGGATGGAATGATTCTGTGATGTATGTATATTTGGCGTCAGTAATTGGTTATTATGGTTGGATCGAAGCAGGCTGGGTCGATGTGCGGAGAGCGAGGAGGGAAGAAACTTGTGAAATATTTTTTGGTTTAGCTGGGAGTATATTTTCTTTCCTAAAGAATAGGGTATATACTCGGGACCAGGTCGTTCCTTCCCATGTGCCCGCTCTCTAATAATAGGTAAGTCGACCCGGAGATCAGTAGGGAAGGAGCGATTTTGAGTTCCGACCTGGGTGGTGATGTCCAAGGAACCAAGCCAGGGAAGGAGATGACCTACGATAGGTCGCTTCCCTCAACTCGACCTATCCCCTCCCTTCCGTCGACCTTTTTGCCTCCAGCTACCCTCCGGCTTATCTCAACTCAAGTTCGTTCCTTCCCTTGACCGTCTCCGGAAGACAAGACCGAGATTGCTCGCCCAAGAACTAATTAGGGCCCTCTCTTCCGCCCTGGCCCCGACTTCTTCTTTCCCTTGATCACATCGTCCCTTGCTCAACCACCTACCTAGGTGGGTACGTACACATGATCGAGGTTACTCTTTCCCAACCTCGAGAATAGACCCTCGGCCTTGTCGCACCTCAACTTCAATTTGCTACATTTTATTTTATGTCAAGAATGGGATCTGTACTTGGGATCGGGACCAGGTCAAACTTTCCCTTCACCCTCTAGTAACAAATAGTAAGTCGAGCAGAGGACAGAAATGAGGGAGTGACTTTGAGTCCCGAGGTTGTGATGTTGAGGGGCAAACTCAGGGAAGGAGCGACTTAGGGACCTCGCTTGGCACGTGACGGGTCGCTTCTTCGAAACTCAAACTCGACCCATTCGCCCTCAATGCTGGGACAGACAAAAACCAGGCTGCGGCACCATTTTCCATCTCTATTAGCTTACTCGAAATACTACTTTTTGGCCCTCAAATATTTGATGGCTTACTGGCCTGTTCGCAGCTTACTCAATGTTTTGTAGCTTACTCCCCTTTTTAGCCCCCAAATTTAGGTATTGGGTTACTAGGTGTTTGGTAGCTTACTGGCAACTTTGGGTGGGCAATTCAATATCGGATGACTTACTTGATACTTGTCCAATTACTCTGTAATAAACCACCAGAGAAACAGAGGTAGGTAGGAGTAAAATTGATTTGTGGGGTTTCTGACAATGGCGTAGGACTCTCTCTCTCTAGTACTTTCGTGTTTACCTACTGCTAATCTTACCATCTAATTGTGAAGGAGATAGGGTTTGTAGACGAGACAAAAGGAAAGGGGATAAGAAGTTTAATTGTAGGTGTGTAATAATAATTATATGTACGGTACGAGCGTGATCAATTTACCAACCAGCCTTGACCCCCTGATCTCCTAATATAAACAAAGAAAGTAAAAAGCATTGTGTACTTATGAAACTCAAGCCCATTATCCCACCGAACACCAGGTATTCAGCAATATAAAAATTGTTGAAACCTAGAGGTCCTTCTTATAGGCATGCTCTGGCTTATGTGTGGTTTCGTAGTCTACATGCACATAAGCTCGCTCCACACGAGGCAAGCTTTCCAATTTGATCTGTAGTGCCTCCGCAATATCATGTGTATCCCTCAAGCTACGATCCGCATTCATCACCACGTCGACCTCGACAATCATTCTTGGGCCACTGTGGTAAGCTCGCACAGTATCAATGCCTTCAATATCTGGAGAGTGAGTCAAACAGACGTAGGTGATGTGCTGTTGCAACTCGACTGGAGCTTGAACACCAACGAGAAGGAGGAATTCCTCAAATGCGGTGTGTAGCCAAATACCAGAGATAAGGCAAGAAAGGATAATGGCACCCATAGGATCGATCCACCACTTGAGCTTGGAACCACCAATAGATGTGAGGATACCGAAACCGTTGATGAAGAGATCGTTTCGGTGATCTTGCCAGAGAATATTTATTTGCGAGTATTTGTCTTTGAGAGCCCAGCAATACAAAAAGAGGGCGAGTTTGGTAGCAAATGCGGTTCCTACTGCGATAACCGAAGGATAGTGGAAAGAGTTTGTCTCGCCATGGTTTCCATCTATAAGGTCCTTGACTGAAAATGCGATAAGAATGAAGGAGACGGCTGTCATGAGAAAGCAGAATACGATATTACCAACTGTTTCGAGACGTGCTTTTCCGGATGGGAAGCGGTTAGGGTCAACGCGCTTGACAGCACGGTTTGTAAGGATGAGGGTGACGTTGGACATGGGATCGAAGATAGCACTAATATAAAGTCAGTCTTTGTAGATATACATGCAAGGCCTGTCATGGAGGCATGTGGGAAATAGAAGCACCTACTCGGCCATTGTAGTAAAGAGCGAAAGGGACCCGGAAGAAATAGCACCATAAAGTTGGAGAGCCGCCAAAATAACATTGGCAGCAAAAGAGCCGTATACCGCAATCTGGAACTTGAGGTGGTCGTCTCCCGCTTCTTGTCGGGCTTCTTCCACATGGTCCTCGACCGGTTTCAACATCCGTTCGATCTTCTCATTCTGGTTCTCGTAAAACCTCTTGATTTCCTTTGCCTTGGTAGCATCCTTATTGAACTTTATGGGTCCGCAGCCATCCCGCTTCCGTGAAGTGTTGGCTCCAATTAAGCGCAAATCGTCCTCATTTTTGAAGGCGGAAGAAAGTTGGTATGGGTCGTTCTCGCGGGTATATCGGGGGGGTCTCTGTTCCTCCAGGTCGTTCATGCCAGCTGTTGCTCTTGATACCGGGTCGTGATGTTCTGCCGGCTCAACTTCGAAAGCCGTAGTGCTCGCGCCGGGAATTGAGGAAGGAGCGGACTGGATGGGGGTGCGGTTTCCCAATCTCGACCTGGAGTGCTCTGAACGGTCCGGGTGTAGATGGAATGGATGAGGATGCATCGTGATACTGTGGGACAAATCTAGATCCTGTGCCATGGTTGAATGGAAGCGGTGAATGGCGGATGCTCACAAGAGCAGCTCGTGGAACAGAGTGATTAAGAGAAAAGGACAAAGAGAAAGGGGGGATTGCGAATTGGAAGCTCTCGGCTTCGGCGCAGTGATTTAAAGAGCAATTGTAGCTTGGTGGTAGACAGAATGCTAATGAACAAAGTGGGAGGAGATACTCGTTACCTAGAAATCTGCCTCCTCACTAGGGAAATTGACGCATCCACGAGTCGACTGAAAGCTTTTCATTGGGCACAGTTTAACACCCTTGGCAGAGCCCCATCTTGAAGCTTTTAAACTCGCCATGGCAACTTGGCCTTGAGGATAGCATTTGGGGCAGGGTGAGTACAAGATCTGTGAGCGACGATGGATGAGGTTGTAAAAAGTCTAGGAAGGAAGCACAGCAGAAATGGAGCTGTCTTTGTAGTGAAACGCAAAGCATTGCTCGTCCGTCGCACCACGTCATTCCGGCTTGGCCCGACTCAAGCAAGCCCTAACACGTGATATTGTAGAAAAATGGGTCCATACCCCCGGACATCACACTTTTTCGTGTAGACCCACTAGCTCGCACCCAACGCGTTACTGTTTCAGGTACAGATGGATTTTATATGCGTCTCCTTCTCACCTTGTTCTGGTATCAACCTCTAGACCTACAAGAGGTATTGCTCTGTCAAACTAATACCAAAAGCACAACCCACTAAAGAACCTTCGCCAGATACTCATACCCCTCACAACTTTGGTACTTAGCCCTCGATGATTTTAAACTGTTGAGGTACCCTCGGTCCGGTATCCAACTCAACCACTCTCGAAAATGTCAGACACATCTACCACTATGGAATTAAGATCCCCAAGTCCTTTATCAGACCTGGATTCGCCCTCAGACACGGGACCAGCGGCATCACCATCCCCTACCTCGGAGCCACCGACACAGGAGGTAGAATCATCGTATACAAGTTCCACGGCCACAACCATCGAGCCTTTGTCATTACCTCCACCCGCCATATTTGACTCTTGGGATCAATTATTAAAATCAGCTTCTCAACATGCTCGCCTCGCCGGATATTCCCTCAAGCAAGGCTCGGGCTCGGAAAAGTCCAAGTCAAGAGGCTATCGCTGGCGCAAATTCTTGGTTTGTAACTACCAAACATACCACGACAAAGACCGTTCCAGAAGCATGGGTAGAATACAATGTCCAGTTCGGATCAAAGCCACGGAAAAGGCGAATGGCCAATGGACACTCACCCACATCAATGGAGTTCAGGCCAAAGGAGGACAATGTACTCATAATCATTCCCATGTCAACCCTCCCAAGGCAAAACCTCTTAACGATTCTGGCCTTTCCATTTCAACAAATACACCCCATGGAGCCGCAACTAGCCAGACGAATCAGACCAATTCATACGATCAGAGCCCATACGGTAACCAATTTCGATCACCACAAAATCCACCAAGTCACAATGACCTTCCCCTGACGCCTCTCCAAAGTTTCATTCCACAGTCGCATTTTTCTTCCCAGATGACCAAGACAATGGAGGGACTGTTTGCTCTACCACGTGTTCGTAATCCCGAGTACTGGAAAGATAGAAAACCACCAGACATTACCCAGGCCTGCAACTACGAGGCACTGCTAGGGTATGAGAGGGGAACGATGGCTCAAGTACCATGTACACATTGTGCTGGTACAAGACCCGCAAGTTCATTTCAAGAATGTATAATTGTCGACAACTTTTTTGGAGGGAGTTGCTGCAATTGTGTACTATATGGTGGTTGTACTCGGTGCTCTTTTTTCAAAGGTATGTCTTGTTTATTCTTTTGTTTCGCTGTATAGCTAAATGACTAACTCTAGAACAGGACCTCCTGGATTACTGGTGATCAAAAGTGAAGGCACCCAAAATGGAAATTTATCGGAACTAAGAAGTCCGTCTCCAACATGGGAGGATGAAGTAAGACGGGGTGTAGAAATGAGTGAGGAGGATTTGAAAGCAGAGATTCGGCGAGCTTCGAGAACAGCTACTGCTCTAGTGGAGGCTCAGAAGAGAAGAAATGCTGCCTCTGGCCATATGATATGATATCCATGGAAAATTGCACTAATGTATTTTGGTGCGGATTGCGCAATGGCTTGAGCTTCTTCACGGCAAATTAAAAGGGAGTTTATTCCTGAAGGATCGGAATCATTTGGGTGGAGCAAGAGTGAATGAACGGTAGCCAATATTGCTAGACTCAAAGGGGGTTGCGGGTCCAAAATCCAGGGCGCTTTGAATGCTGAAGCCAGCACCTTGTAATGTAATCAATTCATCAGGCTTGCAAGAGAGATTTGTTAATTCAATAAGCCGCAGACAGTACTGGGTGGTATCAAATTTAATTAAAACAACCATCTCAAACCTGGGCGTCTTTAAATTCTGTGATATCTAAAAGAGCAATTTCCGTTCAGTGTAACGGTAACAAATTTCCCTGTCTCGTTATAGCAAACAGCAAATCTTAAATGCGACTTGCTTCTTATTGTCTTTTTTCCGGGTTGCGCTGTAATTTGCGATTTGGTCCAAAGTGTCGAAATTCATGCCGGGCAAGGAAGTCAACCGCTATTGTTTACTTTTTTGCGACTTTCTTTTGGTCCTTGAAAATGATTTTTGGGTTACTCGACATTTCTTTGGCTTACAGGATGGGTGGTTGGGCTTACTCGCGAGCGTGTTTGGCCCCCAAATCTCGCTTGGCCAATTAACCGGAAAACCATGAATCCAGCTTGATACTCTTGGGAAATACCTACGCCAAATAGCACCTGCGTTAGTAAAGTCTACGAAATTAAATTACAAAATTCCCTTTCCGTTTATTCTCCACCGAGCTCCCCACCTCATTATCTTCCACACTTCATCACTTCTCCCCCATGCATCATTTCGTTCCCAAAATATCTAGGAAATGGCCCCAACTGACCCGGGTTCACAAAGGAACTAATATCCCAATGCCAAACAGCCATCGCTCTTTCCCTCTCCATAATTATGACATTCGCCACAAAATTCTTTATAAGTTATCATCCCGTTGGCGCCACAAGTCATGAGAGCGTTTTCTGGTTTTCTAGCGACTTGTTCTCTTGCTTGGCCGACTGGGGGTTTGTAGAGGATGTCGGCGAGTTGTTGTTTATAATCTCCTTTTTGGTTGTACTGAATTGACTGTGGTAGGAGAGAGAAGTGCAACTAAACTTACCGATTTTAAAAAGTGTTGAGCCGCAGTAGTCTAGGTTTGGGGTGCAGTTTCTTGCGAAGGCGGTGGTGGCCAGGGTTAGAGTGGCGAGGGTAAGGGGGAAATGCATCATGATATGTGAGGGTTTTGTGTTTTGAGTTTTGTCTGCTTTGGAAACATGAGCGTGAAGAATGCAGAGAAGTTGAATGTAGTACCAAGTGAGTGCGCTGATTCTAAGTAGATCAAGTGGATTTTATCTGAGGGGCTGAGTGTTTAGAAAAGAAAGAGGGGATGCAAAACAGAAATTAGAGTAAGTTATTATAAATTCAATAATTTTGATTCCTTCCAATCACAGGATTCAATTCAATCAAGGCGCAGTTTAAATTAAAGGTTGGATTAATAGAATCAAACTTCTATATGTAAACTGTAAGATAGATCTAGCTGAAGTTATGTAACCCCCGTTAGACGGTTTGTGACTCTGGTTATACGAAAGTTTTGAGCATTTTCGCTACTTAAGCTTATCGAATCTATGAGATCATTCAAAGCCTTGGCCATACAAGCTTCTTTGTCCTGTAATAATCGGCGCAAAGGATCGCGGGGAAGGGGCGCAGAGAAGACCGGACTGAAAATTGCTCGTAAATGCTGACATGGGTAATCAAACCTGTAAAGCGCTCCTAACTTTGTTGTAAAAGGCTGAACAGCGTTTATTTTTGTGGGATTAAATTTAAAATTTCGGTTCTAGAGAGTCCCATACGGAAACAAGAAAGGTATGGAATCGTGGTATCGAAAACGTGTAGAATAAAGCATTTCATGTTTCCTTTTCCTCGCCCCTTTTCATTACCCGCGAGAAGTCTCACTCTCCTACAATTTTGCTTCATGCATTCACTTCATTTCAACAACACGAGACAACCTCCTCGTATCCAAACTCAACTACAACCAACCATCACCATGCATTTCAACGCTATTACTCTCATCGCCCTCACCATCACAGCAGGCGCTGTAGCCGACAACTGCAAAGTTCTTCTCAATTATTGCGGCGATACTCTTCAAAAAATAGGCAAATCCCGTCCTTCAGCCGTTATACTGAACCCACTAGCATATCCCCAATCTAGGCAACTACGATGCTCAAATCAAAACCGCAAACACCGCACTCCCCGACCGAGACGAGAAAACAAAAGCTACAGCTAGTCCGTGGAACACTTTGTTCGGTTGCAAGGGCGGTGACAATGGGGATGTAGAATTTCTTGGAATACTGCGATTATAAACTGGGATGTTATACCATGCATGCAAGGAAAAGTTATTATTGTAATAAGGCAACTCCAAAGCTGGTCTTTGCGCCGGAAAATCGGCGAAGTAGGGCAATTACAGGGATTCGAAGAAGGTTTTCTTAGATTAAGCAGTTTCAGTTCAAAGGGGAGGGGGTCAATTATTGTATTTTTATCTCGCCAAGCTGTTTGTAATTAGGTCTCCCTTTGTGGGTTTTTGCTCTAACGATCTGGTTTCGGAATTATGTTGGCATTTTTTATATTAAAATATCATCTCGAGACTCATGTTTTCAGGGAATTTACCAGTGAACACGCGTTTGTAAATTTTGTATAACCGGGTATTATATATGCCCAAATGCAACTGGGATTGTAGTAAGCACTAGTAAAGCCGTGTTAAAACTTCCGCGTTGTACAATAGAATGTGGGTATTGCCACATGTCTTACGTTGAATTAAAGTAATCCAGACCTTCGAGATATGCACGCCAACATCGGAAAACATGTTAGTGACTTAGTAAGTGCCATCAGGTAGTTTGCCTTTCGGGTAGGTCAGCTTACCACCCAGCTCGGGTCGAAGTGACCCCCCTCAATTCAGCCCTATCATTTTTTCAAGATATAAGCAAGCCAACTGTAGTGGAAAATCGAATTCCCCAAAGTGTTTGTATATCAGGCTCGATACAAACTCAATAAAGAAACCACATCAAATCGATTCCATTTGCCTTGTAAATCGAGATATTAGTTGGAACTGGATCGTAAAGCAACGACGCTAACTTCGTTCCAGAAGAGCATCGCCACAGCCAATATGGTTAAAGTGAAAATTGAAGAGACCAGAAACGAAGCCTTGGGTGGTGTAAACATATTTGAGTACAAAAAGGATATCAGAGAGAGCGAAAAGAAATACACCGTTTACGACACTGATCACGATACTGCTCAATACCTACACCTCAGCGTCACCACCGTAAGTCCAGGTTCTCAAAAACCCATTCTTGTTCTAGTTATTTCGGAAGCCAGAAATTGCTCTTCCACACTCCGGTGTAAACTCCTCAAACTCTTTTCTCCAAAAAGTAAACTAACTCTGATCTCCTAGGATGGTTAGGTCGACGACGATGGCGACGATGGCGAAGACGTAGAAGTCGATGCAGGGGACAAAGTAGCAGTCATTCAAACACTCTTAGCATCCACACGCCTGTCTTCCTACGAAGATGGTGGTGAACTCCATGGTATTCCTGGTAGGTCTTGGATCTTTTCATCAACCTAGCCGTTCGAGAGTAAAAAAACACTCTTGACTCCCGAGACGACCTTTGAATCATTCTCAAGAAGTGAACTAACTCCAATGTCCTGGGGCTAGGTACGCCGACGCCTTGTCTCGACGCAAAAGCGGAAGACGAAGACACCGATGAAGACCAAAAATACCAACCCTACTACGACGAGGAATGCTTCAAAAAACCTCTCCCCGCTGTTGGCAAAAAGCCTATTGTGTTCAAACTCCAAGACAACCCTAGTATCCCAATGCCCTCATATGGAGTCCAGGGCCACACGCAGTACGATCTCCAGCGTGTATTTACTGCTGAGAGCTTTCTTGTCACTCTATGGAACGAGACGAAAAAAGCCCCAATTCAGCAGTGGATCTGGGGGTATTCATACACAGTTTATTTTCCCTCGAAGAGGGTGGTCAACCATCAGGAGACGGAAGCTGTTGTACGGGTAACTCTCATCGAGGATGTAGTCTCTGAACCGGAGGAGGAATAAATGGTTCTTTAGTTGGTTTATTATCTGAATGTTCCATTTAGCACTGCCGTATAAAATATAACTTGCGTTCGACTTTTTGATTTGATTGGTGGTCCAGGGATATTGGTGGGGACGACGGAGAAAATGCGGAGAACTCTTTTTTCCCCGACACCAGGCCAGAGTGCCAGCATCATCCAGCACCATCTCCAATTTGAACATGTCTCTTCAATCGTACCTGGGGACGAGCCAGCACACTGACTTCTATGCAGCCTCAATCGGTAAGCTCTGACTTCTTTGCGTTGCTCTTTCGGATTTTCCCCATCTTGTCCCCTTGATGCTGCAAGACGAGCTGCTCGATTCTGGACACTGGTACAGGACAACTTCGAGGCCAAAGGTCGCTCTCGATACCAAGTGACACGAGTGTCATCAGGTACTGAGCGAGCTGAGTCAAGTCCAAAAATAGGAACGATATGAGGAACTGCCTGGATGGGTTGATCAGAAAACGCCTCTCGCCTGATATGAACATTTCAATGTTTCAGCCTCATCGAGCTGCAAAATCAGGAGATTATTCCGGCGGTTATTTATTAACTACTTCAGAACATCGTGCTCTTGTCAAATTCTCTCGTTCAGGTTAATTCTTTTGTGCCTTACTGCTCTAAACCATGGCTTTTTTGGTCAGACCCCACCCCTTCATGTCAAACTTCATATTCTTTTTATTATTACCCCTCCATGTTGATTGCTATCCTCTTCTACCTCGAAGATTAGCACCCAGTAATGTCGACCCTAGTTCTGATGCGTGGGCAGAAACACTTTCTGGAATTGGCCCGTTAATCCTACTGGTTGGCGAAAGGAGCACCAAGCAACTACTACGATGTGTTCGCGATTTTTACACTGCCCTGAGTATCGGAACTGCTCCACTTGGTCTCCTCACAGTCATGACGGGTCTTGTACGCTTTTGCGGTATTCAACAACTTCGGGCATTCATTGGGTACGAACTGGAAGCCCGTACTGTTGCAGGAGTTGAATATACGCAGGTCAATTGTGGCGGTGTTCACGCAGAAATTCTCGATGGCTATCTGGTTCGGTCCACGGGTGCAAATCCAGCAAGTCAGGCGGTTGCCTTGTCCTATCTACAGGGGTCTATGGATCAAACTTTTGAGGAGGCAAAACAACAAATCGAGGCATGTTCCGCTTTTGAGCGATACAAACTGGCTAAGGGTGTCCCAAACGACACTGCAAATTTGAGATGGGTGTTGTGTCTTGCTTGCAAAGAGGCAAGCAATAAGACGATTTCTTCAATGATCAAACACCTAATGGATACGCTTGAGCTGGAACAGAGGTCCAGGTTATCACTGGACGGAGAAGGATACACCCAACAAATTATCCAACGGACCGAACTTCAGTCTGGCTCCGACGAAGATATTCAGCAATCAAACGACGAGTCATCGAATACCATCCACTCCAGCCCTTCAACTGATCATTCGCCTACATCAAAGAAAACTTCTGCCACTGGTATAAAAGATTTTATTATTCAAGTGTCAACGGTGCCATCTGATTTGACGGAAAGGGCTGAAAAATACCATCATGAAGAAACTACGAAATCACCAGATGTGATAATTTACCAAGACAAAACAAACACTAGCAACCTTCCGCAAATGTCCTTTATGTACACTCTCGATTCCGTTTCTGAGTTCCTGACCTGCACACCAGTCTCCAAATGCCAGTCATTCATCATCAGTATTCTATCCCTCTGTGCGATTGTAACCCTTTATATACTTGCCTTGTGGGCGGAGCATTGGAAAGTCAGTATTGCGTGGCTCCTCGTGGTTGTCGGCTACGCTGGCATTGTCGTCGGTGTTACAACTGCAGGTATGCTTATATCCTCGAGTTGCACCATTCTCCGACTGCAGAATCGAAGTCGCCGCAGTGGTAATACTGCATGGGCTGATGGGGTTGTGAATTCCGTCAAAAACACAGATTCCATGGACACTACGGGCAGCGCTTTTTTTACCAGCAGATTCGGGCCCCAGATCTTCGAGGCAGTTTGGATGCGACCCCTGGGTTCAGCAAGGGCATTTGTAGCTTCCACTACTTCGATCATGCTGGTGGCCTTCTTCGTATGCCATTACTTGGGTCTTCGATCTTCCAGGTGGTGGGTGGCGGTTGGAGAGTTGGGGGTATGCATTCTTGCTGCTTTTGCAAGATCCATCGCGAAAGGTCGACAAGAAAACTTTGAAGTTGTCCAGGGAGTTAAGATCGACAAGCGTTGCTGTTCTACAGGCCTCATCACGACGCAGAAGTCACACAAGATTCAGTCACGGAGCTCTCGAAACATAGATAGTCGCGCTTATTCTGCCGTTGTCTTCAAGGAAATTGCTACAGACGGGGAGAGCATTGCATGGCATGCTGCCCAGCTCTGTTTCGAGGACGAGACACTATGTTCCAAATTATTTGAGCTTACGGGGATGTTTGTTCGAGCGGTCAAGAGTCCTGATAACCCGGACGAATGCGCCGTAATGATCTCTTTTGACGGTGGTCTGGTTGTTTCTGAAGGTCTGGCATTTCCAAATACACGAGTTTGCCTTGCCTTTCGTTCGTCAATCTCAACTTTGGCGCTTCCCACCGCCTTACTCGCACGAGGGTTAATGCGCCAACCTGAATGGGTCCTCGACAAACCTGGCTTTGGGCCTTTTCCCTTGGGTTCCGTTTACGTTTTGAGCATAAACAATATGATGAGCTGGTGGACGTTGTCGGAAGACAGGAATGATATGGCAGACCTTCAAAAGAATCTGCAGTGGTGTTTTGTCTTGATCAATATTACCTTTTTCATTTCTCTTATGCAATTACAGCGGGACGAAGGGTTTCCCGTAGCTCCACTTGAGAAGGTACATTCAAAGTTAAGCGCGGATAACAGAGCTACAGCAGAGAAGGTGTTTGAATTTCTTGAAACCTAAGTTGAACCTAAGTAGAAATACTTGTTACTTATGATTAACCCAATTACATTGTTACTAGAAGTACTAGTAGCTATAAAAGTATTTTTGACGGCTACACCTCTCTGCCGTTGCTAGTACGTAACAGCTTTTGATTATAACACCTCACGAAAGATTCAACGTCGCATTGAACTAGCCACCGCCATCGCATCGCCTTCTTCTTCTTTGTCGATTCTGTTACATTCAGTCGCTGGTTAATACACAAGGATTCGACGATATAGTTGTCTACCTGGCGAGCCTATGTCGCCGTAGATTCGTTGGTCGCTTGTCGAGACTCAACAACTCGACGATGCAGACGCATTTTAACGACCGACCGACCGACGATCCAACCGTGCGATGTGATGGAGTATCGCCATTGTCTTCGTTGATGTCGAAGTGTTAAAGTCGACGAAGTCAAGTCCAATCGCATTGAAGCATACATAGACGTCATTTGCGTCAGTGAAATCGTCGGTGGAACAATCGGTGGAATCGTCGGTAAGAAGCAGGACTCGGGTACTTAACGAGATAGGGCGTGTTGGGTAAGAGTAGTATAGCCACGTAGTATGTGCGTGATCACGTGGTTTTAAATTCAAGTACTTTTTAGTGATTTTAAAACTCGAGTTTAATTTGATATAACGTGGTTTATCAGGACCCTGCGCACTTTCCCACTTCCCTACTACTTCAAAGTACAATTAATCAACTACAACATATAAATTTAAGTAAAAATAATTTTAATCTAATAAACTAGACATATCTACATCTACTTGACAAGTTCACACATTATAACTAGCTTTTCCACAAGTGCCACAGCGCCTACTAGTTAATTGCCCCTCCCTCTAACTACTACCCTTAACATGTATATTACACTGAACCTGCTCATCTATGTCTTTCTACGCTAGAATATCCTGTGCATCATCTATAGTAAGTACACTACCTTGACAGGCATAAGTCTTTTTAGCTTTACAACGCTTACTAAAGGCTTTATTTGCTGCTCGAAGTGTACGTACCTTAGCTGTTAAAAGAATTACTTTATAAGCTAGTTGCTCTATACCTTTCGCCAACGCAACTACTGTCTTGAAAATAGGTGTTAGCGAGCTTTCTTAGTGACTAGCAATTTAGTTCTTAACAAGAGTTGTTTGTGAAAGAGCTTCAGCGAGGTTGTAAGAAGTCTGAGAGACCTAAGGGTCAGCGTTAGTAGAGGAGGGGCCAGTAGAGGTTAGTGTCTATAACTTTACATTAAGCTTTGAAATCATAGCCTAGGGATTAAAAGACACTAATCCAGCTCCGCGGAATCTAGCTTAAGTATTTTAGGCTGTTATTAATACTGTGTACACTGCTTTAAAGGCGAGAAAGAACTTGACCTTTATAATATAGTTAATATAAGCCTTAATAAAAGTCTTAATCTAACAACTATATACCTGCTTTAATATACTAAAACATCTAACATTAAGTAGCTAGGTTAAATAAGAAGAGTAAGGAGGTAATCCAAGAGTAATAATGTTATATACCTTATAATACTCTTGGAATTTAGTATACTTGTAACTCTTATACTTATTAAGAACTAGTATTTAATATAGACCTTTTGCTTAAGTAGTAGTATACTTGTTAAAGTGTTTTAGCTATTCT
Organism: Hymenoscyphus fructigenus; assembly: GCA_001414455.1. Lineage (NCBI taxonomy): Eukaryota > Fungi > Ascomycota > Leotiomycetes > Helotiales > Helotiaceae > Hymenoscyphus > Hymenoscyphus fructigenus. The sequence continues at coordinate 612,037 of LKUV01000002.1, read as the reverse complement.
AGACCTGTCTTGTTATTTGTCTATCTGTTACTTATAGGTTTAATAACCTAGTTATATAGAAGGCCGCTCTCGGTATATTAATTCACAAGATAATTCTTCTCTTGAACTACTAAAAATAGAGGTATACTAGTCTCTACCTCTTCTTAGAGGTATAGAAGAAGCCTTGCTTTATAGAAGCTCTTGAACTCTAATATTATATAAACTCTAATAACTCTGTAATTTCTATCTACTAGAATTAATTAATTTCTAATTAATTTATAATAGTAGATAAAGGCTTCCTTAGATTAGACGAAAAGTTATATAATCTACAAGGCCTCTATATATTATATTAGACCTGTAAGGTAGTATTATTATACTACTATTATAGAAAGAATATATTTTAAGCTAGCTAAGACAATTATTCTTAGTAAAGACTTATCGAAGTTATCTAGCTTATTATAACAATTACTGCCTCACAAGTCTAACTAAAGTAACTAAGTCTTTGTTAGTTTAGTTATAGTAGAAAGTAAGAGTCGCTAAGGTGTTTACTTAAAGATAAACTTGTTACTTAAAACTCAAAGGTTTAAAACTAAATATATTAAATACTAAAGTAGATAAGAGTTAAGTATAAAGCTTCTATCTAATAGCAGACATACTAGTTATATATAGAACCTTTCTGTTCGTAGATCTAGAGATTCTCTAGATTCTCTGTCTAGATCTTAGAATCCTCAAGATCTCAGGATCTATTATATAATTATATATAATAAGATCTATAGATTAAGTAGCTACTCTAATTAATTCCCTTGTACTACTAAGGCCTGTTAAGTATGTGTTCTGTTAGAACGCTGCCTAGACTTTACTTATTATATACTAATACCTGATTTATAACACTATTCTCTTCTTAGCCTAGCGTGTTTCTATACTTAAGTATAACCTAAGAAATATTACAAAGAGGTTAACAACCTTCTTCTTCTTTTAACATAACCACAGATTCTTAGAAGAAGATTAGAGAATATATTTAACTTTCTTAATAAATTAAAAATACTAGCTATAAAACAATGTCTTACTTAATCTATGAAAAGTCTAGAAAGACATATATTGTCTTCTGCGGCTAATTCCTCTTATTACTCTAAGTGTACTTGCCTTAGTGTGAAATATAATGTAGAAATACCTTTAATAGACAATTAGAATACCCTTAAGAGAGTAGAAGAAAAACAAGATACTAAGGAGTAGCATGCCTAAGACAAGGCTACGCAGCTGGCCTAAGCTATAGCCGCGGCCGCTAGCTGTCTTAATTGTCTTGCGCGCTAGCGCAAGTTCCTAAAGAAAAGAGAAGTAGAGATACTCTGTTGTAGTTTAAAGAGTATAGACGAACTAGAAGAGGCAGAGTTAAGAGAAGCAGCTAAGAGAGCGTCTAGAGACACTTGTCTCTCTAATTCTTCTATAACTAACACTTCCTCTGAGTTCCCTTTAGTTAACGAGACTCTTCCTGATTTTAGTAATCTATCTTTCTAGGAAGGCCTAGGTTTTGTTAGTAGAAACTAGATAACAACTAAGAGTAATTTAGGCCTAACCTAGGTTTCTAAGTATTCTCTAAATATAGGTAATCTAACTACTTAATTAGATACTTAGCTCGTTCTCTAACAAGCTTATAGTTAAGAATTCTCTTGACTTTATATTCTATATTAGAGTTAATAGATTAGATTTCTGTAAGTAGAGCTAGTAGTACTTCTAGTAATACTAGTTTAAGTAAGGATATATAGAATACTAGATAGATATTTATAGTCTTTAGTAGTACAAGTTTATAATTCAAAGGTCTCTTAACACATTTGATTTTAAACAGTCTACGCTTTTTATAGTCTAGTTTACTACTTAGTCTTTTAGTGTTAATGTTTTTTCTAACTAAATAGACTTTATTCTTCTCTTTTAACATTAGCTTCTAACTACGTTGTTTATTGTAGTAGTGTGATATGTAGAGGTCACGAGGTCACGAGGTCATGTGACTTTTCATCTAATCTAAGAAAGTCTTTATCTGCTATTATAAATTAATCAGGAATTAAGCAGTTCTAGTAGATAGAGTTTACGAAGTTAACAGAGTTAATGTAATATTAGAGCTTAGAAGCTTCTATAAAGCGAGACTTCTCCTGTATCTCTAAGAAGAAGTAGAGATTAGTTCTATACTAAATTAAAAAGATTTAAATTAACTTATTACCTACTATCTACCTTACAAGCTAATCTCTTTTACTTAATAGAGAGGTAGTATAATAAGCAAAAATGTCTCTAAGACTTAGAAGACTACTCGACGAAGACGTTGCTTAGACTACTCCTAAGCAAGTTTACAACAATAGAGGAAGCTCCTCTAACTCTATAGGCAGACTATTACAGGACTCTTACAGAAACCTTTTAACTAAAACTCTAGCTGAGAACCTCTATTTAATTGAATTAGACTTAAGCGATGCTGAACTTAATATAACTTAGGCTCAAGAAAACCTTCTTTGTGTTAAGGTCGAAGTTCTTCGAAGACAGCAAGAGAAGATTAACTAAATCAATTAACGTATTCTCTAGTTATAACAGGAGAAAAGCCTTATACAAGATAATCTCTAATTCACTACTGCTACAACAATGTTATCTATTTATAAATTAACACTAATACCTTAGGTTGAGAACTTAATAAATCTAGAGACAGATGAAGATATTATTTAACCTAAACCTTCTCAAAACATCCTTAAGTATAAATTAGACTAAGAGAAACTTCTCAAGGTCTAAATACTAGAAGTATATTATAGAAAGTCTCTTAAAGAGTATTAAACATTTGTGTTATTGTAGAAGGTAGTTTTTAGGTCCTAACTCTAGATATATAACAGATACTTCTCTAGAGTAAACACTACTACAACTACTCTTTAAGATAAATCTTACAAAACCTAAGAAGCTATAATAAAGGAGGATCTACTAGTATATAAAATTCACTAAGACAGTTTCAAGGCTTATCTAGCTAACATAATTCTAGTGCCTTAAACACGCTCTTAAGAAGCCTTTAAAGGACTTTACAACCTTGAACAAGTAGACTAGGAAACGGTTCTAGAACTTTATAATAGAATAGTTGTTCTAGAATTAGACTAGGAGAAAAGACCTAAGAGTAACTATATTAAAACACTTAACGCTATACTTACTAATTACAAAACCTGTTAGATACTTTTTGTAATTCTTTCTAGAAATAAAGTAAGTTCTATATAGGAATAACTTAAAAAGGCTTAGAAAGTAGAATATACTACTTATCTAAATAGAAGTAAGACAAAGGCAGAAGAATCTAAAAAAGATACTTCTAGTTTAAAAGACCTCTATCTAAAGAACAATAGTTTATCTAGTTCTAAGGATTGTTATTAGTTAAAAAGCTGTTTCTGAAAAAATAGAAAGAGTAATTCTAGTAGTATTTCAGAACTATTAAGAACTAACAATAGCTAGTGCAACAACTCTAACTCTAACGTTACCTGTTATACTTATAGCTAATCTAGGTATATTTTAGGAAGCTATAAGTGTTAGAAGTACTCTAAATAGATATAAAAGAATCTAGAAAAAGTAAAAACCCTAGATAAATCAAGAAACCTCTAGAGGATAGTTAATAATATTTAGCAAGAGAAACGTTCTAAAACAAAGTCCTTAAAGGTACTAGAAAAAGAAAGAGCTAAGTCCTAAACGTTAAGGATTATAGCCTAAGTAGAGAAGGTATATTAAGTTATATGTTAATACAAGTAACTCTAAATTAGCTTAAAACAGGTGTCTTAGTAATATATACTAGTCTTAGAGATACAGGCTCTGATTGTAACTTCCTTAACAACAACTAGGCCTAGAAAAAGAGTTTCGTAGCTTTAGTAAAATATAATCAAGAGTTTGTTACATTTTATAAGAGTAAATTTAAAGTACTCTAAGCTTATAATCTATAGGTACTTGTTACTAACAATTATAGAGAAATATAATCTTTTAACCTCTGCTTCTATAGGTATAAGAACTAAGGAATCTATACTCTTGTTTTTAGTTTAGAATTTTATAAATCAACTATTGCTTAGTATACTAACTATACTAGAAAACAATAGGCTTATACTCTAGTATAGCTAGATAACATAGAAATTCTTACCTTAAAGAAGTTCAAGGAGGAGATAAATAATAACCTAGACACTTAGGCTTAGGTTCTGTTTATAAAGAAAGAAGAATATAATTGTCTTAGACAATAGACTTTATATGTTTATAATAGATATCAAGTCTCTATATATTTACAGAATAACATAGACGATCTCTTAGTAAATAGTCTAGTATATTTTACTAATACTATTTGAAAAGAATCCTTGGAAGTACCTAAATACCTACAGGAAAAGAGAATAGACTTTTTAGATGTCTTTGACTCTAATAAAGCTTTAGAACTTCCTAGCCTTAGAGGTATTAAGTATACTATTGATATAGAGGGTACTGTTCCTTATAGGCCTCTGTATAACTTGTTAGAGACCTAACTTAAAGCTTTACGCTTATATCTACAAGACGCTCTTTGAAAACACTAGATTAGACCTAGTACTAGTTCTACAGAGACGCCTATTCTTTTTGTTCTAAAAAAAGATAGAGGCCTGTAGCTTTGTGTTAATTATTATAGTCTTAACAAAATCATAATCAAAAATCATTACTCTCTTCCTCTTATTAATAAGTCCCTTGACTAGTTAAGTAAAGCAGTTATCTTTACTAAACTAGATCTAAAAGATACTTATTATTACATTAGAATTCAAGAAGGCTATAAATAGAAGACAGCTTTTAGGACCTGTTATAGGCATTTTGAGTATCTTATAATGCCTTTTAGTCTAGCAAATGTACTAGTAACATTTTAAGTATATATTAATACTACTCTTGTTAGACTCCTAGATTATTTTATTGTTATTTATTTAGATAACATTCTTATTTACTCACGAAAGAAAGAAGATCACTATAATTACATGTGCCAGGTACTTACTAGGTTACGTAATAGTGATTTATTCTACAAACTTAGCAAATACAAGTTTAACATCAAGGAAGTTAAGTTTCTTAGCTTTATTATTAGAATAGATAGTATAAAAGCAGACTCTAAACAGATCTATATAATTATAGAATAGCTCTAGCCTACTTTGTTCTATGTAGTCTAAGTTTTTCTTAGGTTTATAAATTTTTATTATTAGTTTATTTATTGTTACTCTTTTGTAAGCTTGAGTTTAACAGATCTCTTGAAAGGTATAGAACAGAGCTACAAAACTAGCTTCTTTACTTAGACAGAGGTAGCTAAAGAAAGTTTTTAACTTTTAAAAACTATATTTACAACAACACCTGTTCTAATCTATTTTAACTCTTCTAAGTAGATTTATATAGAAACTAATATATCTAAATTTACTATTACTAGAACTATTTTATAACAAGTAGATGTTACTAATAGTATAAAACAACATTAGCATTCTGTAGCATTTTGGTTCTAGAAACTTACTAGTGCTAAATAAAACTATAGTACCTATAATAGAGAACTTCTTGTAATTGTTATAGCCTTTAAGTATTAGAGATATTATCTTAAAGGTGCTAGGTTTATAATCAAGGTTATAACTAACTATAATAACCTCTAGTACTTTATAGAAACAAAGTACTTAGAAAGCTGTCAGGCTTACTAGGCTATGTATCTTATAATATATAATTTTCAGATTATATATTATAAAGGTACCTTAAACCCTGCAGACAGACCTAGTAGTAGGCCAGACTATAAGAATAGTCCTGCTAATATAACTTAGCTTTTAACCTTTTAGAATAAACTAAAGAGAGCTTTTGTAACTATAATTCTAGGTTCTTTTCTAGCTCTAGGAAAGTCCTCTCTTAAAACATAACTCTTGATGTTTACTATATCTGCTATAGTACAAGAGCTTTTACCTTAAGGTATATATAAAGGCCTTCTTAAGAATTCCTTGAAAGAGAAGCAAGGTATAGAGTACTACCTTAAAGGTTCTGCTGCTACAACTAGAGTAATAAGAATATCTATGTCCTAATTACTTAATAGAATCAAGAACTTAGTTATCTCTTAAGTTTTTAAATTAGATAGTTGTAAACATTTAATTCTATGTTTATAGATATATATAGCTACTAAAAGAGCTACAGCACTAGCCTCTCTTTCTAAGCTACTTCTTAATATTGTTAAGATAACTTAGAGGAACGATTTAGAATATAGAGACATTCTGAAAAAGAGGCTTAGCAAACAAGACATAAGTAAGGAACTAATTTAGACATATAATAAGAACCTTCTCTAGTTTTATTCAAGAGTTATAGTATCTAATAACCCTGCCTTACAAGCTTAAGTTATAAACCTTTATTATAACAACTCTTTAGTAGAACACTATAGAGTTAACAAGACTCTAGAGCTTTTAAAAAGATTCTAGTATTAGGAAAACATAGAAACTAATGTCTGTCTCTATTATAGAGAATGTAATATTTGCCAGAGAGTTAAGGCTAAGAGATATATACTATATAGTCTATTAAGTAGTTTACTACAGCTAAAAAGACTCTAGAGTAAGATCTCTATAGATTTTGTCACAGGCCTGCTACTATGTAAAAACCTAGTAGAAGGTCCTGATTTTAATATAATCCTTGTAGTTGTAGACTAGTACTCTAAAATAGCGAAGTATATTACTTGTCACAAGACAGTTAACTCTCTAGAGCTTGCTAGCTTAATGTAGAATAATGTTTTCTTACTCTTTAACACCTCTAATAGAATTGTTTTAGATTATAGAACTGTGTTTACAAGTAATTTTTAGTCTACTTTCTGCTTTTATATAGTATGTAAGCAAAGGTTAAGTACTATATTCTATCTACAAACAGATAGTTAGACAGAGTAGTAGAACTAGACTCTTAAATATTACCTTAGAGTATATTACAGCTGGCGAAAAGCTAACTAGTTTGAAAAGTTAACTTTCACTAAATTTATATATAATAACTCTAAACATTAGGTCTTATAAGATATATCTTTTAAAGTATATTACAGTTACTAACCTCGACTTCTATAGAATCCTGAGAACAGAATTAAAGAAGAGGTACTAGCTGCTTACAGGAGACTAGAGATTCTTTATAAAGAGTAGAATAAACTTTATAATCTCTAGCATTATATATAAAACAATTAGAAGTCTTATTTTAATAAACACTAATTAGATAGACACTTCTTTAAAGGAGATTAGATTATACTGTTAATAAAAAATCTTAGACTTAAAGCAGGAAAGCTTAAGCTAAAATTCATTAGACCTTTTAAGATTCTAGAATATATTAGTATGTCTGTGTATAAGCTAGACTTACCTAGCATATATAAACAGTTATACTCAACGTTTTATGTTTCTCTTCTTAAAGAATATATAACTAAAAAGAGTTAGAAACCTTACCTCTATACCTCTAGAGAACTTCTAGAATTAGTAGATAACAATAAGAAACAAGAATAAGAAGTAGAGGCTATTGTCAATCACAGACAAGAAGGCTAAGACAAGAAACTTAAGTATTTAATTAAACGAAAATCCTAGCCAGATAATTATAATACCTAGTTACCTACTTATCCTAACCTTGTAAATGCTAAGGAACTTCTTTAATTATATAACAAGAACTATAGTCTTTTACTTTAATTATTCTCTTAACTACCTGCTAAGGTATTAAAAAGCTTAAACACCTTATAATAAAGAGAGCGCTCTTTGAAGGAGAAGAGAAGACCTAGTAAACTACACAAGGTCTGTGACTTTAGTTAAGACGCTCTTCCTTGGATTTTTCTCCTATATAGTTTACTAGGTTTACTGAGAATCAAAATACTAAAGTTTACAAGAAAAACAAGACACAAAAAAACAGTTTATTTATATAGCTTTACTATAGTTACATACTCTCTCTTTAACTTACAACTCTATATCTTCAAAAAGCAAAAATACTAACTTCTAAGACTGTTAAGCTCTTGTAAAGAACTATAACACTTTCAACGAGATCTGCTTATTCTTATTAGAAACAACATTGTACTATAACTAGTTAGTATAGAATTCTAGAACTTCTAAGAACTTACTACTACTATAAAGACCTCTTGACAGGCTTGAACTTCTATAGTTAATTCATGAACTTCTATAGTTAATTCATGAACTATAATAAGTATTATATTATCTACAGCTAAAGTACTACTAGTTAACTGCCTACTTATCTCTATAGAGATATTAGCAATAAGTCTAACACCTTTAGTATAGACGTCTTTGTACTTCTTTCTTGTTATTAGCAAGGACTCTCTAATTATACAAAAGTAACACACCTCTAGAACTCTATCTCAGGCTTTCTCTACATCTAACTCTTTGATATAGTTAGAAGAGTTCTAGAGCCTCTAAGTATTCTTCTACTTATCAAAATTCTAATTACTACAAGAAGATATATTATTCTTATCTTAAACATAGTATTGATTTAGATAATCTTTAAGATATTTCTTAAAGATATTAACAGTATCTTCCTAGGCCTAGCATGCCTCTGAAAGTGATTATAAAATCTAGAATATTAGATAATTACTTATAAAATTCTAAAAGTAAAGAAGCTTACTAGCTTATATAATTCAGACCCTTTAATACATTAGTTATAATTCTTTTTACCTAGAGCAACTACATACAAGACAAAGGAATTAATAAAAAGGTACTTAAAGTATTTCAAACACTAACTAACAACAGAAAAGAACTCAGCGAGATCAGCTTTATACTTAGAAGTATTGTAAACAGAATAAGACATAATAAGGAATTTTAGAGTATAGAAAAGAGAAGGTCTTGTAAAAGAGAAGAACAGGTCTCTATATATATCCTGAAAGATACTGTAATCTTCTTATATTTTATATATAGTATGCTATAGTTTCTCATCAACCTCTAGCTTCTCTTTAATGTCTTAGAACTATCTATATAAGGTTTTTATATAATTTATTCCCTTATAACAACACTGTTTAGAACATTCTAATATTATATATACAAGAACACTAAACAGTACCTTAATATAACTACTATAAGAGAAAAGAACTAATTAACTCCCTTAGTTACAAACGTTGTCTACACCTTTGTGAAACTATTAAGTCGCCTACTAATAGCTGTAGAACAATTTCATTTACTATAGTAAACAATAATAATGTTGTCTAATTATATACTCTCCTGCTATACTTACTAAAAGGTACCTTTGTAACGTTTTTACAAAAAACAGGCAAAATTAATCTTAAGGACAATATTCTTAAAAGAGAGAATAGTTATAATATATAGAGGTCACAAGGTCACGAGGTTATATAACTTTTTATCTAATCTAAGGAAGTCTTTATCTGCTATTATAAATTAATTAGAAATTAAGTAGTTCTAGTAGATAGAGTTTACAGAGTTAACAGAGTTGACGTAATATTAGAGCTTAGAAGCTTCTATAAAGCGAGACTTCTCCTGTACCTCTAAGGAGGAGCAGAGATTAGTTCTGTACTAAATTAAAAAGATTTAAATTAACTTATTGCCTATTATCTACCTTATATTTACTAATCAATAACTCTATTTTAGTAGGCGATATCTATTCTATTAACAATACTTAGTATATAGAGTAATGTTTTCTTAACTAAAAGATTAAGTCTTCTAAGAGCTTTTAGAGATATAAAATTACTTGTTACTCTAGAATTAATTATAATCTGTAATTTCTTTTCTCTAATAGTTATAGTTACAAATAACTAGCTTTCTATAGAAGTAGTATATAGTTTAGGTCTAATATAATAAATGTTAAACATTCTATTCTCAGTATTATTAAGCTAAGCTATAGTATTCTAAGCCTATAGAAAGAATATAACCTTTTTCTAATCTATATATACTACTTTATATATCTGTTAATATTCTACACCTGTCTAATAATCTAGTAACGTTTCTGTGAACTATTTATTTAATGTCTAGTTAGATATTAGTTATAGTTAGTAATAAACCTACTTAGCTATAAAAGAACTTAAGACCTAAGCAGCCTAAAGTTCTCCTTCTACTAGATAGTAGAATTCTATAGGTAGCAGTGTCTTGTTATAGTCTATTATATAGTTGTATTTCTTTTCTTCTCTAAAGATATATCTAGAATTCTTGTGTTTAAAGTAGATATAACTCACTTAGTTGTTATTAATAATATATTACTAGAGAGAGATAGAACTGTGTTCTATAGTAGTATATAGAGACTAGAAATCTAGTCTTTTACCTTTTATATCTACTTATTAATTCTCTCTCTTATAGGTTCTAATAAAAACCTATATATCTCTGACTTAGAGTTCTCTATACTAATTATTTCTCTTAGATAACTCTAATAATTTAGAGGACTCTTTCTCTAATATACTTATAGGTGATTTGTAGGTAGCCTATAATAGTAACTTATGTTTACTCTTAAAATAGATGTTGTAGTATTGTTCAAGGATAGAGTTATTCTCTTTAACCTAAGTTCTATACTCTTATACTTCTAATTCCTTGTTAGAAAGCTTCTAAGTCTCGAGCAGCGCTACTTCTCTTTGAAAGATAGTGTTAACCTACTTTCTCTTATTAGTTTACTTCTTTGAACTACGTTCGTTTGCTCTATAGCCTGATTAACTATATAAGTAGTATAAATTCTACTTACATTAGTAGTTTCGTTCTTTCTAGGAAAGCTTCTTTCCCTTAAAAGATTTCTTCTAGGCTATATTTACTTTGCTATTATTTTACTAGCTACTCTACTTGTCTCTACTTCTGTTCTTATTCTAACTTCTACTTCCTTAAGTAGATTTCTTGAATTTCTATAGATAGTTGTCTAATTAGATAACTCTGCTAATTATATTACTAATATTAGTATAGGTTATGTTCTGTTTTACTATTTCTTCTTAGAGGTAAACCTTTAGCTCTCTATAGAAGAGTTCTATAAGAGCGAGAGCATCTTATCTATATTTGTTTCTATAACATTAGAAATCATTAGTGTAACTAACAGCTAATCTAGTCTATTTCAAGTCTAAAAGCTTTTGTACAGCTGTTTAGATTATGTTAAAATCTCTAAATACCTTTCTAATTACTGTCTTAAATCCTCTCTAGAACTTAAATATTACTTAAGTGTCTCTTATAGATCTGTTGTTATCTTCGTTCGCGAAGAAGTCTTTAAGGTAGAGTTAGGCCTAATCTAGTATAGCTTCTCTAAGGTAGGAGATTACAAAGATTAATTATAAGTTATAGTTGTTGCTAAATTTGTCTATATTAAAGTTAAAGTAGATGTCTATCTAGAGGAGGAATAACTTAAGTTTATTTCTCTTTCTATAGTATATATCTAGTAGCTTAACTTAGATAGTTTCAAGTAATTTAACCTTAAAGAGTTTAGGTACATTAGACATGCTTTTGTTATTGTAATTAGAGTCTACTAGTACTAGTTTATTGTTTAGCAATAGTATAACAGAGGTAGCAAGAGGTTAAGCTCTCTTAGTACTACTAGAGAGAGTTAATAAGTTTGTTTAGCTAGTACTAGAACTAGTAACAGCTGGTTTTAGTAAGGTTAGAGCTATAGTAACTAAACTTCTAAGTAGATGCTTAAAGTATAATAAAACCTTCTATCTAATAGCAGACGTGCTAGTTATATATAGAACCTTTATTCTCATAGATTACTAACATTGCCTGTTAATGTTGTTAACCTCTATTACTAGTATTACTTGTTAATATAGTTAATGTAAATTATTATATAACTATAACTAAAAGAAATCCTTGGATTAGCTAGCTACTCTAGCTAATCCTTAAAACTTATAACTACTTAATAGTATCTTGTCCTGTCAGGGCGCCGCCTGGACTTACTTATTACGTGCTAACATATAACTTGTGACAAGATACTAGTAGGAGTCTAAAATAATCGCTAGTGCCTCTATATCTTATGTTATCTATATAAGTCTTTGCTACATTTGTTAATTCTTGTCTATACTCTAGCTTTGCTTGTAATTAAGTATAAGGTAGCTGCTATAGTTATATAGAAGGTACGTAGAGTACTAGAGGCGTAGGTAGTATAGAGAGTACAGGCGGTATAGTACTAC